>JADDOH010000460.1:0-88466 GCA_016648135.1 Agrypnia vestita
CTAACAAAAAATTCAAAAACTAGTTATGAATGCCATCTGGTGAATAATTTTGTTTATTATCTAAATATCTTACTCAAAAAGCATTATTATTAAAAATAACTAGAAAAAACTGATAAGAAAAAAATGGACAACTACAAAAAGAACACTCAAATCTTAGCAAATAAGCAGTAAATATCATATTCTTAGCTAAATGGCAGTAAATGCAGATATTTCTCTGTAGTTGCTGCTTTTTTGCTAAGAAATATATCACACTTTAAATTGTTGACAACTTTATGTTTATCGATCAGTCAAAATAATCATATCATTCTGATCAACTGCTAGGTGGTGATAGATTGGTGTTAGCCCTGAAAACCCATATAAGTATATAATATTATTGGTACTACATTGATACTGATATAATTTTTATTAATAAGTGCCTAAAAATATCGTCAAGAACAAAACAAATTGTTTAAATGGCATTGGAAATGCAAAATGAAAACAATTCACCAAACGGTCAAATTCCTTTACAAAACTGTATGTAGGTATTAATAATATTATTTATGAATGAGTAGTTAAACATAATTATAATATTTTATTTTAAATTTGTTATTACGCCTTACAATCTTTTAAATCGGAAAGATGACACTTCCCAGTATAAAATTAACAAGACGAAGCCATGTGCCTACATAAGTGCCATGACTCAGCTGCAGTTCAATAGGAGATTATACCATGCAGCAATATGAGGGCGGATTTCTTAAAATAATCTGTTATTAAGAATAATTTTAAAGAGCCTCAAAAAAGAACAATGGATCGCGGAATTCCTGAATTAAAAAAACAGAATATTATTCAGAATCTTGGACTACGGATGCTCGAAAATCGAAGAGTTTTTTAGAAAAAACTGCAAGCTCGTGATGTTCAAGATCTAACTTTTGAGTTTGGTGAATGAAAAATGCTTTAAAAAAACTAAAATCGAATGCTTTAGATAAACTATTTCTACAATACCATTTCTGTTTGTGCATCTAATTATTAAGAAAATATTAATTTTGTAAAGAATTACGTACCTACATTAAGCCAAATAAATATTTTTTTATTGAATCCCAATTTTAAATATCCTATGTATGCCTAGTCGCCTAGTGGAATAGAGCAAACTTCAAAGATTCTTAGAAAAAAGGCAGTAAGTACGTAGTTACCGCCTTGTTTCTAAGAAAGTTTACACTATCATTGAAGCACATTCTAAGGCAGAAGGCATTTATTGATTTAAATATTGAAATTCAATAATTTTATGTCTCTTTTAGGTATTATCTTATTTTTGAAGTAATTTTACATTGAAATATTTGAAAAAAAAAATAAAAAAATTAAAAATACAGCGAAAAAACACAAAAAACCTAAAACTTCAAGTATCTCAAAACTTTGCAATATGTAGTTACTGCCTTCTTCCTTGGAAGGGCAGTATATTCCTGCCTTTATTATGAGTCGAAAATGTTCAAGCTATCATTAGTTATAGAGATACGCGACATCAAAGTTTGCATTTTTCTTCAATACTTCTGACTTCTTTTTTGTAAAACGTTGGACTATTATTGCAGTATTTTATATCGATTACGAAAAATTTTTGGAAACATCAATCAATGTTCCTAGACATAGTCTAGACTTCAAGTGCTGAGTATCATTATCACTAGCTTTGCTTTAGTTTTGGACTAAAGTATGCCATTGGTTATTTTTAATTTATATTTTGATTCCTATATAGAAATAATGTGTACAAGTTCACTGATCTCAATCATTTAATGGATACAGAGGTCAAAGACCTCTGAAATAATATGAAGATATTTATTTTAAAAATATATTTCCGCTAATCTGTGAAACAATTGGTGATGTGTTGAATTAGCATTTAAACGAGTATACTTTTTCTAGTTGTTTTAATGATTTTACAATACAAATATACATGTGCCACCCTGCATCGATGTAAATATGAATCACACTTATGAAAACAAAACAATACTTTCCTTATGAGTGCATTATCAATTAACTGATAGTGATTGACTGAAGGAGAAAAGCCTCGCACAAAAATCAAACAAGTAGAACTAAAAAAGTCTGTTTTTATTTTCATATGTTATTATGATTATGGAGTTCTACAAATTTACCTCCGAAATAATAAATAAATAGCAATCGGTTAGAATATTGAAAAAAATATATATATTTGAAACGTGTCACAAAGTGTAGAGCCGCGAGTGTGATTGGCCGGTTCAGCCTGTCATGAGATGGCCTGCCCTGTTAAGATGATGCGTGATTTCCAATATGCCTTTCCAGGACGATTAGGGTCAGTACCTACTAAAAATATAGCTCTGTTCTTTCTCTCTACCTAAATCATCTCTACTCTGGACCTTGGTGACTGATTAATATTCTCTTGGACACTGCATGGATCACTCTTTGAAACCCTAGACCAGCATTGGTCCACCTGCTACACTCCTGCATAAATAGAAGAAAATACAAGAAATACCAGTCTCACCTGCTATCCATTCCGAGAAAAACAGATGCCTTCAGCCTCATGTCAATGTTGTGCATTTCCACGATTTCTGAAACCGCTGCCTCGAGTTCATTATCACTGAAACAATAAAATAAAAATGTTATCGCACACATAAACTGTAATAAATTCTTTTTGCATGAACGTGTTTATAAACACTTAAAATGTGGTTATTATTTTGTTTCAAAAGTTTCTTTCTTTTGCACAACATGTAAATTTTTCTGATGGCCTTTTCTGAATAGTGGAGTTAAAAATTTTTTTAACATAAAAATTAGTTTTTCAGTGGCTATAACATAAATAAAAATACGCATTCCAATGCCAAAACTCAAAAAAATTATCATCACAAACGGCAGCATAAATATCTCGTCTAACTCGACCAACGTGCACCCTGCTAACACAGTGAAAATTGTCAATCCGGCAGCACGCACCCTGCACTCTACGCTCCGTGCACCATTCTCCTCCTACAATTCACACATGTATTGACAAATCAATGTCAGTTTCTTCGAGAAACCATTTTTTTGTTGCGTCTGGTAAATATTTACAGATTAAATTAATTTTATCCAATACATAAATACTTTGCAGAGCAATGCCTAAAATATGAACTCTGTATTTAGTACACTTACAGAGATATTCACATCATTAGAGACAACTCAGTTTACAACACCGGAGAGGAATGATTAAATAATTTAATAAAATGATTGCGAAATAAATTTTTGTTAGATGCCATAAATAAAGTATGAATAAGACGGAAGGATGGAAGTTACAAAGCACGATATAAATACACCACAGACTCTCATAGCTCTCACTAATTCTCATAGCCAAAGAGCACGAATAATAGGATGTTTAGACATTCCCAAATACGATAAAACAGCCACAAAACACCATTGCACTTATCTACGTATTAAATTCTTCAATAATTTACCAATGAATGTCAGAACTGAAGAACAATACACTAAATTCAAGAAATACATAAAATAAAACACAATCAATACAAAAATAGTTAAAATTTAAAAAATAATCTGTATACATGATTCACTTATATTTATATTTATTTTATGATCTTTGTAATTCCCTACACTGTTCCATTTATTTACTTATTCTTATCATTCTTGCTCTATTATACATTTTTCCTTAACATTATATTTGATAAGCCCGATGGTATACTTACCTTTATATTATTTTCGTTATGCTTATCGTTTCTTTAAAAAAATATATATATTCCTTCAAACATATATATTGAAATAGATAAGATACTTATTTTTATATGTTCATGCTTTCTTACACAGTTATTCCTTATATTATATTGTTTACCTTCTATTTACCTTTACATGCCTCTATTTAAAAATATGTATTTTTCTTACATACATAATCAGTAGACATCACGCATCATGTAATCCTGTCCCCAAACACAAGTTTAATTTTCTGGGGACAGTTAAAGAAGTATAAAAAAATGTAATATATAATTATAGTGTAAGATGTATCGACATATATTTTCAAAAAAAAAGTTTTAAACAACAAACAGCAGCATCAGAACTATACAGAAGATATCATCGAATGCACCAAGAAAATAAAATAGCAATGGACAGGTCACATCTCCGTGGGAGGAATCATAAGAGTAACATGGTCACTTCAAAACATGCTATAATCACAAAATCTTCAGACACTTCTTAACATTTAATATTGGATTGCAAGTAGGACGCGGATGCCTCAGAATTTATCAGACTTCAGAATGTACTCACCCTACATTGGCCAGCTTCGTAGCTATGCTTTCCCAGCTAATTTCGAGCATTTCTCCGTGAGGATCAATCAACTTCACTCCGTTATCGGGTTCCAGATTGTGCGATGCTGTAATCATCACACCAATTGTGGCTCCTGAAAAAAATGTAAACAAACATGTAATATAAAATTATCATTGTATTGAAGTTAACTCTGGTGGTAGCTCTTCAGAGATATTATCAATTTTAAACATATGTTTTACAAAAATATTGAATTTTGCATAGAAAATATTTTTTACACTTTGGGTGAAATTTCGATAGTTACGGAGATAAGCGACATCAATGTTTGCACTATCGTATAATATCAGACTTTTAAACCTATGGTCGGAATATTAAATTTAGAAAAAAAAAATTAAAAATGAAAAATAATTATGTGAACACGGAATGCGTATCGCATCAATATTCTAACTACAGTCGAACTCGGTTATAAGGAACGCGATGGGACCAACTAAATTTGCTGCTTATAGCCGGGACTCCTTGTATCCGGGATTCACTTTTTTCACAATTTTTTTTGATTGTGTAATGTTATTTTCAAGAGCAGCTAAATAAACATCCTTATCTTTCCAGAGCGATAAAACTGTAGAAGACGATTGTGAAAACTTTTTACAGACTTTTTGACGCCGATAATTTCGACTTTTTCGCGAACCTAGAGACACTTTCGTTTGTTAGTGAACATGTTTCCGATAGAACAATTCGCGTTTAATTAGGCTTTTAAATGCTAATACAGTTAACTGCATAAAATAAACTATCACCATAAACATTTTGGGAACCCCCAATAATCGGAGTTATATGACCAGTATTCTCGACCTTCAGTAAACTCTTGCTTGCCTGTGCAAGTGGGATTTTCGGACACAAGTTTGTATACATCATAAAATGAACCCTAATTAAGTGCGAACCGCTTTAAAAGCAAAGTGAAAAAGTTCATTGTTACGAGTACGTATTTGTCTTTTTTTCTGTAACCCAAGCAAATATGTTTGCAGTTTCTAAAATTTGCTCCGTATATCCGGGAATCGCGCTCCTTATAGCCGAGACCGATTTGATGAGAATCAGCGCAAATCAAAATGAATTCACAGTTTTTTTCATTATAGCCGAGATCTCCTTATATCCGAGCTCGTTATAACCAAGTTCGACTGTATTCTCTAAATAAGTTAAACGCTTGTGCCATGAAAATAGGACTAACTTGATGATGTCCTGGAACGGGGCTCGAACCACCGACCACCAGATCACTAGGCGAGTGTCATGACCATTACACCAACAATCTACTCTGTGCATTGTTAAGCTTTGGAATCCATCTAGCAGATATAAATTTGAATAGGCAAATTCTGAATAAACAAAGCAAGCTATTCAAGTTAGGCATGAGTAACATGTTTTAGGGATTTCTGTAGCCATAAACCTTACTGGCCTGCTTATAATCTTATCTAACATAGCTGACAAGGTCGACACTTATCTGAATACATACTGCCTATCTTTTAATTCTGCAGCTGAAGGAGGTCTTGTTGAAACATGCATCCATAGAGCTTAAGACTTAACCAGAGAATTCTGTCTAATATCATGACTCATCGGGATAGTCGATTTCGTTTGAGATTTAAACAATGGGTTTTTTTACGCTTCAAAAGGCCAGGAGGCCCAATTACAGAAGTGAAATACGTTACAAAACACCCAGGCTGAGTAAATCACGTAGATCAAATTGTGACCTAACCGGGAATCGAACCCAGAACCCTCGGAGTGAGAAGCCAGTGTCATACCCACAGCGCTACGAGGGCCGCCATAATGTTATACACAATGCGACAAATAATGCGTACGCAATTTAAAACCACTTTACAAACTTATTTAAAAATACATTCTGACCAATATCTTATAGAAATAGTCTACTGAGGTACACAATGGAATTCTGGCACCAACACTGATGTACGGAAGTGAAGCCTTGAGCTACTAGGACGAGGAGCTAGGAGCGAGGAGATGAAAGTAGACTGAATGCGGTGGAGATGACATAATTTAAATGAAATGCAAATCCATTTATGACCGAATAAAGAATGAAGATGTTATAATGAAAATCTGATCTAAGCATAGTTAATAGAATCAAAAAAGGGTCGCACAGGTGGTTTGGGCATGTTGAATGAAATGAATGAGAAAAGGATGGTAAGAAAAATATATGAAGCAAGTGTTGACGGATGCAGAAAGAGACGACGACCGCGGAATACGTGGCATGACCTGATTAACCAGATACTGGAGGATAGTCATGTTAGGAGCCTCATCAATCGTCGAGCTCGTGAGAGAGTGGCGCTCTATCCTCTCTGTCTACTCCCCGCGGAGAAACAGCGTGATGGAAAGTAAGTAAGCACAATATTACTATTATGTAAATGATTGCCCCAACACTCAAAAATAGAGAAACGTCAAGACATCTGTCAACAGTCAATATTTCTATCATTGTGATGAAAATATTAGATTTAATTTAATATTTGAACACTTTGGATAAAGAAATAAGCACATAGATGCATGTAAAACAAACTGATTTATACCAACTTTTAAAATAATATCAATACTTATTTCATATAATTTTCATCAAAACTTATATTTTAAAACAAAACTCCAGATCGCAATGATTGGTTTCCGTGATGATAGAAATCAGATTGACATCCGTGTTGCTTCAATACTACAATCCAAGTATGTGCAACAAAATATTGGAGACCTTTTTTGACTTAAAATTATTTAAATCATAAATGCCATTACTGTTCAACTGTTTGGTGTTAAAAAATTATATTGCACCATTGTCTATGTAGTAGTGATGGGTCCGCTCTGTACTCACTACTACAATGTAGTACTACACTACATTGAAGTGCACACTTCGCACATTTTGATGTGTAGTGCACACTACAAACTACAAACACCAAAGTTATTGAAAGTATAAATTTCAAATAGTACACTTCATTTCAAAGCGAACACTACAAAGTACATACACTTCAAAGTTATCGAAAGTATGAGAAACACATTTTAAATAGTGTATTTTTTACGTGAAATTTTTGGAAAGTTGATGTAGATATATGAAGAATTTTCTGGAATCTGTAACAATCCCCCCCCCCATGGTTTGAAAAATTTTGGGAGTTATGAAAAAATTTTTGGGAAGTTGATGTAGCTAAACGGAGAAATCTCTGGAAACTGTAACAACCCCCCCCCCCCATGGTTTGAAAAATTTTGGGAGCTATGAAGAAATTTTTGGGAAGTTGATGTAGCTAAACGGAGAAATCTCTGGAAACTGTAACAACCCCCCCCCCCATGGTTTATCGAACGAAGAAATCTGTCTGTTTTTTTTTTTTAGGTCGCCAAATGTTACTTTGGAGAAAATATCGTCATTTATTTAAATATTTTTGTCGTTGACCTTTTTTTTCTTTTTTTTTTAGCTCGCTAAATTTTTATTTGGGAAAAAAATACTTCATTTCATTTAAAAATTAATTTACTTCATTTCATTACTTCACTTCATTAATACTACAATTACTTCATTTCATTATTTCACTTCATTAATACTACAATTACTTCATTTCATTACTTCACTTCATTAATACTACAATTACTTCATTTCATTACTTCGCTTCATTAATACTACAATTACTTCATTACTTCACTTCATTTACTTCACTTCATTTCGTAGTACTACAATTGTAGTGTACACTTTGTAGTCTTCAAACTGGTGAACGTGTGTGTGTTGTAGTCTTCATTTTGAAATGAAGTTTTTCCCTTTGCTACTATGTAGACATAGATATATAGGATGAAATTTCTGCTTCCCGTTTAGGGCTTTTAATGATAAGTGTTTATAAATCTCTTATACTCCACATTCCCCTCGCTCAACATGTCACACTAATTGGACCATGTAATTTAGAACTTCTTTCCAATCGTCCCATCTAAAAATTCAAAAGTCGTAAATATAAATTAATTGAGAAATTACGAAGGCTTAAATAAATATGTCCAGTCTATTTGTGAGTGTTGGGGTAACACTCACCGATAAAGCGAACTGTCGTAAATCTATGTCTTGTATATTAGTACAGTGTTTGAACATTGTCGGTGGGGAGGCCGGACGAAAGGATGAGGGGTTCCAGATTGACAGGCTTGCTCGGGAAGAAACCTATCCTTGTATATTGTTGTATTCTACCAGAATATACGTGTGAAGTCATGACTTGTGTGTCTAATTGGAAATACTGGACCCTCACACCCAAAAGAAGATACATCACAGAAACAATCACCAAAATAGTAATATTGTTTTTTTAGAATAGGTCGGACTATTTTGAAAAAATTTAAAGGATTATTTTAAAATAAGAAATAGGTTCTCTAAGGCACAGCAAATCATTAAAATAATATGTGGAGTATTGCTAAATCCATGATAATTTAAAAAGAGATAAGAATGAATTTTTCTTCAAAATCAATATTTTCAAGGTAGTTAACCCTTTCTGGACCAGAGCCAAGATTTATGTATTTAAAAAATCAATTGTCTCTTTTGAAAAATGCTGGTTTTTAACATAACTATCTAACATACCATCATATTGATTCTCTGCAGAAATGTAGACAGATAAAATGTTACTGCACTCTTGATATACCACCTTCGCCTCATTCACTTGCATACATTTGTCTCATGCACATACCATGTACTCGAACCTTTCCGTGACCCTTTTTTAAATCTGGCTTTTAAATCTACTTTGCAGTTTCCTAAATTTGTCTTCTTTCTCATAGAACTCAATAGCATATTCATTATAGTATACAAAATTATAAATAAACTAGATTTACTACCTGGCCTGTATATTATTTCACATTCTTTTATATTTCAATGAAAAGTGCTAAAAGTATATGCTTGCAAGAAAAAAAAAGAAAAGCCAAAACAATGCAAAGCTTCGATGCTCTTTTCTCGAAATCATTTCTTGTTGAGAAATTTGTAAATATAGAATATATATACAGTACGCTGACTTGGCTTGTTTACAGACAGTTCAATCGAAATTTGAAAGCATCAAAGCTGATGAATGATATGATGTTCAGAGCTAAAAATAGTCACATTGAACTTGAAATTCCAAACGGAATAAATTATATAAATATCACAACGCTAGACAGAATGCAGTGTTCGAGTTTTTGCTGCTTTGCACAAACAAACAAGACTTTGAATACAAATTTTATAATCTTTCACAGAGATTTATATGTTTAGGCTAAAAATAATTAATAATATCAAAAATATAATATAAAAAATAAATAATGGTTTGCAAATCTTTTCCACACATTTTTAAAAAAATGATGTCGAATAGAATGGGTGAAAGACTTAACAGTGTCATTATAGATTACCGCGTAAAATAAACAGATCATTAATACAATTCATAAAAGATAGCTGGTTAGCTTTTATCAATCTTTATCTATGAGCGTGTATATATATGACGATAATATAACATTAAAGGTATGTCATAGTATTAAATGGCAAAATGTATATAACTAACCATTTTTCACACGGGATCGCAATACAGCAAGTAGACCCATCCTGTACAGTACATGGTCCAAATACATGGCCCTGGAAAAAAAAAGCGTAATATGTAGTAAGAAAATAGAAAGAACTTCTTAAGAAGTGACGGTCAGATTACATCAGGCACGATAAAATTAAATAGGGGCCCGTATAAAAAAAATCTGTAAAAAAGGAAAGTCTAAATTGAATAGGACGATTAAAAACTTACTTTAGAATGGTTTTGAAAGATTTTAAATGAGTAAACATTTGTAACTTAAAACTCAGGATTAAGGCAGGATTCTACTTTGGGCGCTCGAAAAAAAGGTTATTTTTATGAGACTGTGAGTAAAGATAGTAATGTAGGGTTTATTAGACTTAATAAATACACTCTTGAAATACATTAAAAAAAAAAATTATATATTTTATGCACTTTTAACATACAAAATACCATTTGAATACAACGCCACGATTAGTAGGTGGGTCTGCACTGGTGTTGAAATTTCAAAAATGGGCCATCTAAACGAGAAAATTTTAGGTTCAATATATCACTAGCAACCGATTGAACTAGAGTTATTTAAAAATTTTGTTTTTTATTATTTTTTTTAGCAAATAGTAGTGAAAAAACATGCAATTTTTTTTCTTCCTTTTTTTTCACCGCCATTTTGGTATTATTGCATATACATTAAAAATTCTAGTCTACAGTCGGTTGCTAGTGATATATTGAATCTAAAAAAACAAAAATTTTCTGTTTTAGATAGCCCATTTTTGAAATGTCAACACCAGCGCAGACCCACCTACTAATTGTATCGAGGTGTTGTATTCAAACGGTGTTTTTGTATGTTAAAAATGCATAAAATATATAATAATTTTTTTTAGAGTATTTCAAGAGTGTAATTAATAAGCCTAATAAACCCTACATCAATAGCTTTATTTATAATCTCAAAAAATCCATGAAAATAGCCTTTTTTTCGAGCACCCAAAGTAGAATCCTGCCTCAATATAGCACATCCATTAGAACTGATTTTAAAAAAACCCACAGCTCAAACGAATTAAATGATTATTGAATTAATGATAAACGAACGAATTAAATGATTAAATATATAAACATAAAGACAGATAAAATTATCACGAAATTTTTTTTTGTAACCATTTGACATATTTCGGTGTCACATATTGAGACTATAAAACTTGAATGTTATATTATTAAAATATTTAGTACAAATTTCGGCTCACGGTATAAAAAAGCAATACAAATGTTCTAATGTTCTCATGGCTGTTCAGAATCTTCTCTGTGCAGTTTTCTGGGATATTCTACTGCATATATCACAACCTCTCTGGCCGATGTTTCGTATCCCATTGCAAGGTCTAGTGGGGGTAGTGTATTAAATTAAAATTTTTATACTATTGTATTTTGCTATTACTTTGTGGTTATTCATTACGAATATAATAAAATTTGTTTTATTATATTATTTTTTAGTTTATAAGGCAGTTTTACTAAGCATTTTTTGGTCAGTTTATTCCTTTAAAGAAATAACTTAAATGTGAAATTCATTGTAATTGAGTTAAGATGAAAAACACAAATTTGATATTTTAATGCATAATAGCATTTATCTAAAATCATTATTGTAGCATCCCGAAATTTTACAAAATATGTTAATACATTAGTGTATAAGTCAAAAACAATGAGGAATAATGCAAAAACTATTTATTTTATATGTGTGATATTTGTAACTTCAAATGCTGATATCTTGAAATTGTACTTCTTGCCCTAGAACACTACAGTACTCATGGTGCGCTATATAGTTAATTTATTCCGAAATGTTTATAATTTATTCAGTTGCTAAAAATATTTGAAATTTGTAGAGTTAACGGAACGGCATACCCCTCAAAGATTAAACAATGTGCAGCAATCACTACTACATCAATTTAATATTGTCATGTATTACAATATATGCATACTAAACATAGATGCAATGTCTGTGGCACTGCTCTACTAAAAAGGTCGTAGCATTTATGGAAATGTCAAGACCAATAGACCACACAACAAAGATAAGCTAAATATATGTTTATCGTCATCTGTGCAGACTTCAGGAATCAAATATATAATTGAATTATGATAAAACTCAGCAGTCAAGAATTTTCGTAAAAAAATAATTTTCGAGACAAAATTTTACAGAGCTAAGTGGGTAGAATGCCTCACATAATATTTTAGATATCTCTCTTAGCTCACAAAAAAATGTGATGACAAAGTGGCCAAACAAATATGTCATACCCATTACCATGGTGACTATCAGCTGCATGCAGTCAATACATTGCAACATGAGTCGTATGTGAGCATACATTTTGAAAATAAAAAGGCAAAAATAAATATTTATCTGACAGAATATAATGATGTACCTATTAAAATCTGAATAAAATGATAATATTTCTGATAGGAGTATTTTGAGATATATATTATTACAAGATGCTAGAAACAAAGGGAACTGCACTTAATCAAGGACATCCCTACACTCGTCACCCGTTACAACCACCCTTACACCAGTAAGTTCGGCTCAATTTTTAATTCCTACCTGACTATTATTTATACATATTTGAATTTAAATGCTAATATTTGAACAGAATCAATGTAAAAATTATTTATTTAAAAAGCAGTTATTTTGATACTTCACCGGTCAATGGGGGATTAGGATTCTCTCGAAACTTATAAGTCGTGAAAATATAAAATATTATATTAAACTCAGTAGAGGTTATAATAATTTATAATAATCTGTCATCACGAATAATCTCTACAAACGCCAAATCCATCAATATAATAATTTGTATTAAGTCGATATATCAATAGTTTATTCAATGAATCATCTCATCACACAAACAATTGGCGGTCACTGAAAATATTGAATTCTAACAAAAAAAATAAAACTGATTGTTCAAATTATTAATCAAATGAATTTATGAGAAAAATGACTACTTAGACTAGGTTGTATCCAGTTTGATTAAAGTAAAAGTTCATTTAAAGCATAGATTTTCGCGCTCTCCACCAATCAAACAACCCGTTTCTGTAAAAATCAATGCTTTAAACAAACTTTTACTTTAATCCGACCTGACACAACTGGACCTAATACAGTTATGGGCCTACCATACACACAAGTTTCACCACACTTTTGCCTGCGCAGGCAAAAGTGTGGTGATACTTGTGTATGTGGTAGGCCATTAGATACAGTGACGTCCCTAAGACAAGTGCCGCCCATAGGCAGAGTCAAAAATTACTATTTTTATAAATTGATTTTCAAAAGTACTTACTTACATTACACATTCGGGTTGTTTGATTTATGGGGAACACAAAAATCTATAGTTCAAACGAACTTTTATCTTAATCTAACTTGATACACCGGGCCTTAGCGGTTTATCAATCCTTGTTGTTGAAGATTATAAATTACCATATAATTTTTTTTTCCAAACCCATATTTTTTATTTATTTAGAGAATCTTCGTTTACAATACATTTATTTTTTTTACAGTGGAGTTACTTGTATGGATTAAAGTTATTCAACTAGGTAATGTTTAATGTATCAGAGTAACTTGTTTGTATACAGTAAAAAAAATTTAAAATTCACTATAAATGTTGCTAGTAGCAGGCGCGTGCAGCAGCGAGTATATTGAAGAATGACTTTTACATAGACATATTTTGGAAAAAACATTGAAATAAAATATAAATATGGCAGAATATTATGATAACATTAAAATATGAATAATGTGATAATTGTGATAGGAATGATATGAGATACATCATTCAATTAGATTTTTTCAAAATATTTAATTACGTAAACGTCATACTGCAATATTCTCACTGAACACCCCTGGGTAATAGGTATATATTTTATTTTAGATATGCAACAATAGGTAACAGAGATTTTTGAATATATGAATTGTTTGTTGGGTTGATGGTAAGACAGTGTAGTATTGTTAAAGTGCTAATTATAAATTTAATTCTGGAGGTTGGTTTTGTATTTGTGTATTGGTGTTAAAAGGCATACTTAGCTTTTTGTGTTATTAAAATATATTATATTTCTTTTTGGATAATTATCTCCTGATCACCACATTCCGTTTCTTTCCATTCTTTTGCTTATAACCAATTAGTGATTTACAATTTAATTAATATTTTATAAATGTTTTTCATGTTCAGAAATTCTGCTAAAAAAAAATTTTGCATGTACCTTACATTAGATTAAATATTTAATGATTTCAATAATTGGACGAAATGATTCATATATCATTTTTTAATCTTTAAAATTTGATAAAAATGTTTTGTGATAATTAGTCATTTATAAAAAATAAAGATAACAAAAAAAATTGATAGCATAAAAATTTTCTTGCACGCAATATTGATACGCTGCATCACAGAGATTTCTATTTCTGTACAGCATCTACCATCTTTATTACGAATCTAAATCTATGACTGATCTATGGTACAAGCGTATGAGTAGCAGACATACAATAAAAGTAAACATAAATTAAAATTGGCCGAGTCCAAGTAGGCCATTAGTTTTGAAAATAGACTGACCCGATAACACAGAATTTTTAAGAATCTTTCAGTTTCTCAGAAAAATTACAACTCTATTTTTTAATGCATTACTTTAATTAAATATACATTATGTTAACAACATTAGTTTAATTATATAACCAATTAGACGTGTGAGAAATAAATTAATCAATGAAGTATTTTACACCTAATCAATTGAGAGATGCCTGTAAGACCAAAGACGGATTAACGAAATTTATTTAAAACATCATCCGGCAATCTCCGATAGTAACATTAGCATACTTTTTCGCCTATCCCACGATCAGTATCGAACATTCGTTAAACTAATCAAAATTCTACACACGTATAACCATATGGACAAACATGGAGTTCCGACGATGTGACACAAGGGATTAAAATAAATGAATAATGCAATGAAAATGAGTCATTCTAGGAGTCAGAGTTCTTTATGAAAAATCCATTTTATAACCTCCGAAAAGAAATATTATATTAACTCACTTTGTTCGGAAGCCTGCGGTCCCATATTCAATGAATACTTCGGTCGTCCTCGGATGCATTTCTCTGGCGAAAGCGTACACCGTTCTGTAGTTACCTGTCATTTTACTCGATATTTATTAAAAACGGCGCGTTATGCCATTCAAGAACTACCACAAACGTCAGACTACGTCATAATGAAATGAAAGTAAACGAGTTTTTGCCGTCACCTCGTGTCAAAAAATACCTATCAACCACAGACTTCTATCAACAAACTCCTTACTACATTAAACGGCAGATTGCAGATTCCTATATATTCAAACGTCGGTAAAACAGACATTCGTTCAAAAATGAATCAAATTGCAGATGCCGTACTTTCGAATGTCGGTAAAACAGATCGTTTTAAAATGTTCAACGCTGCGTTCACGCACATGCGCAATACGAAACTAATTCTAAATATATTGTTTCTTTCATTCGTCAGATGTCGCTATCGATCACACTTTCATAACATGTAATTTATTTTACTTACTAATTTTGGTATAAAAATTAACAAGTTTGTGTATTAGAAAATGTTTACTAGGGATAATTGAAAAATATATCGAATTATGAATGCGGGAAATAAAGTGATTTCTTCGTGCTCTAAACACGGTTATTTGAACAATATGAAGTGCATAGTGGAGCTGTACAGCCGACATTTATGAATGGAAGCGGAGACTGAAATTGGAAAGAAAATGAGGTGGAAACGCGGTCACTCAGGCATAAGGTATGTGGAAATTTTATGTAGGTAGGATGATTGAAGAATTAACAAATTAGGATCGAATGTTGATTTGATTTCAGTATTTTCGGTGGAATTAGGAAAAAATCGTTGAAATGGTTTAAATACCTGTGAGGTGAGGGTGTTAATGAAAAAAAAAATTGAGCGTTAAAGGCAACAGGAAAAGTCCTACAGAAGGGAACCCTAGTTAGCGGTGCAAAAAGTTTACGCAATAAATTAGTGTAGATTTCGTGAATATCCACTTGTACCTACCTAAGCACTTCAGTGACAAAATCACAGCGGTGAAATTAAAAATATAATATAGTTTTCATTATAAATCCTATACCTACATGTGGGGTTCGGTTTCAGCTTATTTACAACTTTGATTATGCTGGATGAATTCAAACTCACTTAAACTCGTCAAGATTTTGATGCCACTCCTACACTTTGTTGTGTCAATGTCCTTATAGATTTGACTGGTAGATAATACATTATTTATATAGTACCTACTAATATACCTATCCATTCTGAAGTCATTCAAGTCATTTTATAATTTTTTCAATTTTTTAAATTCACAACAAACAAAATCATTTTACAGACAACCAGCTATTGTTTTGTAATAATTTTAAATATATACAGATAAATTCTAAAGTGTCCTTGATTTAAATCATACACGTACTATAAATGATTTAAATAATTTTAGAATAGTAGGTAGGTACCAGAAAGTATGTAAGTACTTGCCTGAACATCTGAGATAAATTTACATTTTTTTGTGTGCGTGTGTGTACCTACCTATGTGTGACCCCAAATATATACATGTAAGAATTCGTTTTCATCGACATCAAGTCGATGTGCAAAATTTCAGCTCGATTGGATGACAGACTCATCAGTTTTAAAAATATTATCGGTTAAAATAAATTACCTCGATATTTTGGTATTTGCAATTTTCGAAGAGAAGGGGGGAATGAAAATCACTATTTTAAAGTAATACGAAAAGGTGTTAAGAATAGGTAGATTTCGTCAATAACACTGACACCATATTTCGCAAACGTCGAGCGTGTTTCTTTCTTTCCTTCTCAGGATCTATGTTTCAACTCCATACAGAGTTGTGGAAAACACCAACGCCTTCCTTAACCAGCCGGACTTTGACGATTCTTTTTTTTATTTGAATGTATTTATTTAGTCAATAATGCAATTTTATCATTAATTAATTAACCATGTAAATATTCCCTTATTATCTATGATAATTCTATTTTATTTTTTGATGTGTCGTCTGCATTCCTTCTTTATCATGTTATTTCGCTTTTTCACATTCACTGGTAGATAATTATATTCCTTTCCTTTTTAGTATAAATAGATTTGAGTATTTTCTTTCTTTCTATTTGTAATTCTTATTCCAATTGCAATTATTGTATTACATGTTATTTTAGAAGTAGGTATTTTTGAATTCTATCATTAAAAATTTTGTATAGCTTTAGATTTTGTTTTAAGGTGAGCCAAATAAATTATTTAACATATTTTTAATGTTAAAGTATATATTTATAAGCCGATCTTCCGCAGCTGAACGACGCTGCATTTCTTTCTATATAATATGCGCTTATCAAACACACTGAGCGGATGATCGGATTGCCGTCAAAAACACTCTGGATCGATTTTGACCCTTTTCCCGTGATCCAATCGAGCTGAAACTTTCCAAGTAGACTTGTGGCGACGATCAAGAAGATCTATCAAATTTTCGTTAAAAAAAAATAATAATTAGAGTATAATTTCGGATATGAAAATTTTATTGGTTTTTTCAAATTGGAATCATTAGAAAAGTTTGATTAGCAACGGCGGCCCGATAACGTCGTGGAATATTTTCTAAATTTGAATTACTCCGTCGGTATAAATAATAGGTGCTTCACAAAAAATGTCACACTACCTATAGGTACCTACCATAAAAAATTCTAGAATTTTATAAATTTTTACTATGTGATATTACGAGACAATACTATTTTTAGTTGATTTAGTTGCAATTTATTTATAAAATATATTTAACAACAGAAGACATAAAGTCTATCTTGCAAAACTATTTGATCACAGATCACACTTAAAATGAATTTAAAAGTCGTTAATTAATCAACTCGAAGAGAAAATCTTTGCATCTTTGTTATTTTGGAAAAAAAGATTTGTACATTTAGAAAGATTTTTTTTTATTATTATTTTCAGCGCTTTCTTAAGGAAATTTAATCTAATTATAAATTAATTCAAATATAATTATAAGATACGCGATGAGTTATCTTAAAATTGCTAGATGAAAATATAAAAACAATTTCCTTCTCATATTTTACTTCATAAAATATTGCATTAAGAATTCAAATTTTGGTGCACAATTAGAAAAATATAATGGCTTACTACATAAATTATTTGATTTGTTTCTGAGAATTGAAACTTTGAATCCAATTATTTATCTCAGAATGCCATTTTTTCATATTATTCTAGAATTATAATTTATAATTATCTTCTTTAGAAGACGCTTCTAAATCCTTTCTCGATAAAGCCTTCTTTCCTCTGGTATTGCCATGAAAATCTGTATGGGCATTTCTCATGCCATGTCCAAGCCAACCTAACAGAGACTTTCAGTTTTGAAGAATTGGGGTATTCATTCAAATATCCTCTTTGATGACCTAATATAATGATTATTTTTACAGCATTTTAAAGTTAAAAGATAGAAAATGAAGCGTTTTTGGAATACCTTATACATATTATATTTTAATAATAATAATAATAATAATTGGATAACTTATATAGCGCCGTTTTCGCGAATACTCACCTCAAGGGCGCTTTACACAGAAAAATTATTATCTTACAAAACAACTTAGGTACTGCTAGAAAAGAAAATTTTTATTTACTATTACTTACTAGTGGTAAGCTGTCTGTTTGTCTCAGTTTATTAGGTAGTTTGTTCCATAACTTTGGTCCAGCCACCGCGAAAGCACGATCACCCGAATTAGTTTTGTGGACGCGATTTACTTCAGCTAACCTATTTGTATTAGATGTTGATGCTGAGCGAAGTATTAGTTGTCTATAGTTCTTTATAGTGGAGAAAATAAATTAAAGAAGATTTTATATATAAAACTCGTTAAGAATTTAGATACACTAAAGTTTATTATGAAAAGCGTGCGAAAATTCAAAAAAATATTTGAAGTTTTGGTGAAACATAAAAATAGCAAGAATAGGAAAAACGTCTAATTCGGAATAGCATAGTTGTATTGTTTATCATTTGCAGTAATTACACACAAAATCTCTCTCGTATCTGGCACATTCATTGTGTACGCAAAAGTTACACATTAGACACTTCACCCAAAGTTCTCCCCTTACGTCCTGACTGAAAGTATCATGTCAGAACTGCATCTTCATCAATTGGGTTTTCAGTGCCATGACGGATAACTAAATGATAGGAACTGCCGTTATTAATTATTTCTGATGCAGAGAAATGAGAGTCTGTAGCAATATTATTGTTAGTTTTCTTTTTCACATTTTTTTACCCTTGTGTGTTATCTTGTTCTTATCAGTTCTCTTTTCAGTTCCATTAGAAGCTCTTTGTATGGTGAACCAGATATTATGGTTAAAATATTTTTTCCTGGTTTGTGGAATTGTGTAAATGTCAAATGAGGTTTCTTGCACTTTTGTAACGACATCCCTGTAAAATGAAGTAAGACTACTTTAAAAAATATATAAGTAATTTGGAATACTATTCCAATTTTGCACCACCCTCTGTATTCCTTCAACTTATTAGATCTTGTTCACATCACATGTCAACGTATTACAAAAAGCAAAAATATTAGCCAAACTATAAAAATATAACTCTTATACGATTTGTTGGGGGAACTTCACAAAACACATCAGCATTCATCCACAGACACAGGAGAACTATTCGATCGACCGAATTTAGGGCTTAGGCCGGTTGCACTTTGGATACGAATTATTACGTACGTATTCGTACGATTATTTTCGTACGTATTGAGCACGCACATTGATTGCGTCTTATCTGTATCTTCTGGAAAACTCTATTATGGCAGACTTAAATAATGACAAATTTCAGGAACATCTATCTAATAGATTCACAAATGCTGGGGAGATTCGAAGTGCAATGAGAGCTCATAACATCGGAGAAATATTTAAAAGTTTTTTTGTTCGAAGTACATAATTAATAATAATAATAATAATAATTGGATAATTTGTATAGCGCCGTTTTCGCGAAATACTCACCTCAAGGACGCTTTACACAGAGAAATTATTATCTTACAAGACAACTTACTGCTAGAAAAGAAAAAACTTATTTACTATTATTACTTACTAGTGGTAAGCTGTCTGTTTGTCTCAGTTTATTAGGTAGTTTGTTCCATAACTTTGGTCCAGCCACCGCGAAAGCACGATCACCCGAATTAGTTTTGTGGACGCGATTTACTTCAGCTAACCTATTTGTATTAGATGTTGATGCTGAGCGAAGTGTTAGTTGTCTATTATTTGCGGAGAATGGAATGCAGAAGTCGGTTATGTATTGAGGGGCCATGTTGTGAATAGCCTTAAATATTGTAAGGCAAAGCTTATATTCAATCCTCTCTGGACATCTAAGCCAGTGAAGGTTTTGAAGATGGTTTGAGATGTGCGCAAACTTTGAAACGCCGGTAATGAGTCTTTTATTACGAATATAATTATATACGAATATAATTATATACGAATTATACCTCACCTTCATTAAACCAAATTATTTAACTTACAGTTCTTTAGAGATTCTCCGCCATGATCTGCGCTGATGGTCACGTAGTTGAATCACTTTGGTCTCACAAACATTTGTGGTCATGTGTCAAATTGACAAATTTTTCAATATCCATCGTACGAAATCGCAAAAATTTTCGAACAAATCCGGATCGTGTCGGACGTCGCATCTATACGTGCGTACACGCAATACTAAATCGTGTATAGTGTGCGATGTTCAATACTACTTCGAAGGTCAGGAATGTACTTGTGTATTCGTACGTATACGTACTACTCAATTTCGTACGAAAACGCATCCTGTGTTCGGCCGTCGGCGGCGTTAGGGCCCTGGCGGGTAATAGTTATAAATATTGCCGGTAGATTTTGCTGCTCTAGCAAGAGATATGGTGGTATTCCAAATTGCCAACAGTATTCCGAATGTGCTTTCCTTCCTCTACTTAATTAATTATTTTTTCACTAAACCGCATTAATTAGTGATTTTTTTATTCCTCGCTTCGTTGTGACATAAAGAAATACGCTCGTCTTATTTTTTGTCGTGAAAAAAAATCTCCACCGGCTTGGACGACCGGCCGTAAAAATGTTGATATATCTAAATGTAACCGAACCCTTTCGTTGGTGAATCCAAAGGTTTTGGCAGCTGCCGTCTCATAATTTATTTTACAACATAATTAACTAATTTGCTAATGCTGGCACGCCGACTGTCATCCCGCTGATTTTGACGCAACATTACCAGAATTCTTGGCAGCGAACCTAACTACAAGACCAGGGACGTACCGCGGACGTAAGCGAGGATGGCAGTGCAAGCGCGAAAAATTCAAAGGGCGAATATGTCGGGTGTTAACACAAATTGTGTCCACTGACCACCGAAGTATATAATTTCTCGGTACAAAGCCTGGTGCCAAAGCTGGCTACAATACGTTTGACTTGTCTAAAAAAAACTACGATTAAATTATGAAATAATTTTGAAATGTTCAAACTAAATACTCTAAAGAAGTTGGTATAAATATCACGTATTTTAAAAAATAATGTAAACATGACTTCAGTGAGTGTGTACTCGAAATGCGAGATGACACTAAATATATTATCATTTGTACGGGAAAAATTATTTTAATTAAAAAAAAATAATGACCTTATATGATATTGCATGTACCCACATACCTAATTTAACATCTATGCAATTGCAAACTTATTTTACTTTGATAGGTAGGCACCGTGTTTTTAAATTCCAATTCCTAATTGTACGATATTTTATTTTTAATTTTCGGCTTCATGGAGTTGGGTAAATTATTAGGTAGGTATTATAGGACGTATAGATAATTAAAAATATGATCGTTTATTTGTCAACTTGCACGCTTTTTTTAAATACTATTACATTTTTCATTTTTTAAAGAAAATTGGCAAAAAGGCTTTTGAAAAGTTATCAAAGATCAATGGCTCAATAATGGTTACATATTTATTTTTGGAAATATCGATTCATGGTGTGTCTTTCTAATAGGTTGATATGTTGTAATAATTATAAGAAACATGTTATCTTTACTGTAAACTATCCGATTGAGATCTGATAGACAGCATGAAATATTAAATTTTCCAGGAAAAACGCAATCGCGGTATAGCAGCACCGTAAATATTTTTAGCGCGGAGTAGGGGAACATTGGCGGGAAATCTGACGTTTATAAATACATAATCCCGCGCTTTAGTGGCGATGCGAGTTAGGTTAATTAAACAGAGCTCGTTTGTTGGTCTCGCTACAATCCTGGGCAGAGAACGTCATTAATTATTCACACGGCAGAAGCGGATAGAATCTGACGAGGAATCTACATTGGGGAGGAAGCAATTTAGAAGCAGTTATTCAGCCCGAGTATTTGTGGACGGTAATATTGGGAGCCGCACGACAATGGCGGCGATTGTCGGCGGGAAAAATGATAATTTATGTCGACATCGTGTTGACATTTCAGTGCAACCCTTTTATGTTTATTTAAATAGCTGGCTTCCATGGCCGCTATATGTATACGCTGTATATATGTAGGTATACGCCTATATCCACAGGAGTGCGAAAATATTCGTTAAGTAGGTAATATTGTGATTTTGTTAAAGATCTTGCGAAATATTATTTCATACTTTTAACTTCATTCGTAATATACTCTCAGTCATAAAGACGCCAGTTATAATACGGTGACACTCAATAAATATAATTTAATTGAACTGATTGGTATATATAAATTAAAATGGCCTTTTAGAAAAATACAGAAGAAAAAATTACAATGCTATTAGTTAAATAATAGTTTAACCGATAATCTATTTATGTTGCTCATAAGCAACTTATTGTTCTATAGAACAGGTATTGAAATGTCTGTTCTTATATTGAATAGGTTTTTCAATACCTCGTGAAATAAGATGCGAAAACGTACAATAAACCATCTCATTTATTCCTTATTAAATTTATCTATACTTAACTTACCTACTAAATTATTAATAACATTAAAAAAATTTATTACATGTAAAATTGTTTGATTCTGATTGATCCTCAACAATTAAATTAAAAATACAAAATCAAGATATATTTTAAAAGTCTTACAGAGACAAAGTTGTTTATATGGGAAAGTAAGTACGGAAATCTTTGGGTTTTCGTTCCATATTTAAATATTTTTATCTCTCCTACTTTTTTTTAAACTTTAGGAGGAACATTGATAGAGAGCTTGGATAATTATTATGAGCACAATATTTTTTTCTTTATTTAGAAAATCCTCGTTTACAACACATTTTTTTACTGTGCAGTTATTTTTATGGATTAAAGCTACTCAACTAGGCCACCACGCCTGTTTTAGAGCCTGTCCAGATGAGGCGTTTTACGCGCGAGTGCACTCGCGCGTAGACACTAGCTCGTTCTTCTAGACAGGCTCTTAGATGGGCTTGTTTGTATGCGGTTATTTTTTTTACAAATTTGCAATCAATATTTCTAATAGGTACCTATACATTTTAAACGTTATTACAAATACGCAAAAATATGTCATAGACATGAAATTGAATATATTTAGTGACTGCAGCTTTGGTGGTTTGATTGTAAAATAGTGTAGTATTTTATGTTATAATTGTAGACTTAAGTGTTGTTATACGTATGCCACCCCAGCTTAGTAGAAGCATCTTGCAATTTTTTTCCCGAAGAGAGGATACCCTGAAAAAAATGGTGGTGGGAAAAAGTACCAGGACACTGCCCTGCCACCTTTTCCGACATGTAACTTTTCGTTACATTAATAATTATTTTCTGTCTTTATATTCCATACTTAATTTTGTACATCAGATATCTTCCTGTGAACGAATAATTGTTGCGTAATAAGCATTGCTGCGAGGTTTTAACTCTTTTTTAGATTTTTAATGATATTCTTGTAGAACAGATTCTCATCTTGCTCTTGATGGCTATATCTTTATTTTTCCAAATTATGGATTTTAGGGCACCGGAGATTGCCTCTGCCTTGTTAACTTGGGCTTGTATTTATTCATACAGATCTGCTCCTCCAACCAAGTCCATACCTAGATATCTGAAGGTGCTGATATGTTCTACGGGAATGTTCTCGATTTTTTTATTAATTAAGAATTTTTTAATATTAAAAAATGTTGGTAAAGAAGGGGGGGGGGTGTCAAATTAAATACCACCCTAGTATTTTTTATTTAAAACTAAGGCTAAGAAGCGATCTATAATTCGATGGACTGACTTTCCAAACAGCAGAGAGTGGTGTAGGGTCACTATCCTCAGGGCAACCGACTGGAGTAGAAGAAAAAGAAAAAGAAGACCCTTTAGGTCCTACATACCATCCGTGCTTTTGTATAATTGTGGTAATTAGCCGCTTATCCCTGAAGCTAAAGGCCGATTGTTAGGTTGCGAGGCGTTTGCGAAAAACATGTTTTGCATTTCACATTTGAGGACCGACAATTAAACATTTGTACGCTTCGTGTACTGATACCACAATAATTAAATTAGCATAATTACGTACGTGCAAATAAAATTCGAATTATGCCGAATGCAAAGCGACGTGCTTGCCTCTCGACCAATATTAATAATAAATCATTAACACGCCAATTTAATACTACTTTCTTAGCTAAAGAATATTCCAATGATATAGGTACATGTAAAATTTAAAAATTCTTTTCTTAGAGAATAAATCTTTAATACTTTTAACTATTACGGCCTTTTAAAATGATTAATTTGAAAACAAAATAAAATATTTTCGCAATTTTCAAAGGTCACACTCACATTATTTTTAAAATCTAAAGTAAATTATAGAAGTCGCATAAAGACGAAACTATTTATATGAGAAAAGTGTATGGAAGTCTTTTATATGATTACAACCTCTATGAGCTGGTTTAAATGATCACTCTACACAATGCAACGTTCACCAATTACATCGTAAGAACACCCACAGATTATCAAATTTTTGTAAGTTGTATTTATATAATATGTTGAAAATTGTAACCTTCCATACCTATATTTTAAGGGACTATGCTAGAAACAGAGATTTCGTAGCTGGTAAAGACACATCTATATACCTATATATATATTTTTATAAATTTTTTATAAGCCTGAATGATCAAATTGTTCGTTTTATACAAGCGGGCCATATATTCAGTTGGTATGGACTGAATGAAAAATTTACATGACATTAATATTGTGTTTTTTGAAAAATCTAACGCAGCTAATACCGACGATCAATTTCTAGTAAAAAAGTTACGTGGTGTTTATTTTGGCCATTTTTTAGAAGTGTTGATAAAACAGCAATCTAAACCGTCACCGTCCAAATTACCATGCGCAGGGGATCGCCGCAAAACCGCATTTTCAATTATAAGTATCAAAATTTAATATCAGACCCGACGCGTTGCCCCCGCACACATGTTCGCATTTCCCGCTCACTCCGGGACGCGCATTTAATATTAATTGTATTTTCTTATTTACACGGCAATCGCGTAGTTTGGTGGCGATGGTATAATTAAGTTAAATTGCAGTACCTACCTGCCTGCCATTAAAAAGCTACTGGGGCTTGTGTTTGTATAGCTCTGCGAGAGCCCCTCTCCGCTCGCTCAATTTCAGAAATGGTCGCGTTTTTCTGAAAACAAAATTTTTCCTATATTCGACGCCGTTAATGTACACGTCGATCGTGTTTCAGTCGGCAGTTTTCTTCTTCTTGGCAATTTGGCAACTATGAAATTCCGATTATTTTATCCCTAATGCATCTTACATTTTTTATGTTCAATGTTGTTCATCTATGACTATAATATGATCGCCGATCTCCAATAACAGATGGCACTATAAGAAGAATAATGCATTTTTGAATCTATACAGCATTTTACACATGTATTTTAGATAATTTTTCATTAGTATGTTGTTTGCACATTTTTCTTGTTTCTCCTTTTCTCTTCATACATTTCTTTTCAGCAACGAATTGCTTTGTTTATCGTTCAGCGAACTGTAAGGATACTTTCAACATTCACGATATGCTCTGATCAGGTTTCGATCATTCCAATAATAATTGTTGATAGTAGTTCAGCTGTTAAGTGGGTATTCCCTTAAGGGTAAAAAAATGAATTTCGGGATTTTTTTATTGATAAAAAACACAAATATGGGTTAAAATTTTTTAGTTTATTTATGATTTTTTGTAGTAAAATAATCATAGAACAAAATGGAAGCTTCTTAAAGAATTTTTGTTTTTCATGGTTTTTTTTTGCTATTTATTTTGAAGTTTTAACAGTTCTTCTGAAGATTGGTTTTCACTTCTTGGTGGCATAATTATTTTAACAAAATCAAACACCTTTGTTTATGTCAATTTATTCGAAACAATATCTATTGTTCTCTTCTTCACGATAACTTAATATTGTTTTCAAAACATGTAGATATTGTATCAAATAATGTGGTGTGAACAAAGATATTCGACTTTAATTAATAAATATATTTTGATCTTTATAGTTCTAGCATGGGCAATATGAGAACTAATTACAAATTAATTAAAATTGGTTGATTATTTTTTTAATTTATCGTGTTTCAAAAAGTGATATTTAACAAATTTTCTGGATAAAATAATATTAAAAATTCCAAATTCATTGTTGATCTGCGATTTCTGCACGCGTGTATGCCATAAAACTTCACAGATCTGTGCATCGCCATTTTTACGAATACCTATCATTGTAATGTCCTTGACGTTATACATAATAAGGGCTTTCGGGACTAGGTGTTTTTTCGATCGGTGTGCTCCCATATTACATTTATAACATTTAACAATTGTCAGATTTTTAATTAATTTAATTTAATTTAAAGAACGCAATTCTTTCCGGGCCACACAATTTTTAGTAAAGATCATAGATGAAAATTTTTTTTCATCCGTTTCATGAGAATACCCTCTTATTCTCGTGCAGGAACTTCTACGTAGTAATAATTGTTTAAATTGTCCTCCCGTTTATTTTCTATTTTTATTAAAATTTTAAATCAGTATTTCAACACACGCATAGACTTATTCGTTTTATATCTTGAAATTATCATTGATGATGAGAAAAAAAATTGTTAAGTATAAAAAAGGTACGGGAAATCACAACAAAAATTTATCAATCAACATCTTCCATTAATTTTTAATTTTTAATCTTCCGCTACTTTTGCTAATGGGTGTTCTAATAGGAAGCAAGCTGTTCGAATACTAGGCTGGAAGGTGTACCTCTACAAGATGTCGTAATGCGCCATGTTGCAATACCATCAGCAACACTATTACAAAGTTCAACTCATTAGCGTCCTAGAGTGGTATTTTGGCCCCGCGAATCTGGCCACGTTACACAAGACATTACCATCAGTGTCATAGCAGATAATGAATGAGTGGGCGAATGGCGAATCGCCGACGCCATCAAACCAGACCCCAGGAAGGAAAATTCTGACAGAAAAACCCTGGTCTTCAAGTTTGGGCTGGGCGTGGGTCTGACGACCCCACCATATCAAAAGCCACTGTTACGAAACTTCAGGAAGATAGCCTCGGACGCCATTCGTCTTCCAACTACAAAACAGGTGGTGATGGAGAGGAAGGAGTAGAGGCGACTTCTTGAGAAGACCAGGACCCACACTGGGTCGTAGCGCCACTGATGATGATAACATTTAGAATTTAATCTATAATATCTAGAATACAACATTTAGGTAATCAATACGCCGAAACAGATATTTGGAATGCTACCTTGCACAAATGCACAGTTACAAGAAGGTCCTAACTAGCGTATTTGTTCTAAGGGTTGATGCAGAAATATTGTATACACGAATATATATATTTTTTTGTTAACTCGCCTATTAAATATATTTATTGTTTCGAAAATTTTTTTTTCTCTATATTGTTTTCATTGAACTGATATTTATTGTTTTATTTTGTCTTCTAAAATTTATTATATTACCTATTGTATCGCCTATTGTATAAAATTACTATGTATAATTTTAATTGATAGGTATATATTGTATAAATTTTTATTTTATTTCTTTTGTTTTATTTTCTCTTTTAATTCTACATTTATATGTCTATCTTTATATTATTCTTGTTTATGTTTTTAAATAAATTAATGTTTACGTTTGATTATTGTTTATCCATTTTGTACTAATTTTAAAGTAAAGGCTTTAAAGCCGTAAAAAAATAATAATCACTGCTACTTAACCCACATTTATTGATTAAGTATTATTTTTGCAGAACTTACCAATTGCTTTGTTAGTTATGACGACTTATTGGAAAATATTTTTAAACTTTTGAGTAGGTATCTATCTATTTATTTACAAAACTAGCGTAATGTGAGGTAATTTTACACACAGAAATGTATGATGTTAAAAATTTTATACTTAATTTATATTATTATAATTTACTATTTTTAGAATATTTTTTTGTTGCTTGAAGGATGAAATTACGATCAATGAAGTCTGTCTCTAGTCGTAATCTTATTTCGGGGGGTCTTGATCACCATCTGTTTCCTCATTTTTTATTGTTCCTACTAGCTTGCTCCATTTTTGAGGATCGTCTGGTGACATCGCGGCTGACTGTCGGAGAAAATTATTCTCTAGATGTAAGATTAAAATGAGAAATTTATTACATAATTGAAAAATTGGAAAT
Organism: Agrypnia vestita; assembly: GCA_016648135.1. Lineage (NCBI taxonomy): Eukaryota > Metazoa > Arthropoda > Insecta > Trichoptera > Phryganeidae > Agrypnia > Agrypnia vestita. The sequence goes on from JADDOH010000460.1 coordinate 28,376, forward strand.
GGAATTTAATTTGAATTTATGCGCATTAGCGTCACTAATCTTTAAGCATATTTCTTGTGTTTTTTTAACGTACGCTAGTATTAAACTTAAATTACAAAAATCATATTAAAAGTTCGTTTAATTTTTCGTAATCAAATTGCAACCAGTAATCAAACTTGGTGATATGCAATTGATCGAAATATGTGGTGTGTTTATAGTGACCGAATATAAATATGTGGAATAGGCTTGGTATATAGCTTTTCATATAAGCTTGCAATTGAGTTAGTGTGGGTAGGTACAATGCGTAATACGCGTATTGTTTCATTATGTCAAGTTTACGGATACGAGAAGGGTGCATCCGCTTAACACTACGAAACAGCGCGTATTACGCACTGTACCCACACTAACTCAATTGCAAGCTTATACGAAAAGACCTATACTTTACTATACCTACAATGGTGGACTTAAGTGTGAAAACTTTTCGACTTACCTATGTGTAAAAAAAACAAAGCTTTTGTTATACAACCTTACAGTTTTCATGTTCCTTGTGCTATATAAACATGGTATACGATGATTAAAAAAATACTATTAAACAAATTAAAGCAAATGCCTTGAAAACAACGAAATTTCGGATAAAAATGTTTTTAAGTTGTGGCAACACTATGAAGTAACATGATTTTAAATAGTAAGTGATTTTAAAATGCATGAATGAATACCGCATACAAGCAATTTATAAAAAGTATCCACACTTAAGTCCACTAGGTACTGTATGTTCATCGCAGTAAAATTCAAGAAATATGAGAATGAAAAAAAATATTTCACCCCTCAAGTATTTAATGATCCCAAGTTAACATGAAATGGAAAAGAAGAAAAATCAAAAATATTGAAATTAAAGAAAAGGCCGCTACTTGAGATAGCCCCTACGTGAATCAATCATAGTCTTGGATCACTTTTAATGCATTATTATAATGATCAATGCACAAATCCTGACCCACTTACTCACAGTGTTTATGAATTCCGAGATTAATAGGTACGTATAACAATTCTGACTTTCCTCTTTCCCACTGCTCCTGGGAAACGGCATGATGATTAATTAGTCTGTTTCACATTTCAAAACTATTTCACATTCAGAATATTGCTCTTGTTTCAAAATGGCAACTGTTCAAAAATTATAATTAATTATAAAAAAAATGGTAAAGACTAACCAAATTCCATCTACAAAATATTAATGTCATCTTCGGGAGCTCTGTTAACAAAATGCTGTTATGAAAATTGCGTGGGCTCCGAGCGCTGTTATTTTTATTTGTTCTGTATTTGATACCTAATGTATTTTTTATAATGCAATTGTGATCGCATTCATATGGTGAGTGATGGTTGAGTGATGATGTGCTTTCTACTTCATTTTCTCATTTTTATACCAGCAAGATTTTTTATCCTTTGATAGGCTGTCATTGGTGGATATTATAGTTTATATTAAGTAATCTTTATAGTTTCATTCATTATAATGTTATGTTACACTATACATTGCATAAACTAATAACAAAGATTCACGGATTAGTAAATTATACACAAAGTTGGATAAGAGACTGTTTTGAAGTTTTTTTTATTACTCCCTTTATATTAACTCGTGGCGTCTGCTTGCTTGCTGGGTGAAAAACTTTGGATCAATTTTTAACCCTTTTCCCGTGATCCAATCGAGCTGAAACTTGGAAACTAGACTCGTGGCGACGATCAAGAAGATATATCAAATTTTCGTTAAAAAAAAAATATAGTATAATTTCGGATTTTTAGAAATTTTATTGTTTTTTTCAAATTGGAATCATTAGAAAAGTTTGATTACTAGCATAGCGGCCCGATAACGTCGCGGAATATTTTCTAAATTTGAATTACTTCGTCGGTATACATACTAGGTACTTCACTATGAATGTCGAAAATCTAAATTGACTGACAAATGTTTTTAGAATTTAATCTTCAAAGCACGAAGTGTCTTATCAAAGCTCAAAATATCTGACATTTTAGAAATATATTAAATTGCTGTAAGATTAGTGCTATGTTATGTGTTTTAATTCGTCTTTAATTGTTGTTATATTTTGCAAAGAAAGGGAGTATAATAAAAACTTGTTTTTTATGGGTTACTTTTTTTAAAGATTTAAGTTAATTTATAGTAAGCCACAGACAAAATTAAAGTGAACTTACGGTAAGCGACTGAATATGAAAATTATAAAAAGCACTGATTTACTTAAGGAGTTTTGATAGTAACGCGGGAATAAGATGGGATAGTGTTGGATGAAGAGGAAATGAGATGCAACGAGTGATTGCTTAAAGTCAATTTAGTGATGACGACTTACATCCGATAGAATGGAATGGACCTTCACCGAGAGAACCCACTCAAGGCTACAGGCCGCCGAGATGGGATTTCTACGAGGAATAGTAGGAGTTGCCAGAAGGGACAGAATCAGAAATACGCAAATAAGAGAATATCTCGAATTGGAACCCTTATTGACGTTTATTTTACAGGTTTCTGGAATGCGGATGCCGGCAGATAGACTGCCAAAGTGGATATTCCAGGCAAGACCAGAAGGCAGAAGACCAAGGGGTCGTCCCCTAGAAGGAGCTGGTGGAAACAGTTAGAGGACTGCTGCGAAACGAGTTTGCCACTAAATTGGGCTGACGTGGAGAGCGAAGCCCGAGACAGGAAAAGTTCGAACCTTTTATGCGGTGCAGAGACCCTGATCCAATAGAATAAGTAGTTGAGTAGCGCTTAAATTAAGTAATCAAGTGGTACAAGAATCAAGTACCGGTAATAATGCGCACGCTGATGTTTCAACGGAAGGTATACAACACAGTAGGTGTTTTTTATTTATGTCAAAGAAGTATAATTTTTAATGCGCGTACCTAAGTACACGCACCAAATATTTTTCTCAGCAGATGTCATCAAAATTTAGAGAGACGGCTCATTGAGATGCCACAACATGACGCCATCCAGTTGACTGATTGCCCGCCCCCGCTTCCGTTGCCGTTCCCGGGCAGTCCGGCGGCGAACAATACCAGCGCCGCGGCGGCCGTCGAGGTGGAGGCGCGTCCATTAACATTATTTTTGAGCGGCGTATTTTTAGCAAATGAGTAATGAGCAGGTAATAAAGATATTATTAAGGCTGACGATGACAAGGAGCGGACCGCGTTGACTTAATTAAGGAGTTGCCGGCGCTGCCCGGGGTGTTCCTTATAAAAGAGCGCCATTATAAGACTATTAATTAACATTAGTAATTTACATTCCCGTTTCCGTGTTATTATTCATCATGTGTGCGCGTTTATTTACGGTTTAAATGTGAACGCGTGGTGGGTGAGCAGGCGTCGCGGTGGCTGCCCGGGACTGAGAAAGATGTCACCGATAATTGGGGTTCTTGCAAGAAAATTGAAATGAAACAAAATCTGAAAAAAAATAATTAAATGTCTCTGCCGCATGTGTTATACCACTACTGCATTGATTATGTTTTTCTCCTTCAAAAAAAATATTCATTGCTAAAATTAAATCAATTTTTTTAAAAACAATCTTGGTTTTCCTCGTGATAGGCACTACACTGTCGAGGAATCAAAAGAGACGGTTAACAAATATATTTTACAAATATTTACTTTATTTAATTTAATTATGAGGTACAAAAGTACTCTTTACATCGATGTATTATATTTAATTTTTTACATAAGTAATACATTTTTTGATAATATTTTAATCAGTATTTTGAATCAATTTTATATTAACGTAACCAAGCTCCAATCGTAATGTAAAATTTAATATAATTCATAACAATACATGTATAACCATCAACAATTGCTTTAGGTTGGATCTGGTGGTCTGCTTGTAATTAACATCTTTCTTAATTTTTTTTATATTTCGTTATTGGCTTAGTTTTGCATTCTGTTTGATGGAGAATTAAAATGAGCCACCATTACAGTACTGTTACAACAATAATGTGATGAACGCTTTTGTAGTATATTTGGACGATACATTGAAGTTGATTTGATTCAGTAAGTCAGGTTGTCAATTTTATTTTTAAAAAGCTTATGTATCTATGAATTAATACTGACAAAGATTACTAGGGGTAACTATTAAAGTAGATCGATACTGTCTTTAATGACTTATGAGGAAAATCTTGAAGAGGCCAATACCAATAGTGATGCTGATGATGACAGCTCGATGCATTAAACTTTAATGTAATAGTACAATTATTATATTAATGTAAAAAAGGCTTATCAGATCAAGGATAACTCATGCAGCTGAGACATGGGTATTGACCAAGATGAATGAGCGAGCATTGGACGTTTTTGAGGAATATTATGAGGAGCATCTTTGGACAAGTTCTAGATAATGGACTTTGGCTCGAGCGCTTCAACAATGCTCTATACTCTGCTTAAGAGTCAAGTGTCACTAAATTTATAAAATTGGGAAGACTTCGGTAGCTTGGTCAAGAGGAGAGAATGACTAAAAAACAAACACCGAAGTCCCTGCTGAATACAAGACCAATAGGGTGAAGGAGCTTGGGAAGGCTAAAGCTAAGTTGGAATGATTATGTATACAAAGACATATCTGCCTTGGAGATACAGAATTGGAGAGAGTGGCGCAAGACCGAGATGAGAGGAGGAAGACTCTTGAGGAGAGCCTCCAGGGGTTGCAGAGCCACCAGTGATGACGGTGATACTTATAAGATAATTTGGTACAACAGTTTACTAAGGAAATAGCATTCAACTGATTGTAACAGGTTGCGTTTTTTACTATCTAAATATCGTTTCAGGTACGCCTGATTTTAAGCAATTTATACATCATTTCCTTGTTTAGTTGCTACAATTGTTATTTTTCATGATGTTAAAGAAATGCAAAAAAAATGATGCGTTTGGGAATGCTTCAATTGCATTTTGTCTTAGATATCCAAGACCAGAGAGAAATGACAAGTAGTAAATTAATAGTTTCTCATCTGCTGTTATTGAGGCCACTTGCCACGGGTACAGTCGGTAGGTCTACATCCCAACCTTTATGCTGGATGAAGGTACCTCGCACCGTAGTTCACCAGCTCGCTCAGTCGTTGGTCGTAAGTTCGTTCTACCTTTAGAGACTGCTTTTAATAAAAACCAAACTGTTGGTTAATAAAAACTAACCCATAAAAGCCAAGTTTTTATTATACTCCCTTAATCATTGAATCAGGTTTCGTATCTGTATACGCGTTGGGATAATTACTCATTTGTCTTGATTCTAATTTGAAAAAACCATTAAAATTTCGAAAAATCCATAATTATACTATATTTATAAAAATTTTTTAAACGAAAATTTTTTAGATCGTTTTATCGTCGCTACAAATCTACCTATAAAGTTTCAGCTCGGTTTCATCACGGGAAAAGGGTTAAAAATCGATCCAAAGTTTTTTCCTCAGACAAGCAAGCAAGCAAGCAGACGCTACGAGTTAAAAGAAAGGGAGTAAAAATGGGTCGCTATACAAAAGAACTACGTATTGTTATTGTTAAAACACATTACAAATTTGGCGTATCGGAAAGGCCAGATTTAATTTTAGATCATTATTTAATTGTGAAATTTTTAGTGATTTATAAAGTATGACATTAATAATCATGGAATACGATGTCGGCCAAATAGCCGCCTTGGCTATGCTGGAATACCCTGACCCTTTTGTTAAAATTTTCAAAGACTTTTGCAGCGCAGTTGGCTCAATTTCACAAATAGCGGCGTTTAAATCCAGCGTACCCGATGGGCCATCATACAGAACAAGGCACGGAATAGGAAATAAATAATTGTGAAATGAATATTTGGAATGCTGTAGTTTGGGTGTCACCCTGTTGGGCCCGATACCCGAGCACGTCTAGTTAGTTCCACCGTCTGTCGTCTTCCTCCCAGTCACTCCGCGGTGTCTCGCAGCAATGTAGGCGGCAATTAGTTAGGTTAAATCACGCGTGCAATGTCGTCTTTAGTGCGGGTTCCCTTTCACATGAGCGGCCCGGCCGACAGCGGCTCAAGTCGGCTGCCATTATGCTGTCACGGGAAGTGTCTGTGGGAGTCAAATGAAAAACACTGAAACAATTGGAACTTTTTTTATTTACCCTAAAATCCTTTTTCTGTCTTCCTGTCCCCTTACTGTCCCCCTCCCGCTATAATCCTTCTCTGCCTTGAATCTACACTTATGAGTCTTAGTATTGTGTCTCTCTTGCTCTTGTACTGTATCAATGTCCTTTGTAACCTGTATGCATAAATCTTTGGATCTTATATATCTATACTACCATGTAACTGAATTGATCATACTAATAAAGATTTTATATCTGCGAGAGTGGGACGGTGATTGGGCTTTGCTTGCATTTCCCCGCTGGGCCGCCCTATATAGGGTCCAGCATGGAGATAACTTTTAGAGTAAAAAGCTGTCAACCAGGCGACGCTTGAGAAGGACCGATATGTCAGCGTTAGCTCATAAAACGGTCCTGGAAAGTGGTGGGTACCCAATCACTGCCCTAAAATCCGCTGGACCCGAGTTAAATCGGTATACCTTTTCTTAAATCTAAAGTCGCCAAATGTTTACAGAATATTTCACATATATTATTATTGAACTGTGTCTTAATTCGCACTAACAACTACGTAAAATTGCGTGGCTGAAAATACTTTGACGGAGTGCGTAGTAGGTATACCATTTTTGGAAGACTGAGATTCACGAAGCTGCGTGGAGATTCGAATGTATGTATCGGTTTTCTCACTTTGGAACTTGAACATTCGATGTGCGAAGCCTTTTATTCCTTATGTATAATGTTTAAAAATATATTTCTAATAGGTAGTCTTTCTTGTGTTTGTGTTTTACTTCTTACTGCAATATTAAAATTTTATTTCTAATATGTAGTCTTTCTAATGTTTAAACTTAAAAAAAAAACTGTACAGGTAGTTGCTTCAGAACAGACTTTGTCTAGTGAACCTTCATTTATATATATAAATTTACACGAAATAAATAAGTAAAATAAACAAATTAAGGCTGTTTTTATTGCTTTGATCACTTTCTAGCAAATACGCATGTAGAAACAATATTCTCATTTAGAAACACTTCTCGCCCACCGGTAGGAACTCATTTTATTTATCATCGCTGGAATATGCGTGCTGGTCACTGCTCTTCGCTCCGTTGCTAATATCGCGTTAGTTAAACGTCACGTTTGACTGACTCCGCGTCGAGTGACGCCCTTGTATTTATGGGTAAATTAGTATCTTTCTTGATCTTTCGAGATTTTACGAGAGACTTCTGGAGTGTTCCAGAGATTACCCTAGACGATGATTCCAGGGTGTTCCATAGTGTTGTTATCATTATATCCGAGTCACATTACCAAATTTTTGAAAGTTACATTTGCTTCAAATCTGAAAAAAATGTATTTGAAGGAACTATGCTAGAGACATCTCCATACTTCGCATTTACCTCTATATTTTTGTACCTCTATATATAAGTATATTTTGTACCTCTCTATATATACCTACTTATATTTTAATTCTTCTAGTATACTTTTTGTGAGACGCATTTCTTTCAACAACTTGTGTTTATATGAAAACTATTGAAATGAACATTTATGTAATTTTGAGACGTTAAGTAGGTTTTCCTGTTTTGGAAAGATTCTCAGAAACAATCTTGTTCAACCACTAATGATAGACAACCCGTATATGGATAGGATAGCAATACATTTATGTATATGTCTCCTCTTCCAAATATTATTTTAGTTATTCTCCTACATTTATTTACAGAACGTTCAATTATACTGCTGAATTAATTATATTTTTTGTATGTTTCACTTCTATATTCCTGTTCACTCCTATTTTACAAATTACGGTTACTTTTCTTTATTCCTGCTACGTTTCTGGATACTCTTATATTCTTACGTATAGGTAGTGCTTTCAAATTTATACAGGATTATTTTGAAAATATTCATAATCTCGCAGGACCATTTTTCTGCCTTGATTATATAATCAATATAAGTTATTGTAATGATAGTACAATGTTTTGTAAAAAATAAGTCAGAAATATTTTTTAAAAATGCAATCATTTATATTGCATAACTCTATAAATACTGATATAAGATCATGGCTGCTTCGTTTTCTACTCATAATCAAGGCAGAAATATCTGAGAGGTTATTAGTCTCTTCACAAATAACTCTATATATGCTATACTTTTTTTTTTCATTTTTATGATTTTTGCATATTGTCACACGTCGTTCTGCAGGAGGAATTAAAGAAAACGCTGGAATGCAATAACGGATTTATTGATTACTGAATAATTTATTAAACAAACGTACAAAGTCGCTTTACACTATTAAATATAACACTAATATTGAATTAAACAGTTTCGCAAATTTATCACTCGTAAATAGATACTTTATAATCGCTTTATCACTTTATTCAATATTCACTAGAACAATCCACCCAATTTCAGCATGTATTTCTGTTCGCTACGTAAGACTTTTTCTAGAATATTCACTCAAATATCGCACACGGGTAAGTACTTCACTTAATTATGTGTCACTTAGTTCACTCACACCCCTGATGGTAACACTGTTTTCGCTTCGTGATTCGTCGCTAGAGCCGTGTCGTTGAAAACATCAAAATAACAATGGCCCTCCGCGGCCTGGATCCGTTTATTTATGCCCGATAACGTTGAATTTTCGAACCTTCGAGAATTCTCTAGTATAAATATTAGATTTTTATAGTGTTTTCTAGCAAGTTCTCGTAACTTCCAGATGTTCCTGGAACTTTGGAGACATCTCTCGAAAGCTGTAGATTACGCTAGGTTGTTCTGGAATCTTCGGTAGTATTGTGAACATTTCAAACAACTGTCACTTGACACGAGTGCGTGATTCTTTTTAGCCTCGTTACAATATTTATACATATTTTAAACACATACTATGTACTTTTTAATAGATTGAGCAACAAAATTTTCTATAATGCAATATTTTTTAGGCGTCTTTCTTCTTAAATTGTTAATGTTGTGTAAAATATATAAAAATAAAAACAAAAAATATTCTTAACGGCTGCGACAGAGTTTTGTATGTTTATGGAAAGAGGACTTCTTTCAGTTTCCATTTTGATTTAGAGCATGGATTATTGTGAAACTCATCGTCGCGGACATGGAATAAGTTGGGTATACAAACGTATCACAAATTTGATGAAAGAAAAAATTTTCCTGGTGTAATAAAGGATCCTGATTACATAAATGAAGACAATTTTTTCCGTTAGCTGGTTTAAAAGCAGTTAATTTTATATAATAAGCAGCAAGTTAATTTACGTTTAAAAATGATTAAATTAAGAGGACATCAAATTATATAGTGAAATACTTATTTTCATTGTATGAACAACGGGACTATATTCTTGGATTATTCCCAGCTAACGAAAAAATTCGACTTCATTTATGTAATCAGGACCTTTTATTATACCAGAAAAAAAATTTCTTTCATCAAATTTGTGATACGTTTGTCTTCCCAACTATAGCCCGGACTTGAGCCGCTACGACCGCGCGCCGCGGCCGCAGAACACACGAGCATCTAATGACCGGGATGCTCTTCGCGATGCGTGAACGTTTCGGGGACATTCCTCACATGCGTCACTGTCCGGGCGGGTAGCTACCCACCTACCTACCCACCACATCCGATCGGCGACGCGATCTCGCCAACACATCGCGCTCGTGCTGCTGAAGAGCTCGCGAGACGGTTTAGAAATTCGCAAAACAAACGCGGACCTCGAACGAGCCAATGGCCAGATAGAAAAGAGTCGAATTGTAAATGAATAGCGATTTCAATATAGGAACATCTCAAAACTACCGCAGAGATCCAGAGAAAACAAAAATCTGAAAAGAGAAAAAAATTACAAAAATACTTCTACAAGCGAAAACTTTCTTAAAAAACGATCGAAATATTCTTGTACTCGCGTGTAAACAGTATCTGACAATAAATCAATACGATGTCATTTTTGAGACGTTCTTACTCTTCAAAAAACGTGCGTATTTAAAAAAAAAATCCACTTTCATGTGGGTAGGTACTTGGATTTTTTCCATTTTCGGCCTAAAACGGTTTCGTATTCAAAAGTTTCCAATCTATACAATTAATGAATGTCTTACAATTACGTCGATTTTGCAATAAATAATTTCTCGAATATCACTACTAATCGTTTTTGCACAGTGACAAAGAAAAATTTTCTTAAAAATGATCCAAACATTTGTGAACTCGCATGTAAACAGAATCTGACAGCTGACAAGAATTTAATATGGCGTCGTTTGTTCTGGTATCGCATTTTCGCTACATGTTCCGCTACATGCTGCGTGCGTAACTTCCGTTACAATAAATTTTTTACCCTAAATATGCCAAAAGAAGTATAACTTAAAAATATTTTTAACTGAAGAAGAAAAAATTAATGCTTCATCAGGTCAAGAGGTCCATGTTTGTTCAAGTAGTCGTGACGAACAAAAGTCAAAACTTTGTCAAACATTGATATGAGACGTTGCACGTTTGTCTAACATCCTTTTAACATTTCTGAACTATTTTCCATGATACTTGCACATGTATTATTCTACCTACAACCCGTCAAAAATGACAAACTAATGTAACAGAGCTAGTCCACAATACTTTACAGATAGATTCCTGCCTTCATTATGAGTCGAAAATGCTCAAGCAATCATAACCTTATGTCAATAGTTATGGAGATATGCGACATCAAAGCTTGATTATGAAAATTTTACTCGTTTCAGAAGAAATCAAATAAAATGATAAACCTTGCGAAAAAATGTATTTTCAATTTCTGCAAGGTTTTTGTAAAAAACAGTTTCTTTGCGTCCGTTCCGATGAAGATAAAATGATATGAAATAAATTAATTTCAATTTAATTTAATTTAATGAAATAATTTCAGTCATTCGACATGTTCAGGTGTTAAAATAAAACACATTCATATATTATACGAACCGTAAAGATGTGGAGAGATATGATTCATGTCGTTTCACAGCGTCTTTAGGAGTGTGCCCTTTCACCTTATACGGTGAAGTATGTATATGGCGATCTGTTCTCACTACTCTAATTCCACCTTTAAAATATGACGCAGAAAAGCCCGAAGATACCGTCAGTTCATATTGCATCAGAAGCACTCTAACGACCCCGAGCGTTGAAAAAAGCAACACACCTCAAATTCCCGTTTTTCCTGGACCCCACGGCCAGGGACACTCTCCTGAAGTAGAGATGGGAATTTTTGTTCAGTTAACTGAATTATCGTTTGCCGAATCGTTCAATCAATGGAACTGTTCACTTTGAATTTGAATCATTCAGAAGTTATATGAAATTTGTTGACATTTTCGTCGACAGTCTGGAGAAAGTAAAGTTTACACTTAAAGAGGCAATACTGCTTCGTTACTGACTTCAACTGTTAACATGTAATGGTGGGTAATATATATTTTTCATACACATTGCTGCTTTGTACTTTATATTTTTAATTTCTATACTCATGTTTTGGTGCTATTCCTGATACTTTTTATAATTTGCTACTTAAAACTAATATTGTTTAATGAATGTTCTTTTTAATTTTATGTTATATTATTTAGGTAAAAGCCTATACACATTGCTGCTCGTTACTCTATATTTTTAATTTTTATACTCATGTTTTGGTGCTATTCCTGATACTTCATATTTTGCTACTTATAACTTATATTGTTTAATGTATATTCATTATAATTATATGTCATATTTTTTAGGTAAAAGCCTATACACATGGCCACTCTTTACTTTATATTTTTAACTTTTATACGAATGTTTTGGTGCTATACAGATATTGTTTAATGTATGTGCTTTTTGAAATTTATTTTATATTATTTATGTAAAAGCCTAATGGGCGTAAACAAATAAATAAATAAATAAATAAAATATTGTTCTTTTTATCTACTTCAATTTCTTTAAGTGAACTGTTCACTTACCCATCAAGAAATTTTTCAGCCGCCACCAAATTTTCGAAACCATAGTAGGTACCTACCTACTTGCGATTTTCAGAGATTTCATCGTTCAGTCTCCCAACAAGGGAAGGGGGAGTGCTTTTGGTTTACAAAAATATCATTTCATCTACATTAACTTCTCAAAACAAAATCTGACGAGGGGGTGGACTTTCAAAACTCTTTTATATCAGAATATTTTGAGGATGTCCAAAGTTTTCAGAACAAAACTGGACTTTGGTCACGGGGACATCATTAATCAATCAATGTATATTATAGATGTCTCACAGGGACGAATCAGTATATTTATGGGAAAGTAGATATATAAGTCTTTTGGGTGTACATAGGGTTTACGACCTATCGTACGTATGTGAAACGTGGCGTATAATTTAAATATATTCAACTTCCAAAAAATAATAGACATGGTATTCTATCATGGGTGGAAATGGCGAACGTTGCATTTTTTTTTTTTTTTTTTAATAGAGATGCGAACACGGAATTCGTGTCACATCAATATTCTTACTATTTTCAAATTAAGCTAAACGCTTGTGCTATGAAGATAGGACTAACTTGCTTGTCTGGAGTGAGATTCGAACCTGCGACCTTTGGATCACGAGGCGAGAGTCCTAACCACAAGACCAACAAGGTACTCGTGTAAAGTGATCACTTAATCCAGCCGTACGATAGGTCGTAAGCCCTATGTACACCCAAAAGACTTCTATACCTACTTTCCCATAAAAATACAGTTTCGTCTCTGTGAGACATCTAAAATATACTTTTATATCAATTTTTCAAATACATCCACATCAATTTCACAAAAGAAAGCGAAATAAGAAATAATAAATGATAAATAATCTCGTAATATTCCTATCACAATAAATAACATATAATCAGAATTAAATATTGCGTAATATCCTAGAAAAACATTTAATTTCGATTTTTTTTTTCTACAAATATACGTTTAAATATAAGTCATGCTTCTTGTTCTCACTGCAGGCCCCTGCATACATTTCGTATAAAACATCCCCTTTATTTCAATACCTAAATAATGTAAGTTTTTTAATTGCATTTACTTCAAGCGTCTGAGATTTATCTCATCTTGTCTCGTTCCATGGACACGGGCCGTAATAGTTTGCAGAAGGAGATTGACTTATGTGGTACTGCGGCGTTCCGGACAGAGTCCTCCCGTCATCCGTCCACTTCGTCACGCCCCGGTGACGGGTGGCGGGTGACGGGTGACGGGTGACGGCCACGGATGGCGGGTGACGAGCCAGTATTCTAATCATCGTGGAGACCTCTTCACGAGACGGGACGTTCCTTTACATTTCTGCAAATAGATAATTAGTTCTACTTTGTTTCTCGTTTAAATATACACGTATACCTATTAATAATTCTAGGGCACCACTTGTTTTTAGAGAACGTTCCATTATTATTACACAAATTATTTATTTTTCTTTAAAAAGGCATATACATAAGTCTGTACATATCGCACCCCAAGTACAACTTTTCAAAATAACTAACCTTGAAGATAGACGAACGAAAAGTGATTTGAAATATCTTCACAAATTACTGAGCTCATCAAATCATTGACTCCCCTGAAATTCAAAAATTCCATACCTGACTAAGAGCCAGTGATAGTCAGACTTACGTTATCGTATCAAGCCTGAAATATTTTCTGTAGATGAACATTATAGTGGGTAAGAAGATTAAAATATTATGATATTTAAGTTGGGGGATTTTGGCAGAAAACAGGTACAAAAAAAATAGAAAGTAAAGCGTCAAAATAACAAACCTGATTTTTTAATGTGTTTAATGGGGTAGTACTAAAAACTCATAATTACTATTGTCAGATGCTTTTCGCCGATCATTTCTTCCGCCAGACGCTTTGAAGCTCTATAAATATTATTACCTTTACGTTACAGTATAATAATAAATCTGAATTTTATATATTTTATTCGGGCCACTATTTAACAATGTAACCTGATACCTTATATTTTAATGTTTTACTTGAACATTTTTTGTACCTGTATTACCTGTTATCTGCCGAAATCCCCCGAAATCAAATGTCATAATATCCAAAACTTTTACCTACATTTTATTTACCTTTTAGTGTACATCTGCGGAAAATATTTCAGGTTTGATACATTAACGTAAGTCTAGCGGTCGCTGGCTCCTAATCTACACTTTAATGTCCCGTAGAGACTAACAAGAGCACCACACATTTTCACTTGGATCATTGGAGAACAAACTTAGGCACAAACTCCATAATTAACTGTGTTCTTAATAACCCTAACATAGCTTCTGCAGATCTCAACATTTTATTGTTCCATTTTTGAGCAGTTTACTAACAAGGGGTAAACTTGCGAGGTGACACATATCCCCTCACGCATGCGCGCGCGCATATCTCACACATACCAGCTTACTACTAACCGTACTAGTTGAATTGCTACCTAACCTAAACATGTATTGTACTTACTCATGTAAAATTTAGGTTTATGTAACTGGCCCAAGGCTTCGTCTTATTATATCACTGAAGTATACGTACCTACATATATCAATGGCTGTAAGAAAAGCTATTAACGAAATATATAAAAATATGAATACATTATCATATATATCATACATAGACGATCGTAAAACTTACAATGTACAAAAACATGACGTTATGTTTCGTTTTGAATAACATACGGGAACTCATAAAATGTATTTTTGGCCTTATTCTAAAAATAGTAATTTTCGGATCTTAAGATTGTTATCCCAACACTTAATAGACGAGAATAAAAATAAAAAATAAACAAGACGTAGATGTACGTCAGTGTTTGTTTCTTTCAATTTCTATTTCAGGGAGAGAGAGAGAGGGACAAAAAAGTAAATGACAGTTATGTTTCAAACGTCAAGTTTTTTGTTTGTAACATTGTGGAAATTCATTTTTAATATTTAAAAAAGTGAGGGTAAACACAACACTGTTTTATTCCACTATATTTATTTTGAATTGTTAGAACGTTTTCGGTATTTCTCCCATTGTCAATACAACAATAGTTGTAAACGTGTTGTTATTGACAATGGGAGAAATACTGAAAACGTTCTAACAATTCAAAATAAATTTAGTGGAATAAAATAGTGTTGTGTTTACCCTCATTTTTAAAAATATCAAAATATAGGTTTGAGTCCAACACAACAATGTTGCCATAATTTTACATCAGGACGCTGTGGGAGAAGAAATTAATAAGTGCATACGAAATAATATTTTTTCTATAAGATTTAAATACAGCATTAGTAGGTACCTACTTATTTCATGTAATTTTAGTTGTGACATGAGAATTGTGAGGTTACGTTTGCGATAGTACTCGTGCTTTCAGACCAGAAATACTTTGGAGATCCGTTTAAAGCTCTGTCAGAGCAGACGGCCTGGATAGGAAGGAACGCATAAATTAATCCCTTTTCCAAAGGCGCTGCAGACATCGGACACCACAAATAAAGATATTTACATTGAGAGAGATGTGTGAAAATACAAATCTCCTTATTTGAGTACGACGAATACTGATTAACAATCTTAAGATCCCAATATTGCTATTTTCGGAATACGGCCGATTATAAGTTGGTTTCGTTTGAATACTATCATTACATGTGAGGCACTAACGTTTGCAGTTACGGTGTATTTATTGTACAATAAAGCCTAGAAATAGGCACTACGGCCCCTATGTTTATTGTTGGGCTTAAAACCGTTAAGTAGATAAACGTGACATTTCATTACCAATTTTATTTTATTTGCCAGTTATCTTCACGGTTTAAAACAGAAATATAGATTTGAAATATTAACTGGTAATTGGTAAAATAGTTGTATCCGAGAACACATTCTTATTGTGAAGTTGCAATTTTTTCAGAACAAAGTTCTGTAAAATTTAAAACCAAATTAATTAATCAATTAGAAAGATATACAGCTAGTGGCGAAATAAATAACGATGGTGTATTTGTGACCTTTTGGTTAGTTGTTCTGCCATTTGGGTATTTTTAAGTGGCTTTGGCCATGTCGTGAGATGCTGCAAAGCTTATCAGGTGTTCTCCGTTCTCGTTTGAGTATGGGTGAATGTTTGTGTTGTTATGTTTTCCAATTGTTGGTGGTTAGCTCGTTTGTTTTCCAGAAAGCCTGTCTCCTTTATGTAGTGCCTTTCGTAACAGTTTTAATACATGCATTAGTCTCCTTTTTCAAAGATCCCATTTCCCTGTCATCTAATTTTTAGTGCCATGATGTCTGCTTTATACGTATTTAGTTGATCTATTAGGTCTAGAGAGCGCCAAGTTGTGTAGTGACTTAAATTTTAAAATCGTGTGCCTTTTTACGTTTGTCGGGTCCATTATCCTTATTCCGTTCCGATGTTTTCCGAGGCCTTTCTCGAGGTATCGTAACATTTTTTTTTATGGGGAGTTGTTAGCCCTACGCTTAACCCCCAACCTGGAGGCCCAGGGCTTTCTGTTGGGTGTTCCTTCCCTTAGCTGGCTGGTTCCCGTTTTATTCGCCCTCTCTCTATCTCCTGTGATGTTATAATGGTGGTCATCACATTGCCCGGGGTTCAGGGGGTTTTCTGATGACCACTCGTGGATGCTAGAGAGTTGGACCTATTCGTGTTGCTGATGGTATACAACGTGGCGTTAGGCAGCATTTTATAGGCACCTTCCTTCCAGCAGAGAGTGTACCACTGCGACCCTACCAGTCGTCAATCAAAGGAAACATATACATACGAGTATGTTGCATCATACATAGATCTTCGAGTGCTAATGTTTAACGGATGTTTGTGACTATGTTGGCTATTCTTTGTTTACTGCCCGGAAAAGAAATTCCGATGTCTGGCGCGCGGTTCTCCTTCTAACTTGTTCGTAGAGTGTTCATTGTGCAAAGTGCAGTGTCTCATAACGTGTCCAATTATCCAAGTCCCTTCACTTTATGACCGGGGTGATTTCATTGTCTTCATTCTCCCAAGTAAGTACATTTTAATTTCTTTCTCTATGAGTCCAGCCTTAGAGTATATACAATCCAATACTCTAAGAGTCCAGCTTATTTTAAGCATGTGTTTGTAGTTTTAATTTTTTTTTGATATTTAAAATACCTTAAAAATTTTCAATCGGTGCATGTTTATTGAGAGTCAAGCTGTCCAAACAAATTGTCCCGTACAAATTTAATCTTTTTTTAGGAATAATATTATTATATATATATTTTAAAACATCTAGATTATTCCATGTTTTCCATTCATGTTTTCCAAATAAGCCTGTATACGCCTATTGAAATTAAATATCATTAAAAAAAATTGAAAAAATATAATCGTCATGTATTGACTTTAAAATCAGATTTTCAAGTTTTTTTATTTTAAAAATAGCTTACAATTTCATACATAAATAATATAATAATAAATATGTAAACAGTATTGATACTCGGCGATGGTTGTTTTAACACCTGCTTGAGGATACATCGCTAAGTACTTAACAGTAGTAAAATACGCATCCTGGTTGAAAGTCGAGAGTTTAATGTCGCTTTTAAGTTGTCATTTCCCCGATATTTTCCAATTGGCTGACGGGTCGTTAAATGGCCTACCGTTACCTGTCGTAAAATAGACCAACATTACATGCGCGCTCCGAGTAGGTACTGGGTTTATGTGCTTTTACTAGCACACGCTGCTATTGTTTAACCTTCCTTTGTCTTATTATTTATTAGTTTTAACATCAAAATTTAAATTCGACGATAAAAAATAATTTAAAATACCTGTAAAATCTATTGCACTAATTGTACACATTTTACAAATTCACTAGCTGTCACCCGTCAAAAATCGTCGGTTCGCATCTTTTTGGCGGTCCACGGAGAGGCGGCCGGTTCGGGTTTGCTGGCCCAGGGTGCAAGCCCCATCTCCGGCCGTTAAATTTGTTGTTTTTAGCCGTGAATTCAAATGAAATTACGGATAGACATACAGACAGACATACAGACAGACAGACGGACGGACGGACAGACAGAGGTACAAACAACAAAATTATAATGTTTGATTAATCGTTACAGATCGGTTGTTTAGTTTTCTTTGTATTGGTAGGTGCTAGATATTTCTCATTTTATATTAGAATTCTTTAGGTAGGTACCTATACATCTTTCCATTTGTTTCGTTGTGTTGGTGTTTATGGGTATAAACACAAACACAACGAAAAAATGTGTGACGAACAACGAAAAAATGTACTTCTTAACCCGAAAGATGTTTACCGTGCAAAGCATTAAAAAAAAATTCAATATTGTTACAAAACCCAATTATAATAATTTCATTGTCTGTCCGTTTGTCCGTCTGTCTGCCTATGAATGCGTGCAGCGTCCGTAATTATGATCGAATTCATGGCTAAAAAAACGAAATTATAATGAACCCCGGGCCAGCAAACCCGAAGGCGGTAACCTGCATTACCTGTTATCTGCCAAAATACCCCTAACTCAAATGTCATAATTTTCACACTTTATCTACTATAGTGTACATCTGCGGAAAATATTTCAGGTTTGATACTATAAAGTCTGGCGGTCAAATAATGATTATCATTTTCCAAATGTTTTCTGACTCACGCGCGGAGTGGGCCGAACGAACAACCCACCCGCGAGTATTTTGTACCGAGTCTCAAATTAAATCGAGCACACGGTGCTGCGTTCGAGCCATCGACTGATCAAATAGCAATTTCATCCGCATCAGGCGTAATTTCATGTAATGTCTGAATCGATTTTACACCGTGCCGCGCCGGGACCTCACATGGAAGCGGCACCGCCACTTCAAACGGGGACCTAATCAATTACACCGCAGAGCAAAACATCTCAATAGTCTACTGAAAAATAAAACAAAACGGGTTTGGGCGCTTAGATTAAAATATGCCGAAAAAAATCACCCTGTATTGCGGGCGACTTCCAGAATACAAAATAGTTGTGGCTTAATAATTTATAAATAGCTTGGTAGTGGTCGCTTCGTTGCCAATCGTCAATAGACTGAATCTCTCACCTGCTGGATTCCCTCTGAGGATGGACAATTTTGCCCTTCTATCTGGTGAACGAAGTAAGGTACCTAAAAATATTTGATTTAAAATATATACGAAATAAAAAAGGGGACTTAATATATGTATTGTTTATTCAGTACATATGTTACAGACAAAGTGTAAATTTTGATAATGTATACATTAACTAACATAACATAGTTAGTGCATACATATGCTAGTTAATGTAAACATTATGGAAATTTTACACTTTTCATGTAATATATACGTAATATAAACGGTATAAAAGCAAAGGCAGTATAATATAATTATGCTATGCTGAACAATATTACTCTGGATATCGATCTGTTACATGTCTCTGAGAGAGTATTCTGAAGCAGGATTCTCCTACACCTTTGATGTCAATGATTTTATGTATGTTTAATTTTTGCTTTTGTTTATATACGCTTATATAATTCTAACTTATTTATAACATTTACGAATTAAATTTTGTGTTTGTAATGTAAATTTTATATAAACAAATAAATATATTGAAATTGAAAATTGAATAATTAAAATTAAAAAAATAATTTAAAAAAATTAAAAATATGTTTTGAATGCCGAGGATGAATAATTTAGTATTTACCGAATTCGATATTTTATAGGAAATATAGCTCTATCCCAACCAAAGAATGTTTGCAATTCACAACTAAAAGCAGAGACAGCAATATCAAGCATGTTCTCTAACTTTTTCATAAAGGTCACTACTGCTTGATATTTCAACGCCCAAGTAGGCTTGAATCGCATTACTTGCTCTATTGTTTTATTATCTACAAGCAGTTAAGCAATCGGCTATCACCGACTATGTGCTGCTACGCCCTGCGGGGGCTATCTGGCTCAAAAAACTATTTTAAAATTCCACCACAACAAACGTGAAAATACGAAAATTACAGGGGTATTTAATTATGCATGAATAAATATTTGAACTGCAGTGTAAATGTGCCTTAAATAGTTGTGAGAGGAGATATTCTTCCTCTTTGACTCATTCCCCTTCTCTAAAGAACTAATTTGGTTAACCTCTGTGCATATTTATACCCCATTTAAGATATTGCTTGTAGTTAAAATGTGAAAGACATGTTTAAAAAGAAATACTTTAAAAATCTTATAACGCATTATTTTTAGTATTCACATCGTTAACTCTCGGACGAATTTTGGAAGGCGCCCGGCATCACACACGATGAGTTGGCTCAAAAAAATGCCACGGTAGTCAATCCTGAATACATTTACTTTGACAAATGGATTCGGGAATCTTTTTGGGCATAGTTAATCAAGAAAGGTCGCCATACACCCCCATTCACTAATAGTTTACAACCGGACCAATTTGCTCAAATGGTATGCAGTCATTAGGAGACACGATTTGAAAAACGACGTAAACCTCTTCTGTTTGACTGCCTTTGATAAAATACCTATTATTAAGTATTATTAATATTGTTTATTGTACGTTTTTATTTTATTATTTATTATATCCTACTCTCAGGCTATATGTAGACCATTTTTAAATTTATGAATAGGTACTTAGTATAATTTGATCCATAATGCTTGGCAATATTAGCAATTTACGATTTATGTATTTTTCTAACAATTTGTAGTTAGACACATATTTTAGAAATAAATTATTTAAAAGCCAATTAAACAATATCGAATCATATTATTTTCGTTTTACCATGCTTATATTAGCTTCACCCGTCAGTATGTTTGTCCGCTTGTCTGTTTATAATCGATATTTCACCCGCTTACCAATGAATGTCCAATCGAGCTAAAATTTTGCACACATTATAATACACGATGACAATAAATGAATCAATTATCAGATTCACTAATTTAGCCATCATAATTAATTGTTAAAGTCTTATATGGGAAATAAGTTAGTGAGCTCGCCAAAAAAAGATGTCGCTAGTTTCCTACTGAAGTAATTTTGTATGATATTATATACCGCACTTCGCAAGCGCATTAAAAAAATGAGTTGCAAATGAGTTGATGACCTCACCAAAAGTGGTTTTGTACGCTGCGTAATATTAAAAAAATATATATAAATTAATATTACATAAATTTAAAAAAAAAAAAAACACAAAGTGTATATTAAAAGTAAAAAAATAATATTCGGACAATTTTTTTTTGCTTCACTCTCCAAATAAAAGCGTGGGTGCTTTCCCTCCATCTATATCAATCAATCATCGGAGAAAGATTTTTTTTGTTATATAACAATCAAGTGGATGATGTTCCGAAGAAACATTTTTCAAAAAGCCATAAAAAAGAGTAATCTCTTTTGTCAAAAATTTGAGTACCTACTGGAAAACTGGAATGCTGTGGAAATCTGTAATTTGATTATTTTCATCATCATTATTGGTTCTGCAACCCTTAGTGAGTCTTTTTTTAGTACCTAATTGTATAAATAAATTCTCTAAACAGCAAAGCAGTTTATTTGTGCAAGTACATATTACATGTTCATCTCAAATTTCGCTAGGTAATATATATTTCATATTCACAAAATAATAATGTCTTTAAAAAATTGTTCACTTTATTTTTATTAGTTTCATTTTCAAAACTAACTATTGGGAAGTTTGTTTAGTAGATTGATCGAGTAGCTTGTTGGTGTAGTGGTCATGTCGCTCGCCTAGTGATCTGGCGGTCGGTAGTTCGAGTCCCGTTCCAGGACACTAGCAGGTTAGTCCCATTTTCAAAGCACTGGCGCTTGGCTTCGTTTGAAAATAGTAAGAATATTGATGTGCCACTTATTGTGTTTGCGCATCTCTATTAAAAAAAAGATCTTTCATTGTTTGGCTTCCTCAAAAATTTTCCTTCACTGATCTATAAAACAAACTTCTGCCCATTTTCCATAAAATCCTGATTCAGCTGAAGGAAACGTACTATTTTCCAGTTGAATGTTGATATACAATATTACATTATTAATTTGTATTTATTTATTCTAGTTGACCCCTTATTTTATATACGACAGAAGCTGTTTCGATACGAGCTTTAAAATTACTGTGTGCATTTATTCCATTTTTTCTTTCATCTTGCACGTTATTTTTATATTTCTGTACATGTTTATTAATATTTTTTATTTTCTGGTTATCATTTTTTTTACTTAAATAAAATAACTGCATAAACAAACCTACATGATTTTTAGTGTGCTTTATTTATTAAATATTACATTATTATAGTTTTCTTTTCACTTTTTCTAGTCTATTTAAACTATAAGAATATATAAATTTTATCTCTCTACCACTCCAAAAAGAGACCCTTTTGCTTGGAGAGGGAAAATGTATGAAAATGTATGTTGTTAATGAAATATTTGGTAATTAAGATAAATTATAGAAGGCTCATAGAGACGAAACTATGAATATGAGAAGCGTGTGAGGAAGTTTTATACATAGATTTTCGCATCTGGTAATGATACGTCTATATTTTTTAAAGTGGAGTAACAAGCAATGTACTTTTTAATGTACACATGAAATTATTACGAATTATTTTGACGTATATTCTAGAATACGATTGAAATTCAGTATTTTAAATTTTTTAACTCCATTAATTCACCATATTATATATTATATATTGTAGCTTCGTTTCTGCGAGACTTCTATAATTTATCTGAATTAATAAATCACGCCTTAGGGAACAAAATCCAGTAACTGCATTCTTAGAACATTCCTACATATAAACATATTTTTAAAATATTTGGTATTGATCTGAAGGCGATATAATGTTCGACAATGGCTACCTAACTCCGAACTAAATATTACTATATACCTAACGACCTAGGTAGTGGCCAAGAGGCTTTCTTCGTACTAATTTATATATATATATATATATAAATATATATATATATGTATGTACGTGTATGTATACAGCATTTAATTATCATGTAAAATTATCCGCCTGGTGGGTGGTTGAGACTCGTAACCACTTTATTTCCGTGCATTGTGGAGAGAAGTTAACAAATTGTCTTCATTCCGGTCTTGTATTACACGGAGCACTCCGCCGTCTCCGAGCAGAGATCATTACCAGAGGAGTGGATGGCCCCAGCGGAGGCTGCGCGGCCGGCTCCACAAAGCGAGCTGCTAACGGCGGCGGATTGAATAGCTTTGTTAGAGACGCCATGATAACCGACTTAGACCTGGTACAGGAAGAACTTTCTGTACTAAATGATGCACTGAAAATTTCTAATGACGCAGTCAGCAGAATATTACAAATTAGATTGAATGATGACTGGTAAATTACAACTAAGTTGTAATAAAAATATGGCAATGACATGTGTATAGAAACTCTGCCGTAGTCGCATACGATGTGTAACATTTGACATCTCACAATTGAAAATATCAATTGAACAGCGACAGAAATTAACATCAAAATTTAAAAAGGCTAATACCTATATATTTATTTATTAGTAAATACAAGTAAAGATAATGTATGTGCATTTATTTATTATTGAATTTTGACGGACTAGGTAGGTACCTTATATCTACATACGCATTTTTATTTAGAAATGTGTTTGGTCAATTATATGTTTTTATTTATTTTCATGGATGGCGGTAGTGTGCCGCTATACATATTATATGAAAAATTTGAATGAATATTTAAAAATAATCACATAAATTACATACAATTTGAGAATGTAAATCATTAAGGGTAGTTATTGTTTATATTCATCTAAAAATAAATAAGTATTTATTGGATAGCTTCGAAGATATACCTAAGCCAAAATATATCAAAGTTACAATAGTCACACGCTTGACACCAGACGCGCAACATATATACTAAATCAGAAACGTTAAATGTTGGAAGTGTGCGTCTTCGCTGTGATGGCACTTGCTGGACATTGATTTGTTCGATAATTTTTTTCCGTTGCGCGCGCTCATTGGTCTAATGAAATTGCGCGCGCTTCCCGGCGTCTTATTTCCTGTTACGTATTTCCGTCCCACTTTATGAAATCACTGCCACAGATTGCAGGAAAGCGAGAGGAAAGATGTTACACATCGAAAACTCAGAAACTGGGTGATCGTACAATCATAATTTACTTTCAACATTAAATTACATCGTTTTCTCGATATTTTAGAAAATCAGCACAGATTCAACAAAACACGCTTTCAAACCCAAAACAAAAGCGAAACGATGCTAACCAATCTCAACACAAGCTTTCTATTGCTTGAAACGTTCCATTTCTCTGTGTTTCAAATAATTTGAAAATAATACAATGTATCTAGGTAGGTAGGTACTTTTAAATGTGCTAATTTTCCTTACATTTAGTAACGTATTACAAATTATAACTTTTATGATAAATCTCAAATAAATATTTTAAATTAAATCATTATCTTATACCTATCCATAGGTATATAGAAGGGAAGGCATCATATTTCTACTGCTAAGCATGTAAATAGTTAAAATTATATTATATAATTATATTTTTATATAGATATATTTTTGTTTGTGAAATATTGTATTTTCTAAAATATATATTTTATTTTTATTTCTTGTAGAACATTTGAAGCATTTTTGTTATTTAGAAAAATAGAAAATTTCCAGTCCTAAACAATTTTATAACGTTTTCGTTCCATATGAACTATTTTAAATATTTGATTATTATGAAATTATTTTTCACGTGCTCTTAAATGTAATAAGACCTTTTTTGTATGATTTTGTCCGTAATAACATGTCTTGCACGTGCTCATTACATGTGTGAGCCGTGTGTGACATTATAATGTAACAACTCACCGAAGCCTACAAAATATTCCATATTCTACAGAGATTGAACTTTGACAATAAAATTTCAAAAAAAAACCATGGGAAAACGGATCACACCGTAGGCAGAGAGGATAGTGTGCCACATTATTATGTCCTGACACCACTCTTGCTTCATACACATTCATAAATCTTCGCATGCAAACTAGACGATCGTCGAGGCTTCTAACAGGACCATCTTCCAATGTCTGGTTAATCTGGTCATGCCACGTCTTCCGCTGTCGCCCTCTCTTTCTAGTGCCGTCAACAATCGCTTTATATATCTTTCTTACCATTATTTTCTCATTCATTCGCTCAACATGACCAAAACCATCTTAGGGATCCTTTTTAATTCTATTAACTATGCTAAGATCAGCTTTACATTCGTTCCTAATATCTTCATTAATCTTCATTTAATATTTCCAATTGGAATTGGAAGGTTTTTATCATTTTGTTTGACTTGTATTAAAAGGAATGAATTTTTCATATTAGATATAAGTTACAGTCATGATAGTCCAAAATTTTTCAAAAAATAAGTCAGAAATATTGAAAAAAATGCTAACTTTGATTCGCATATCTCCTTAACTATTTATATCAGGTCATGGTTGCTTAAACATTTTAGACTCAACATTAGCAGGAATATTTATACTGGTCAATCTTCTGCTGCTAGCTCTGGTACACCCTGTATATACCCATTACATTTTATATATCACTAGTATTATAATTAAATATACCTATGTACACTTATATGGAATATGTGAAACTGCACTAACCTCCCCACATACTGGAATATATACATAAATAAATATAAATTAAGTATGTGAATTCCGCTCCGAGCGTCCAAAATGAAGTTCGCCAAAAATCTACATTTTATTATTGTTAATTAAGTGTCGTGCATAAATATATTTTTTCAAACGCTCGTAATTTGTTAACGTTTGAAGATGCATTTTGCGACTGTCATTATTTGTTCCAGATGTTTCCATTTTACGATGCCACCGAAGTGTGGAGAACGACCCGACCCGAAGGTAACGCTAGATGGCGCCAGTTGCCTCCCGTTCGGGGTAACTGCATCCGGACGAACAATGTTGGATTTATGGATATTAAATTGAGGACATATTTTATTAGCTGGGACCCTTTTAGACCGACCGAAAAATGCCGGCTGTAAATTCCGAAGAAATTAGCGGTAGTTCTTTGATTGTTTTTAGGTTTCATTTTTTTGGCCACTGTGCGGCTTTATAGAGTTATAATAGCATGGAAAAATATGTATTTTTTACTCCGGTAGAATTCTATTTCAATTCAATTAATTTTTGTATATTACAATTGCATAATTTTTTTTTTTTTTTTACTATCTTGGTACATGACATAGGAGATGGAGCCGCTCATCTCACTAGGAAGAACCTGTGCCCAGATGAGCAGCTGAACAATATAGTGAGAACAAAAAATAATAAAGATATACAAAAATACTATATAACTATAATATATATAAAGATAAAACAAAATACTATATAACTATAAGATTAATTAATTAATTAATTGAGTATATAAATATAAAATGTGGATAATAATATTCATATCGTATATATTCAGTATATATTCAACAGTATATATTCAAATTGTAACTCTTATAAATAATAAAAAAAAAGAAAAGGCAGCAATATAAAAAAAATAATTAATGCAGTCATTGAGGATTACCTACTAATTAAGAATGTACTGAATTCGAGATTTTATAGAAAATATAGCCTATAAATTTATAGGAAACAAGATTTCGGAAGGGATAGATGATTTTATTTTATTTTATTTTGGGAAACATACAGTACAATGTAATAAAATTACATAATATCGTAAAAATATTCATTAAAAATATCATAACAAATATTAATATATGAATTAGCTTATATATAAATAACACGTATGATGAATCATATATATAAAATTATTCATATCAAGGGTCTAGGAGAATTCTCTTTCAGAAAACCCTCTCAGAGATGTGGAACAGATCAATGTCCAAAGCGATATTGTTCAGCATAACGATAGCTCTTCCAACAGGCATAACCATCGGCAGGTGGTATTCAACGAATTTTTTATTTTGTACTTTCCATTTTCCATTTTTAATTTTGATATGTTTTCTTTTCTAATTTTACTTGTATGTTTGGCAAGATATATACATATATGGCAAAATGAGAATCTATTTTCAACAATCTAAAATGAAGACCTATTATTATTATTATTATTATTTAATACAAGAATAATCGCCGATTTACTGATACTGCATAAAATTATGAACGGTTACCTTGATATACAAAATGTTTTTGCGAAATTAAAATAACGATTTCTATAAGATTCACCTCAATACGCAGTATCCCTTCATTTAATTTTTTCAATGCGAATATCGAATGATTCTCTCTATTACCACAATTCATTAGAATTCTTCATTCGCAAAGCAAAATAGACACACGTTCAGAAATCGATACTCAAGAAGAACATTTTAATGCAATTGACGATATGATCATTGATGCAACAGTTAAACAACCTCTTAGTGTGATTATACCTTTGTACATTCTAGTTATATTGCAGTATGTTACTAACCGCTTCGTCCAAAATAGCTGAATAACCATGCTCGCAGTCAAAGCATGTACTAACTGCAAATAAAATTTATGACTTAAAGAAATATATGATGACAATACCTATACCTGTTTATTTATTTATCTTTTGAATGGTTCACAAACAATGAAAAACACATAATTATAATACAATAAGTTTAAATGCTTTTCATCACTTTAACGTAAACACAATATAGAGATAAAAAGTAAAGACTAAAGCATATTCAAGAAAAAACACAAAAAAGTGATTTTATAGAGTGAGCTTGATTAGCGTGGGATTGAACAGAGACTAAATAGCTAATTTCGCAAGTTTGGTAATAGTTCTCTTATATTCATAGAATCTGTCATGAAATATGTCAATGAGGACGTTATGATTATTTTATATTTTGTAGTATGACCTCAACATTCTAGATGTAGAGTTAAAGTGGGCCATATTGTTATTGAAAGTTGAAAGAGAAAATGTATTATATTATATCCTAATTCGGCGACTAGGAACATACAAAGTTATGTTTTCGACACAAAATTCTGAATCAATATTATCATGAATTATATAATATATGTAGGTATATTAGGTCAGCAATTAGTCTTCAAACTTCCAATTTGTCTATATGAAAATACTCTAAGCGCTCTTGATAAGATATTAAAGCGCTGTCCAGATTACACTCAAATGTAATGTAAGCACGCGGAGAAATTTTTCTGTACAGATTCTATCATATTTTTGTAAGTTATATAATGAGGTGACCAAATGACACAACCAAATTCCAAATTGCTACGAACCAATGAATTGCATAAACATATTAGTGATGAAGGTTTTTTGAATGGTTTTGTTATTCTATATATGAAGCCCAATATTTTAAGAGATATTTGTTTGTTTGATATTATTAAAGTGATAATGATAACCGGCCGTATTCTGAAAATAGCATTTATTGCTATTTCGGTATGTTGACTGTTTAACTGTAACTGGTTGCGGATATTTTATACGAACCGTATGTTTTTCCGAGAAACGATTCTCGACGTTTCGTTAAATTCTTATTCAACGAAACGTTGAGAATCGTTTCTCGGAAAAACATACGGTTCGTATAAAATATCCGCAACCAGTTTCAGTTAAATATGTCTAACGACCGTAATAAAAATCTTGACTATTATTGTATAATATTGCAACGCCGTTAATTTTGACGTTACTACATGCACAAAATTTATAGTTTGTGCTTAACTAAATAATAATAAAATACGTTAAAAGATTTAAAATAGCAAAAATAGTCAATAAAATGAGCATCGATGTAGATTAGATATTCAATTAACTTTTGCTATAGCATAATTCTTTAATAAGGTTTTGAATACAAAATACGCATCAAAAATCATATATTATTGTCGCAAAACAAATTCCAAGAAAGAAACATTTCAAAATACGAACAGTTTAAGAATGTTGTCAAATCTTTTCTTTTGGAAAACGATGTATTGTAGCGTTGCCCACATGTCTCAAATGGTTTTTGTGTAATAAAAATTACTGCTTCTAAATAGTTTCTGCTTTTGTACATTAATTTGGCTTGTAAATACTCCTCCCATAAGTTCGAGCTATTGGCTCATACTGTGGGGAGTATAATGTGATTAAAATGTAATAACATTTAATTTATTATAATAAAAATATTATGTTTCTACTGTATACATAAATAAATATACGCCACATTATGCTGTGCCACTTGATGGAAAGCTGCTGAGTCTCAACGATCTTTCTTTTTTTAAATATTTATGTTTATATAGGATATTTTAGGTATATGATACACAGTAAAATATGGCACTCTATCCTCTGCCTCCCCCATGGGGAAACGGCGTGATGGTAAGTCAGTAAGTAAGTAAGTAAGTATTACTAGTTAGGTAAGGACGATGCTCTTTTAATAGAAGTTTGACCGATATAATTAAATCCACGTAGAGATAACATATAATACTTATGTAGTTTGTTTCTCACCAAATTTAACGATGTATGCAATAAGTAATGATAAAAACATTATGTTTTATAATGTCTCTTAGTTACAAAATAAAGTGGTTTTTCATGTGCTTAACAACTATGTAGGCAGCAATTTCAGCGATTGTCTCGTGTTGATGATTGATGCTTCGCTCCGTTCAACCCTTTTGTTTATTGCGCAATCACCATCGGATGTTTTTACTACCCCACGGAAGGGTTGTAAATTTCCTTTGAAGGCTAAATTGTCCGCGTTAAATATTACGTGTGATGCACAGGGCCGTCACTAGTCATTACCCTCTCTGTTGCTGGCCGTAAATTGTAGATAAAAGTAAATTAAGAAAAAACACATAATTGACTGTGGTACAAATCTACTCTGTACGACTGTTGTACAAGTTAAACTATGTCAGATCACTTGGTACTCTCAGGAGAACCACCAATCATACAGTGAATGGTACATGACATATATTACCTGAAATTAATTCAAAAATGTGTGATTGGGTATAATCGTTTTTAGTATTTATGATGTTTTTTTAGGCTTTTGGATAACTTTTTTTTTATGCTTGGCTTATTATTTATGTATTTTCGATGTTTATTGCGTTAACTTTGAGGTTGGACATAATTGTTAATTTTAATTGATTAAAATATTTGTATAAACTACTTGGAGCAATATTATCGAAAGATTTGGCAGATATTTCGTGGTCCAACATTATAATTAAAAGGATGTTTTATTTTAACTTTGCAATACACACACAATATGAGTTATTAAATACTACTATAGATTCGAGAGGAGCAGTCCCTCTCATCATCAGGAGTTATTTTTTATATCTGATGATGAGAGACTGCTCCTCTCGAAAATAAAGTAGTAATTAATAACACGTATTGTAAAAATAAAATATATTTTTTATCACTTGAGAAACTTATTTAATTAACTATTTTACAAATTAATTAATTAATTAAATTAACATATAATAATTACTTACAAATTAACTTGTCAAATATTTTTGTGTACGTCTATCATCAATTACTTATTATTCTGTAAAATATAAAATAAAATAATCGGTTGATAGATAATTATCCGCCGTTTTTTTTATATTTACATTGTAACATAAACAAAAACGAAAACAAACTTATGTAAAATTATTATTCAGTCACCAATAGTGATGGTATTTTAACCAGTGACGCACTAACCGTTATTTGCGATTTATTTCTGATTGTGTCGATGATTGGCAATTGATTTTCTGCAATTCTGCGGGCAGCCATCGGTACTAGATAACAATTATAACAGCCATCGGTATTAGATAACAATTATATCAATTATATCAATTCAATCAGATACAAATGCCAAATAACTGTACCGAAAATAACCGGTTAAAATAACGGTTTAGCCATCACTAGTCACCATCAACGTCAATTATTGCTTCCAGTGTCCAGGGTCCTAGTGGTGCAACTTTCTTCCTCTTTCTATAGTCGCCAGAAAGGTTCGTTCATCAATATTCAAATACCCTTTCTTGACTTATCATGTAAGATGGTACGAGTATCACCAGCTTTGAAGCAAACAGAATACTTTCGGCTTGCTCTTTTACTAATTGTTCCTTCGCCGAAAAAAAAAGTTGAGATCGCGAAATGACTCAGCAGCTTCTCACCCTTTCTCGACCTGGCATAGCATAATGCGGCATACGTGTGTATGGTTTTCGATGCGTACTTTAATTTCCTAAACATTTAATGAATAAGATTATGTAAATGTCATGTTTAAAAATTAAGAAAATCTTTAAAATGACAGACTGATTTTTTATGATAATTAATATTTTCATAATTGAAATATAGGTTTTAACTGGCTTAAAAATCAAAAAGAGTATCTGAAAAAAACCTAAATAAAAAATCATCCTATTAATGTGTTCTCTCTTGCAAAACAAGCTTACCATTAAGTATCAAACTCATTTTGCATGTTTGCTTCGCTTATCTTAGGGTGATATGCTGCCTATAGACGGGCCTGTGATGCCGCACCACTAGCCATCCTATCGTTTTAGCCTTAAAAAAAACTGTTGACGTAAAAGCGTTGAAGCTTGTACAAAAGCTCTGAATATTTTTTAAATACTGTAGTCATTTTTAAGCCTTTGTTTCGTACTTAGTTATGATTCACTGGTCAGTAAACGATGAAAGAATTCTTTTCCAGTTTGAAAAGCTTTTCCTTAGTATGATCTCGAAGTATTGAGGCACTCCTTGGTATACGAAGCGTGCGACGCCAACACCACATTTTGAAGGCGCCGAGCATGTTTCCGTTTTTACACGTTTTTATTTAGCTTCACTTGTCTGTCTGTATGGTAAAAATTTTTATAAAAAAGATATTTGACCCACTTCTGAAATTTGGCAGAGAGACGTATTCCGGATGACAATATAATAATCAATAATATATTAAATTAAATGCTACAGTATCATGTGTCGTTGTATATTATTTTAAAAGTGACGTTTGATTTTTGATGTTAGAATTGATAACAAGATTGAATGCGACGAAGTCTAAAAAAATAGAAAATAATACAAATATTCGAAAACCCCAACGATCAATTGAATTTTATTTAAATTAAATAATAATATTTATTGATATACGTACACACTATCATAACTCTTTACTGTTCACTTCTCCATTCTGTCTTAGAATATGCCTTTGTGATTTAGTCTTCCTTCTATATAAACCAAATAAGTCTCATCGAATCCGCGGAACATCGTTTCTTAAGAAAAGTTGCATGGATTAAGGGCTTAAATAAGGCAGACTACAGTGAAATAGAATCAATGTTAAAATTTTGTAACGTAGAGAAAATACCGATTTCATCACCGTGTTCAAAATATTAAACGGCCACAATGATGCGCCTTCGTTATTGGGATAAATAAAATTCAATATCCCTTCCCGTAGACTCTGAAAAAATGAAGTGGTGTTTTTAAGCCATCATAGAACTAATTATGGATTCTGTACTTCTATGTCTTGGTTTTGTCGTCTTATAAACTCAAGACAGGATTTGGACTTCTTCGGTGTAAGTCTGTCTAGATTCAAACAATCTCTGATTGGATAGTCCAGATCTTGTCTCCATCTTGTTACTACTTTTCATTTTTCCTTGTTTTTGTTTTAATTTGCTATCACCTTTATTCTTATGTATTTTATACTGTTCATGTTATGTATTCTATTTTATTGGACTCTGTCCCTTAATTTCAATAAATAAATCGCTCTTATTACTGTGACTCATCATCATCATCATATTCATCCCCTTGTCCCAGTAGGTCGGGGGCCCAAAGACATGACAAGGTGTTTCTTGTTCCTCTGTCTTGCGCTGCTTCTGCACGAGCCAACCAGTCTAGATAATTCTGTTTTCATACACATTTTTCTGTTGCTTCTCCCAGCTGAATCATGTGCAACCCACCGGCGATCTTCTTTCCGGGGTTGCCAGAAGGATTATCCTTGGTATTCGTTCCTTTGGCATTCTTAGCACGTGTCCAAGCCACCTCATTTGTGATTTTTCTATGTGTAGGAGTAGGAGTTCCATGCTGAGTGTGTGCCTTATGTCGGCACTCTTATCAACGTGACTCCCGCTACCCCTCTTAGAAAACTCATCTCGGCAGCCTTGATCCTTGCTCTCACTCTCTCCGTCAGGATCCAAATTTGATGGCCATATATTAGAGTGGGCCTGTACATAGATCTGTGTACAGCCTGGACACACAGGGACTGTACACAGTACTGTGACTTAAAAGAATCGTCTTTTTAGTGATTATTACTTATTAAAAGCATGTTTTAATTTTATTATCGATTGATTAATATTTTATATATTGATTGATAATACCGACAGCTCAAAAACAATCTTCATTTTTCGTGCCAAAAAAGCGCCGTTACGTGGTAAAAAACTAAACAATTAATTCGAGTCGTGTCCATCCTTTTCAACACAACTACAAGAACCTCGCATTTGACAAGTGAGTGAAGGCTGCGGACATGTGTCCAGCTGAGTGGAGAGGCACGTTTTGACATCGGGGCAATGAATTAGGCACAAAAAGCGGGAAAGACAATAAAACAAGAAGCGGCGAAGATCACAGTGGCCGGCCAGGGATAGTGCACCATCGACGGCAGCCGACAAGATAAATTGTGGGATATAAAAGCAAAGGCAGCAATATCCAAAAAAATGTTTTGAATGCAACGTGGATTACTATTTTTATATGCCTTTTGAATTCAATACATATTTTTAATACCAAATATGTGAGGTGGATACTGGTAAATCGTCACCCTTCCTGACAATGCGCATTATATACATTATACGCATTACTAATTATTACTGTTTACTTTCAAGTTTCCTCTTTATTATCATTTAGTTTTAGCTATGTTAAATTAATCTTTTATATACTTCAATGTTAAGTAAAAAAGTCTGTAAAATTATCATTGTCCTGTCTTATCTGTGTCGTCCTATAACTGTGTGACACATATGCCTACTTTTTTTGTATTCTTTTCTTACCATATATTAATGTATTCCTGTTAGATGACCAAATAAATAAATAATTAAAAGTTTTTAGCTGAATATGTTTGTTGTTTTCTGTTGACAGTTATTGCTATTTTATGCCTATTTTAACAGACGTATAGTATCTATATACATATAACGAACATAATTAAAATTATAATGTTTGTACTTAATTTCAACATTTTATTTTTGTTAATACTTTATATAGTAGATTGATTGTAGATATGTACAATGTACATTGTACTTACAATATATTTCATTAAAAATATGTTATTTTATTTTATTTAATTTGATGAATTTATTATATATATATTTTTATTTAGAAATAATTTTTGTAAATACATGTTTCTTTTATAATAAAAAATTGATTGAAATAAAATTAACAATGTTTATAAAAAACAAACATAAGAATGTTCATAGGTTTTCACGGCCACTTACAATCTTCTGGTTTGGGTCTTCTGGGGTATTATGCCGTGTTACTACAACCTTTCTGGCCGACATTTCAGGTCCCGTTGCAGGGTCCATCATCAGGGCTGATGTGATAAATCAGCCGTGTTATTACAACCTTCCTGGCCGACGTTTCGGGTCTCATTGCAGGGTCCATCATCAGGGCTGATGTGATAAATGAGCCCTGATGATGGACCCTGCAATGGGATCCGAAACGTCAGCCATAAAGGTCGTAATAACACGGCATAATACCTCAGAAGACCCAAACCAGAAGAAACATAAGAATATTTTCTTTAAAAAAAATATGAAAATATCACGAGACCCGGGAATCATCCAGAGCTGCGAAGCAGTCCCGGGAATAAAAAAAGTCCCGGAATAGAGAAATCCTAATGTGTACAAGTGCAAGAAAATAATTTAAAAGGTAAAGTCGAAAAGGTTGCGATCCCATGGCCATCACAATTGAGCCGGGTAGGTACTTACCACACAATACGGTAGCCTCCATTCAATCTGCCAAACGCCTCCCGGAGAATAGATTTGTTCTGTTTTTTGGGGCCAAAAAACCCGGAACGTAGTCAATCACCGGCCGGCTCAGGCGAGCATGATTTGCGGCCATCACTTGCGGAGTACCGTAGGGCCGTGTCTTCATTTGTTTCAACCTGAGTGACGTCATTTTACTAAATTACTCTTTTAAAGAAAACAAAAAATTAGGCACACGAAATTCTAGAAATACAAGACCATTCTTAAATTTAGAAATAAATATCAGATGTCGATCTAAGGAGATAAAATTTTAAAAAAAGCTACCTACTTCAGGACAGGTATTTCTATATATTTGTCTTGTCGTGACTATCCATTAGGGTCATTCTGACCTGTTGATAGCCTTTAAATTAAAAAATAAAAAAAATAAAAATTATCCAGCGTAACTAGCCAGGTAGTGGCCGAGAGGCATGTTACATATAATCCTAATTTATTTGTATTGTGTGTATGTATCAAGCAATAAAATGTTTATTTTTGTCCAATAAACAATTTATCGGCAATGAAATTAAATAATGGAGAAGTTTTTTATTTTTTTCAATATTTCTCAATATTTGAGTAAAATTGAAAGAAGGTCTGAAAAAAATCTAAGATATCTAAAAAACTAAAAAAGTTATTGAATTATAAATTTGCGTTTTGCAAGATAATTTTGTTCCATCCGGTGGGGTCGCGTGACCTCATCTCTCGTACCCGGTGTGCATCGTGGCTCGCGCTTCGACCCCCGGCTATGCGGACGCGTGACGTCACAGGTGAGTTGGAGGTCAATCATTCTGCGCTAAAATACATTAATTTTAATACTCATTTTTTCTGTTACTTTTGAAAGATTTCAAAATTTTTTTCACCATTTCACCAATTTACTAGTTTTGGTCTATATTTTACTTAAAAATCAGCATTATGAATTTTCTCTATTGTGGGAGATATATAAATATTTTTTTTGTATTATTTTCTTAACACGTATTTATGTTTTCGTATTGGATGACCAAATAAATAAAAAAGGGACGGCGGATCGATGTCTTTGAGACGTGTTGTTGAAGACGCATGTTGCGTGTACCGTGGACCTAATATAAGAACTCAAAATCAGGGAGAGATCTAAACCACTTATCTGAGAGGGATCCTCCAATGTTTTGGAAATCTTGCTACAAGAGAAGATGGCCTGGAGAAGCTTGTGGTGAGCCACGTATAAGGTCGAAAAAGAAGATGAAGGACTCCCACTCGTTGGACCGACAAAGCGGAAAAAACTACAGGCACTCCTTTGGCGACAGCGCTAAGATCTGCGAGATGACGGGAAATGTGAAGGAGAATAGTCAAGAGAGCGGGAGGTCACGAAGATCACGACCTTCAGTCGTGAAGAACCCACTGCTCTCAAAACATTTAAAAAATATTGTTCATAATTATACTTTTTTCCAGTTTTTTTTTGTATTAATTTTTATTCGAAATGTGGATGCCGGCGGTTTTCATTCGCAAGCCACCAATACTGCCTTGCATCACAGTAGTTTAATTTTATATTTTTTAATTTTTAAGTTTGGCAATAACATCCTTTTACTGGGTGACAAGCCATTAAATTAAAAAAAAAAAAAAAATTTAAGTTATTAGCCTACTCTTGCGTTGACGCTAGGGTTGTCACTTTATTTTTACTCCCTTTCTTTTAACTCGTAGCGTCTGAGATTCCGACGCATAAGGACACTAAACCCGAATAAAATTCAATTTATTTTAATTGTTCAAAAATTGATATGCCGATTTTAATGTTTATGTGGTCCTTTTCGAAAGACCTGCTCCATCCTCTCTATATTGGCAACAAAGTCATGAGTAAATTTCAATCTGACGCATAATTTCTGTAATTAGTATACCTAGTTTCTGCACTTAAATTGCAAGAACGCTGATTAACATCAACGTAGACTTTAAAAAACTCACAGTCTTTGTGATAATCAACATACCTTTTTAGTAAAGCACCACAAACATAAAAATGGCATTTTTTTCAGGAAGCGCATTTTTTTCTAAAGCGGTGGCTGCGAGCGCGAATGGCACCGAAGGCACGGCCCTTACTGCCGCCGCCTTGTGCCCCCATATTCTATGTCAATGTGTGCGTCACAGTGCGTGCGTACACGGCGCCGAGCACGCACGCACACATTCTAATGGTTAGCGGCCAGTTTGTATGAAGACGTATTCTTATTTAGTCCAAGTAAGTTACATACTACTCTACGAAATTTAAAAACAGTGTGCACCGAATCGCATAAAAAACCTGTGTCTGGTATGCACTAAATCGAATTACACCACTTTAATGCGATCACACTGCACTCCTTGTCTTCGGGTAAAGCGGTGTGACGACCCGAGACATGGATTAGGAAAATTGAATCCACAGAATGCCGCTCAGACAAAATGAAATAAGTCAGCCGGTTCCACGGTCCATTGAGTGCGCGCATTCCCGCCTTTTCCGCTGTCAAAACGAGACCGACGGACGGATTTTCAAATTTCGACTCTTCGACATGGCTGTCGAGTTTTTTCGTTTATTTTTTCGAGACGCCATGGCTGTCGAATGTAACGCGCGGCCAGACACGTCAATACTCGGCGCTCACCTACGTAGCCGCTTGCGTAATGCAATTTTCATGGTGTCCGCCATTGATGAGATTTTTTTCCTGTACACCTTCTTTGCTTATGCTTGGCGGCGTAAAAAGCATCGGAAACAAAACAGGTATTCGAAAAAAGTTAGGCTTTGAGATAGATTTTTCGGAAAATTTCAAAGCACTTTCTCGGTGGCTTTAACAGTGGTAAGTAATTAGTTTGTTAGTGTCTCAATCGACTAGAAAACATATATATCTTTGTTGTGTTTTGATCTTCTACACTTCTTTGAATTTTTACAAGTTTGTAACGCGGTTTAAATAGGCATATTCTTAGAATTTTGATGCAATCATTTTGACCAAGATGTCAGATTATTGCCTATTGTCCCAAGGCCAAATCAATATAGGGTCGAAAAAAAATTATTGTAGTGCAATTAGGAGTATATGTATGCGTGTGTGAGTGTATACATGCATACGTGTGCGCGCATCTGTGTATGTTATATACTACTACTACTACAGGAGGAATAAAATTAAATTGCATTTATTTTTGATATTCTTGGAAAAGGGTTGCTTATTATTGTGTAGTTCAGGCTAGAGACATTAATTATTTTGACACGAATTATTTTATGTCAGTGCTGAATAGGGAGGTACGGACTGAAATCAATCATAAGTTCTTAATGCACCTACCTAAACGTGGAATCGGACAGATTTTATTTTTTAAACAAGTTGTGTGAAATATTTTTATATGTAAGTATGTTCTAAGAACAATTTCATAAAGTGTGAATGTTCTTAAGATGGAATTGGTGAACGTTGTGTTAAACAAAAAATAAAAATGGATAATTTCTATAGCGCCATTTTCGTAAAAAAATCATCTCAAGTGCGCTTGTGTAAAATGATGACTAAGCCAGCACATATAGGTTTTAATCCCTGGGTCATTGTATAAAGAGACCTCCATACACGTTTCTCAAATATAAATAGCTTCGTCCCTGTGAGATTCTATAAATTATCTTAATAAAGTTGTGTGAAATTCTAATATGTCAAAATGTAGGTCTTAATGAATGTAAGTACGTGTAAATATAAGCTTATGAATAATGAATAAATATACAAATATATAAATAATGAATAAATAGACAAGTTGTCTCATAGCTAGTATCAAAAACTTTACAGGTGGATTTCTGCCTTGATATTGAGTCGAAAATGTTCAAGCAATCATTACCAAATATCAAGAGTTATGGAGATATGCAATATCATTTTTTTTTCCATATTTCTGATTTCTTTTTTGCAAAAAAATTAACTTTCATTACAGTCATTTCAATCGATTATGAAAAATTCATTTGATTCAATACAACTCAAATAAAATGATAAGAACCTTATAAAACAATCTAATCATTTTATTCGACTTGTATTAAAGCAAATGAATTTTTCATAATCGATATAAGTTACTGTAATGATAACTTAATTTTTTGTAAAAACTAAGTCAGAAATATTTAAAAAATGCAAACTAATAATTATGTGAAAAAACTGGAATGTTTGAATATAGGAGAGAAAATTAGTGATTTCATTGTACGCTGTTACCTATACGCAGATGATGCAGTATAAATGGGACATAGCGAATAAGACTTGCAGAGTCTGGTAAGCAGGATGTATAATGTACTCAAGGAAACAGAAGTACTATGAATGTTAATAATTAAAAAGGGATGTTACCTATTCGAGAAGGAGGAAAGTGGGAGAACGTGTGAAATACCAGTAGGCAATAAATGATAGGAACAAGTCGACAATTGTGTATTTGAAAAGTATGCTCGATAGATGAGCGAAGGAAAAAAAATATAGCTACTTGTAATTGGGATAGTAGGGCTGAGTACTAAATAAATAGTAATCTATTGTTTTTTTTTATATATTTTGTACCCAGTATTCTTATTAAAAAAATAAAAGATATAGAGAGGAAAGAGATTGTAGATACAAAAAAGAAGTGACAAACATACTGAGACGTACAAAAATGTAGACAACTAACCTAAAAAAGGAGTGACAAACATAATTACAAGTAAGAATATAATTTCATATAAATTTACTTTTATTTTTCAAATTTTGGTATATGTACATGAAAATGAAATTTGCATAGACCCTCGGGTCTTTCATATTTTTTCTAAATAAAAAAAATAAGGTGAACGTTGCTTTGAATGCTATAATTTCTAATAGAAATATAATAAGGCAAGACTAGCGGTAACAACGGAATTCAGGTACCGACACTAATCTCTGAAAGTGAAGCCTGGAGCTAGTAGATTCCAGTGGAGTTGAGATTACTTAGACGCATGTGTGAAAATCCATTTATAATAGAGTGAAAAAAGAAGATATTACATGTACTAAATCGACTTTGACCATTCACTCACTATACTCAATCTTCTCTTCCTCCACCCCTATCCTGACTCCTACCTCCTCATCCTTTTTCACCTATTATTTAACTCAATTCTTGATATACTTTTTCTTTTTTCACATTCAATCACTTACCATTATTCATTCTTAACATTGTTTGCTGCTTAATTCTATTCTTTAATTAATCCAAAATAATTAACTCAAAAATTTCTTATCTTACTTTGTTCTTAACATCTGTGAATCTTTTTAGTTGGTCTATGAAATGAACACTATGTTTTACATTATATGTTTAAAAAACTGTTAAGATTCCTTAATAAATAAATAAAAACTGTAAAGCAGATCTTAGCATAGTTAAAAGAATTAAGAAAGGATCTCTCATATGGTTTTGGCTTGTTGGGTGAATGAATGAGAAATTAATGGTTAGAAAAATATATGACGCAGGTATTGACGGCGCCAGAAAGAGGGGCCGCCCTCTCCTGGAAGGCCTGGTCCTGGAAGAAATAGATCCTGTTATAATCCTCAACAATCGTCGAGCTTGCATGCAAAGATGTGTGAGTGTGGATGAGGCGAGACTAACACGGGAATACCAGCTCCAAAAACAGCTCTAGGAAAGAGTGTAGCCTTTTTTTATATGTGAGATGCAATTATTTTTGGCCTTACTTGCTATGTACAAGGCATATAAAGTACCTCAATATATTAAGGTTTTTTATGTTCTCCAGCTTGTATTAGCCTTGTTAGAAAGGGAGGGATTTGCCCGTGGAACTTGGAGCTCCTTAGTATTTGCCATTGTAGAGAGGCAACCACGAGAAACCTCTTTCAGAAGGAGTCAGATCTGTGAGGACCTTCCTATACATTCTTATAACGTTAGGCTTTTGTTTTATACATTATTTAATTACTTTCAATGCCCTGACTAAATTCTCTAAGAAAGATACCACCTCTCGTGATAAGTCCTTATGACTGGCTGTTTCAACTATCCACTAAATTTCTAGTTCATTATTTTTACTAATTTACTGTCTAGTAACTGAAATTCAAGCAACCGCGTTCAGGCAAGATAAGTCGCGCGACCGTTTTACAGTAAGTATCTTCTTCAACTGACTTCTTCCGAATAAAATCGTTGTGTAATGCTCTCCTGTTTGTATAAAACGTTCGAAATAATTCAAAAAAGCTAATTGATGATTTCAAAGAAATAATTATCTATTTCTTTTTCGTAGCCCATTGAATTCGTTCTCGAAGTTTCTGGTGAAATTGACAGTCCATAGCCCGCCGTGTCATTCGGGCTAACTGCCTTCTGCCCGGCCAATTGGACACAGTCAATGTCGTAAAGCGTGAGTAGTGAATATTACCGTTTAAGTCAGAACCGGACTCCAACCGGACCTTCGAGGGCTGTACACTTTTAAACCTTAAACAGTTAAGTGTCATATTTTTATTTTCCAATTCTCTGACTTATCCTACCCTAAGAATGACATGGTATCATCTGACAAATACACA
Source organism: Agrypnia vestita (assembly GCA_016648135.1). Lineage (NCBI taxonomy): Eukaryota > Metazoa > Arthropoda > Insecta > Trichoptera > Phryganeidae > Agrypnia > Agrypnia vestita. The sequence goes on from JADDOH010000460.1 coordinate 69,531, forward strand.
AAAGATGGAAATAAAGCCACAAAATTGTGAATATTAATTTTTAAATTTCTTCGGCGCTTCATCGCCCATGACATGAATTTTTACAAAAGTGTTACTATATAATTAAGACTAATATGGTAAACTGTTTCCTGAACATATAATATAATATATTTTATTTGTACTCAAAAACAGTTATTTAAGTGAAAAACTACTAAGAAATTTAACACGTTAAAAGAAAAAACTGATGTCAGAATATTGATAAAAATATTAATTTTGTCCAAAATTTCTTTGCTGTCACGCTAAGGTCACGTTAAATGCTCAATTTTCCACACTTTTTTTCATTTTCTCTGTGGTGTGATGGCCTAGGATTATCAATCAGATTCAAAAATCAAAACAGGATATTCCATCATGAAATAAATTGAAAACTTTTCAAAATAAAGCTAAATTAGAATAAAACTTTTGTCATACTAGTTAAATATAATGTCACACTAGGGCAATCTATAAGGGTCATTAATGCCATGTCTGTATGTTTTTTAAACTTAGTAATAATATGCACACAAAAAAGAAGATAAATAAATAAAAGAAAATAAAAATATAAATTTTTCGTAAATGCAAAATTACCTTTGGTAATATTATTTACATAATTAACAAGAATTTACTTTGTATTAATCACTAATTTGTAGAAATATCAACATGTTTTAAGGCCAATGGTTCCTTCATCATTGTTTTCATATGGATTGCAAATTTGGACAAGTTATTTGGGAGATGGATTGAAAAGGTTTTAGGAAACGATCAATTGATAGTAGGAAAGGAAGTAGTGTCTTGTCTTAGTTGCCTCCGGATCCAGGGCAAAGTCGACACAGAACTATGGTTCCTTATCAAAGGTAAAAGATATCCCCTATGGAAGGGTACTACCCTTCCAATCAGGATATAACGCATACTAAAAATTAAAAATCTAAGTATAGACATTAACAAAATCAAAAAAGAAATATATGGGACATAAATAACTAATTAAGGACTAACGTGAAAACAATTTTAGCATATCAGAATCAAGTGACAGGCGTATGCGCGAACGGAACACATGTGTAGTCCTCTTTCCATTTAAAAAAGACGATCGAAGTAGTATGTGTAAGCCGTTCATACGAGGCACAATATTTCATTGTGTTGATGTCTATACCCGTAAACACCAACACAAGGAAACAACGTGCGTCATACGCACGGCTTACACATACGAATTCGATTATCTTTCTTACATGGAAAGAGGTAGGTATACACATGAGGTATGTACGTGTGTATTATATATGCCTGTTAGGGAAGAAATGTTTAAGTACCCGCACGCATTGACACGCGTTATTTTATGTTTGATCCTGCCATTAAAATAACAACTGTAAATTACTGTAAACACAACTGTAAATCACAGCAAACACCAACATTGTACTTTGTGTTATATTGTTATGGATGGCCCGTAAGTCATTCATCTGTTCCCGGATATTTTATACAAATGGTTTTCAAAGATTACAACATTTATTTTTTATCATATCTCTCTCGGGCAAGTCCGGCCCTGCTGGGTAGGATCTCCGCTGTGTAACGACGGGCAATTTGCGATTTTCGGCGGCATTTACAATACATAGATAAAAGTGCGCTCGGCATTTGGGACACAATGCGGTGACAATGGCCGCTCGGTGTTCAATCATTTAAACCGTAATTCGACTACACGGAGAATGTTTTTGTGTGTTTGAAGTGTGAATTTCTGTATTTTTGACGTTCCACAAAGAGATCGATCATTGTAATCGGTATTGGATTGAGTCGTTACTTTGATGTCGTTTTTTTCTTATTATATTCAAGCACATTAGCATGTCGTTTGTTGTATTTCGTCGTTTTTTTTCAACTGGAAATGTGGAAGGGAACAAAGCATATTTGTTTATTGTTTATTTGAACACATTACAACGACGTATACTACTCACACGTATATTGTGCCGGCATGCATAAATACACGGTTGTACTGTTAAGTTGCTAATATTATTAATGGCTTATGTTACAAACATTTTTTTCCAGTAGCGGTATACCCTAGGGTAGTCACATAGGGTCTATATTATTTTTACTGTTTATAAATAAGATTTTCTGTGTTTGTAGAATGTCTTTACTAATTATAATTACGCTACATCTGTAGTACAGTAATGTCGTGTTTTCCATTGCCAGCATAAAAAAAACAAATCGTATGCTTTTTTTAAGACACGAGGTGTACAAATTATTTTAAAATACATTTCAATATAATTTAATGTGTAGAAATATTATAGGTATATAAATTATTTAATATTCGAGTCATTTTAAAACAAGTTACTTCCAAATTTTAATTTAATTTTAATTTATTGCTAGTAAATATATTATTTGTTGATTACCTTAAAATACACAAGATCTGTAGGTTAAGAGATTATGCTTATATTTACTTATAGGTATTTAATTTAAAAAAATTGTTGCTTACTAGAATATATTCTCATAGCTTTCAAATATTTTCGTATCCAACATTGTATTAATTTACTACGCCTTATACATCTGTGAGTCTTTGTAATTGGTTTATGCAATGTACACTGTGCTCTAACATTAGGTATAGTGGTTGAAACTAATATGATTCCTTAATCCTTATTATAATAATTTCGTTGTCGTTCGTTCTTTCGTCTGTCCATCCTGACTTCGTTTAACGTCCGTAAGTTCTTTATAGCATAATTTTTTTCATTTTTTATAATTAAATAAATACTTATTCTTTGGTGACCGACATTTAAAAGTACCGTCATTTTTGACGGGTTACAGCTAGTAAAAAAAAAAATTTAGAAAAAAATATTGTTCATACATTTCACTTTCCTGCCTCCCGTTGCTAGAAAATGTTACCCCAAGGTATTTGAATTTTTCGACTAGCTTCAGCTGAGTCCCCTGTATGCTGATCGAGCACTGCTCTTGATCTTTTCCTACGACCTTAACCTCCATTTAGTCAGTACTAATCTTCATCCCAACTTGAGTACACTCTTCATTGAAGGAATATATCCACTCTTATAGGTCCTCTTGTAGGGCGTCAGCCTCGCCGTATAGAGTAAATAATCTATTTCCACATCTCCAACTCTCACGGCCCTTGCTATTTGGCTTTTCAATTTTATTTTTTTAGTTTCTAGAACCGAATGGACAACGAATGACATGTCAAAACGCCCACAAATTAATCGCAATGAATCTCATCTGTGATTTACTACTTTGTTCTCGAAATACGGGTATAGGACAATTAAGTGTGGAGCATGCTAAATTGTTATTAGTGTTTTCATTTTATTTTGCAAGGAAATCGTCTGAAAGCATCATCATCAGTCATTTTTTATTTCAGTTCACCAACTGTTTCTACCTACCTATATTTAGTCGTGTACACGCGCCCTTATAACGGATTTAAAATGAATGGAAATGTTTTATTGCAAATTAAATTTTATAACATGTCTCTATAACATGTAATTAAACCTAATTATACAATTATGAAATCAATCGAACATGTATTATTACTGTGTTGGTGTCATAGTAATTATTAAACACCTATGTTTAGTAATTAAGCCATAAATAATGAGCACATAACCTTTTAGCATCGTAAAACAATCCTACACGTATTTTTGACTCATCACTAAAATATTTCTATAATTCCAAGACTTGAATAAACAGGTTTGTGATTAATGTTGATTTCTAAGAAAGCCAGAATTTGATATGGAGAAATGTGACAACGTCACCTTTGACTTCAGGGGTTGAAACACTGCCTTTGTTGACCCACAATCTCCTCGGTTGTTGAGGCAGCCTCATTTTTAAGACAACCTAAACACGGGTTTTTAAAAAAAAATACTTGTATGCGGGAATTATGATCAAAAATGTATAGTACAATAGCGAGGGCTGCATTTAATAACATGAGACCTTTCTTGTGCAATTATAATCTCAATTTGAAACTAAGACAGGTTCTTCTTCAATTCTTCAATTCTTCAATTCTTCAATTATAATCTCAATTTGAAACTAAGACAGGTCAAGTGCTACATATGGTCCATACTCCTTCATGGAGTCAAAACATGGACATTGAAAGTATACTGTATGAACCGTATAGAGACGTTTGAAATGTGGCTTGATCGCAGAATTTTACGAATTCCGTGGACCGGTAAAGTCACCAACTCTGATGTGTTGAAAAGAGCTGGCGTGGGGAGAGAGTTATTGGCCAATATTAAAATGCGAAAGATGGCATACTTGGACACATTCTCCGAAACGATAATAATACTCTGCTGCATCTCATTATGCAGTGGTTTTCTGAACTGGCGAGTCCTTGTATGTTTGTGATGTATTTTTTACTCCCTTTCTTTTAACTCGTAGCGTCTGCGGTTTATTGTCTGCCGGAAAAACTTTGTATCGATTTTTAACCTTTTTCCCGTGATCCAATTGAGCTGAAACTTTGCAGACAAACTCGTGGCGACGATAAAAAAATTATATAACACATTTTTGTTTAAAAACTTTTAATAATTATAGTATAATTTTGGATTTTTCGAAATTTTAATGGTTTTTTCAAATTGGAATCAATACAAATGAGTAATGATCCCGACGCGTGCAATAGGCATGAAACCTGATTCAATGAGAAAGGGAGTGTAATAAAAACATGGTTTTTATGGGTTAGTTTTTACTTTCTTTTTTCCCGCAGGGTAGTGACTATTTGCACTCGATAATGTCTCTAAGATGCGATTTTCGTCATTATTTTTAATTGCATTTATTTTGCTTTGATTCCATTACATTTTATTTACTTTTTCTTTTACTTTAAGGCTTCATTCGTATCTTTACACCCAACTCATCTTAATCTGTAACATGATCACTTTTTTTGTACTGATTTATTCTTATTTTACTACAAATATTGTGTTTTATTCACGACTTTATACTCTCACTTAATATTACTTGGTTATGTATCTATCATATGTACTTTTAGTCCAATGCATTCTTCTTTCTACTTTTATTTTGAGTTGTCACCCATCTATTTTTTAATACTCATTCATATATTCCACACACATCATATATTGTTCTTCCTTTGCATACACAGTATTTATGTATTTTGTTGTATCTTTAATATTTTGTTGTATTTTGCTTGTATTCATGCTTCGTTATTTTCTGATATTTTATGATACTCCAGATGTTTAATATTTATGCTATTTATATTTTATTTTCCTTGTATTTCTCTGCTTTTGTTTATATTTTATTATTTACTAATGATTTTATTTTTATGTACTGTTATTTTTTTGAATAAATTGTTTTCATGACGCACCCCAGAGACTGTGAAGTGGTTAGTGCCTTAGAGTATATGTTAGTATAGTTTCCTCGCCGCGTCGCACGAGTGCTTTTGCGTCGTCAGAGGCGTAGCGAGGAAACTGCTTTAGCATTAAAACAATGCCAAACTAATGGCGAAAGTGTAAGGCAGATACGGGAGCTTTTGCTCGTAGAACGGCCCTGGGTCTGTGGTGGGTCCCACTTCACTGCATCTCATTATGGTAGGAAAGATTGAAGGTAGTCGCGGCGTGGGTAGGAGGTAGAAGTCTTAGCTGAGAAGAAACATATGGTAATCGACCGGAATAAAAAGAGTGGAGGAACTATTCCGACTAGCACAGGTCAGAGAAGCCTACGCCAGAGTGAGAGCCAACTTCAGGGGAACCTGACATGACCCGAAAAGAAGAAGAAGAAGAAGAAAAATAAAATTTTCATTAATTTCTGTAATAGATCTGAGGAACGTACGTTGCAATGAATGAAAGAGATAGGGAATGTGAAAGAGAGAATGATCATATAAGGGTGCGCGCCGTAGAGCGCGCGCTTTTTATTTTATCGAGACTCGACCGCTAATAGTCATTGTCTATTTGCCATATCATTGTAACGCGAGAATTATTGTCACCGAAATTAAAGATCTAGACGAAAACCAGCGCGTTTTATTGAAGACTCAAAATATCACAATTTCATAATAATCAGTGTTTGATTTGGCCCCGTGAAAACATATAAGATTTATTAGACAAATTAAAAAAAATCTTTGACTTCGTTTTAAGTCCAAATTAGGTGAATAATTCAATTACCCAGCTGACATCCGATAATAATTCAAAAATGTCTGCATTCACTAATACCTACCTTCACGGCCCACTAATTCCCGCCGATTTTCTCTCATGTTTCCGTTTCCTCTGATGGAGATTAATGCCCGCCGTCTTTCTTTCGAATAAAGCCATAAGCAATGACTAATAACATAATTAAATGGTTTCGTAACCATATTAATTCGGCCACCCAATATGAAACGATCGAGTGCGTACCGGGCGGTTGATTGGAGGCGTGATTTCGAGCAGAGTCCGTAGAAAAATTCGGCTCTGTGTTGAATATTATTTAATATTTATGACCACCTCGTTAATGCGATCTTCGGTAATTCAAAATTTTGTTTAATCCAATTGGAATATTTTCTGAAAAGAATCACGAAACAAAGCGTTTACACGAAAGATTTTTTCTTGAATGAAAGGAAACTTTCTCTTTCTTATATTTGTACACCAATTATTAGTAACAATGCCAAAATATTTTTTGAAGAAAATTTTTGTAAAAAAGTGATACACATGACTATAAAACTAGAAATGGAAAATAAATAAGGTTAACATATAAGAAAAAAGTTTATACACAAAATTGTCTAAAGAATAGAGATGTAAAAATGTACCATGAGATGCCGGAAAACTTAAATAAGCTGAATGAGTTAAAAAACAAATGCTAAAATTATGGTGAGTAAAGAAAAATGCAATATTTAAAAAAATTTGAATGCATTTATCGAGGATTACTAATTTATAATGTAATGAATTCGAGATTTTTTAGGAAACATACCATAGCCTATAAATTTATAAGAAACATGATTTTAGGAGGGATAGATATATAAAATCTAGAATTTAATACATTTTCATTTAGCAGTCCCAAATATTTCTTAATTTTTTGGATATTTTTGCCTTTGCTTTTATACCCCACATATATTACATAGATTTTGTAGAAAATCTAGCCTATAAATTTATAGTTAACATGGTTTTGGAAGGGATGGATACATAATATCTAGAATTCAGAACATATTAAATTGGTCCTTGGAGATTGCATTAAAAACTTTTTTTTATTTTTGGATATTATTGCCTTTGCTTTTATATCCCACAATTATTACAACAAATGTATAGTATTGTAGATTGTATTATATTTATTATAAATTATTTATTTATGATGGATTGTAAGAGCACATTTATATAATATTATAGATAATGGTATCATTAGTGTAGATATATATGTAAAATGTATGTATAAGTAAATTTAGAATCTAGTATTAGAAAATTAGACTTTAAATTGTAAAATATTACTTAATATACGATATGTAATATTAACCGACTTAAATGAAGAAAAATATTACCTAAAGAAAAAAAAAATTTTTCATTGACTTTAAGATGATACCACAAGAAAAAACCGATTGTGGCAGCAAAGCTGATGTTTAAAAAAATGTAAAGTTCTAGATTCAATTTATGATTACATATTTAGATCATTACAGATATTTAGTGATTGCTGAGAATCACCGAGAGCGATAAAGTGGTGCAATTGCGTTATTTTGATTTTGACGAGTGGATATCGCATATCTTATGAAAATCGCTTAAGAGATTACACTACTCTGGAAGGGTAAAATATATGTAGAAATGAGTTCACTTTTAACATGTTTGTAATTTGTTTTTCGTACCTTTCAGTTACATATTAAACTAATATTTTTAATGTAAATTTTTTGAATTGCAACTTACCCTGGTGCACATTTGTTCGAGACAGGAAAGTAATTCGTGTACATAATAAGAAATAAAATATGAACAATGCAGCATATAGATTTTTAAATTCTTAATTTTTTTTTTAAAAACAATTGTTTAAAAAAATTGTCAGGTAATTTTTTTTTCAAATTGTTCCCAATTTTACGAAAAAACGAGTTTTTTCAAAATCAGTTATGCAACATTGTACATATTTCATGCCTTAATAAATATATCATTTTCTTTTCTGTCTCAAACGAACGTGTACCGGGGAATGTTGCATCACAGAGAAGATGCACTGCGGAAACAGACCTGATGCGGTCATTTTATTTTTCAAATTTTTTTAAATATAATAAAAGTTTAATATTGGTTATGTGGAACAGAGTGTAAATAGCCGATCCGCTGTATTTTATTTATTTATTTATTTATTATTTATTTACATTTACATTCGTTATTACAAGATACTAATAACTGCCGCACCTGTTGTGTGGCCGTTATTCTTATATGGTATTTATGTAGTAGTAAAAAATAACAATTAAAGAATCTAAATGTAAAAGAAAATAAAAAGAAAAGAAAATATACATACAAAATCAAGATAAGAATTTAAAGTAAATCATAGGAATACCTAAATCTAAGAGAAAAGAAAAGAAAAAAAAATACACATACAAAATTAAGATAAGAATTTAAGTACTTACAAAAATAAATATTATATTATAGTATACTTTAAATTATATAAATAGTTTTGCCAATTCAGAGGTCAAGGGCGGATCACTTCTTCAGCACACCTTCTACCTGATATTTTTATAAACTTATTAATATGATGTTTAAAAGGTTTGTGTAGAGTTATTTCTTTAGTTTCATTAGGTAACTTGTTAAAAACAAGCAGGGCAGTGAAATTAAATTGTCTTTGCCCAAAAGACGTTTTCCTTTTAGGTACCTCGAAATTAATTGTATTTGCCAACCTTGTAACCCGTGTTTGTTGTGTACGATTAAAATTTACCTTGTCCTTGTGGAATTTTATAAGTATGGTTTTAAGGTATAAATGTCTCGGGTCAAAAACGTTAAATATTCCAAACAAATCATCTGAAGGAAACATTCTCGATTTCATTGAATTTAATATTCAAATTAAGACCTCTCAAGATGATATCAAGCAGAATTTCTACTCAATGAAAATTACGCCTTCCCTCTCAGAAAACACACAAACCAAAAGAATGCGTTAACAAATGACCTGAATAGCGGTGGTCTCTTCAGCTTTGACAGTCGAGATCTTCGTGCCGGCCTTTCAAAGCAGATATCTTGAGATGGTCCAAACTTAAAGTAACTTACGAAATCCCGGACGTAAATCATCACAAAATTTACTGATATAATTATTATTTTCGTTCATTCAATACCAAAAAATGTGCATATGCAAAAAGAAACGCCAGCGATTTTGAATTCGTGCTGCAAGACAAAATATGTTACAAAAAAAAAAATATACCATGGTCCCGCTGGCGATCAGTACCATCTAACGGCATATTTTGCACCCACCAAGCAGCGTCACTACTGACACACACGTGGAAATTCAGCTGTGCCTCCGAGAGAGTTTATTGTATTTTAATATTTATTTGTCACTTGAGAGATATATACAATTAAACTATTATGTCGCCTCACCAAATATGTAGGTACCTCAGTGATTAAGAATAAAAAAATGAATCATCCCTTTGTAAAAAATTTCCCAATTCTACCTAAATTTTATCTTCCTGGGTGTATCCCCTTAATCAGAATATTCAAAATTTAAAAGCATGATTGGGATGTATTCAATTTCACTATCCAAATTTTCTTTCTTTTCCTTTTATGTTGGTTGAATATTTTGATACGAAATAAAAATATAAAAAAAAGTCTGTTTCATCTGTAGGACGATACACATAATAAGAGTGTCTGGAAGGACGTAGAATTGTAGAAAAGCAAATATGCGTGGTTTGATCGTCACTAATTATTGGGAGGAAGTAAGCTCGATGGTGGTCTTGCACCAGGGTGATGCAGACAATGGTATGGGCGGTCGGTTCCAGGCACCGGAGCACCCGGCCGGCTATCCACGAGTTTGTACTTGCTACACCCAGTGAGTTTCATCGGAACGTAACTCGTAGGAGGCGATCGGCTCTCTAATTATTCAGTGAAGTCTTTCTTTGTCAGTAGGTACCACTGAGGCTTAAATGACGAAAAATAAACCATGCATTTGCATAGAATTGTCTTCTTCTCATCTGTTATCTTCTAATTGGTGTTGGTTCTTATCACTTCGTTCACTACTGTTGGAAAAGGTCTGCAGAAGTCTGAGAAACCCATGAAATTCTCCTTATTCCATATTCCTAAATATTTCATTTCATTACCTATATATAAATCGGCGTTTATGGACAAAGGGCACATGATTGCTTGGTACATACACACATAATATAAATATAGGATAAAACATAGCAAGCCTCTCGGCCACTATCTACATCGCAAGATATATATAAATATCTGTTCTGTGGTAGATACCTTTTTTATCATTTTACCACCTTAGATCAATATATATTTTTTTTTTAAAAGGGTACCTACATACTATCATTATAAGAATCAAGAGTAAAATATATAAAAAATTGATAAATGCAAACGATAGTTTTACATTTTTTACAAAAAACAACGTATTTCATATGGACCCACAAAAGAAATGGCAAGCTAAAATAAATGTTTAAAAAAATAAGATCAAATAGGAATGCAACGAAAAAACAAGAAAGAACGTAATTAGGTAAAAAGATAAATAAAATCGCAAAAATGTAACAAGCAGGACTGAAAAATCTATAAAATATGATTAAACATAATAAATAATTCATCCGTCCGTCCGTCTGTCTGTCTGGCCGTCTCCGTAACTTCGTAACGTCCATAATTTTGTTCAAATTCACATCTAAAAAAACTCAATTAAAAGGCTGGAGATGGGGCTTGAATTCCGGGCCAGCAAACCCGAAGGCGGCAACGATAGCGATATTGCTATCGCCGAGCCTGGATCACCCGTTAAAAATACAGTACCTACATCGTCGCTGTACATGAAATAAATCCTATGTGCCATTTAATACATTCTGAGATGAACGAATCAATTTGTCAATTTCCATATAAATAATAGACACATACTAAAAAAACCGTGCCGTTCATCTGGAAAGTCTGCCTAGTATTTATTTAAAATATTTTTTTATAAATCTAGTCTGTGCAATTATTTTTTAAAACAATTTTATTCTGTTATCTCAGAATTTACATAGGATTATTGTATATACAGCGACGACATATAGGACTTTATACAGTAGGTACGGTAGGTGTTCCGCCCAATCGCCAGGGTTTAATATATTAAATTTAACTGCCATCAAGGGAAATATAAAAATATAATCACGATAAAGAGAAAAATTCCATTTACAATAAAACGTTGTCAGTCTGTCCGTCCATCCGCGCGACTTCGTGTAAGGCCCGTTACTTTTTTTAGTAAATCTGTTTTTGAAAAATAAATGATTTTTTAATTTTTTTTTTCAATTTTTAAAATAAAATAAATAAATACTTATTCCTTAGGAACCGACATGTAAACGTACCGTCATTTTTGATGGGTTACAGCTAGTCTAGATTATAAATTCGCTACAGATAAGAGTAGCAAGCAAACTGAAATAATCACAATATATGAAAATGAAGTAAATATTTGAATTGTGAGGTGAGTGGCGGTTGAAAAGGACATTACAAAGTAAAAATAAAACCTGGGTGTTATGGCGTGGTCGGATTGTAGGCAAACGGAGAAGATTGCGGAAAGATGAGATGTGATCGAATTATTAGACGTTAGGTAGGTATCTCTGAAATTATATGATACAAGTCGAGGAGTAAAATAACTCATCCACTTGGACAGAATTATGCAATGTAATAAAAAATTATAAATATGTTTGTGTTTAACACCCGAAAATTTTATGTGTACTATTAGTAAGTTTGATTTATTTGTTTAAAAATAATCGGCCAGGGTATGGGGATAATGCAGCCCCTCATAAATTTTTTGGTGGCCTCACTCGACCCTTGTTAAAATTAAATTAAAAATAAGTCCATTAAAACATGTTGAAAGAAAAAATAATAAATCTACGGTCAATAAATACCCGTTTAGATTTTCAAAATAAAGTTATATCTATTTATTTTAAAATAATTCTGTTTATAAAACAACACTGCCAAGCAAGAAGCAACAGATTAATTAAGTTTTTAATATTTAAAAAAATGCTCAGCCTGTTTTCAGTGACAACCTAACGAGGAATAACCAGATCTAAGGTTGTCGTGAACATTTGTAATTGGCAATAATTTAGTCTTGACAGTTACCTGATTACAAAAAATACCACTGCCAATATACCTACGATTAGTTGGAAGAATTTTGAAAAAAGAAATCATAAATCTAAAAAGTAAACAAACTAAAATTACAATATTTTATTGAGCTTTCTTATATTTATGAAAATAATAATAAAACATCATTATACCAGCCTTAGAGTATATACAATATAGAGTATATACTCTAAGATACCAGCCGTTTATTTGCTTGGAAATTGTTATTTTTTAACTATGTATTTTAGAAATTTTAAATAAGAGAATGTTTATTTCGTAGTTCACTATAAATATTATCAGCTTGTTGGTCTAGTGGGTAAGATACCCAACCTAAGATAATGATCCAGTGATCTGGGTTCGAATCTCAAACCAGGAGAACAGCAAGTTAATCCTTATTTCATAGCATAAGCTTTCAACTCATGAGTCGATTTTTTGATCATGGCACACAAGGATGTGCTGCATACTGATTCAAATCCACAGTGTGCGTTTAGTAAATCTATGCGAAAAAGAGACAAAGTTATATAATCGCTAGACGCTAAACGATAATGCAGCAACGCGCTTGACACCGCGCGCATTTTTTTAATTGTTTTTTTAATCTCAGAATTGAATGTAAATTTAACACATTTATATTAATCATTTTGAAACCATTTTCAAAACTTTTCGAAATTTAACCAAAATTTATTTATTTATTTCACTTAATAGTTTCAGCTGGTGAAGGGCATCGACATTATTATTATTTAGATGTGGCTAATATCATTTTATTCCCTGTTCATAAAATAATTAAGCGTAATAATTAATAATTATTACGCGTAATTTTATCATGGGTTGTGACTGCGGAAGGACAAATGAAAACTGTGGAAAGTAATTAGCGATTTATTAATTAATTAGTCAGTGTACAAAGCCACTAAGCACGAATTAAATTTAACGCTATTCCTTAATATACACATTTTCGATATATATCACTTGTACATGAGTTGGTTATTATCGCTGGGTAATACGTATTGATCTCTCGTAGAATATTCAATTATTTCGCTTTATTTATCGCTTCGATTATCTCATGACTAGCCAACCTGGCCTCGCGGCTCACGGCCGACTTAGCAACGAAAGAACTGTCAAACATGACACTAAACTTGCGTCGCGGTGTAGTTCCGTATTTATACCCAAATGCTAGTTTTTTCATAATTTATAGATTATTCTATTATTTAGGAGAGAGTACTCGTCGCTTCTCGGTTGTTCCAAGCATTTCTTGACATTTCCTGAAGATTGTAGACTGTTCTTGATCCTACGATAGCGTTGTGCGTAAATTTATTATTTTTAGCATCTCGTTATAATATTGTAATTACAAAAATTTTAGTTAGTGAACTGTTGTACAGTGCCATGAGTAAAAAATCGACCCCTTGTTAGAAAATAGTAAGAATGTTAATGTGACTGATGTGATGTTAGAATATACATAGATGTGACACGTATTCCGTGTTTGCATCTCTATTTTTTTATTAATAAATAAATAATAAATTTGTTCAAATACAAGTCGTGACTAATTTTTCCATATATAAATTTATAATTACTGGATAAATTTCCGTAACCACCTTTAGTGATTCCGCCGCAAAAAATGTGATAAAAATAGATGAAAATCATGATTTAATAATTTCTTATTGATGAGGTTTTTTATAAGCTGATGCATTAAGAATGTAAAAGTTATTTTTTTCCGCCGGTCCACTCAACTCTGTCCATTCCTCTTTGTGCGGATTCTGGGTGGGGACCATTAGCGAAAGGGCAGGATTGGACATTTTAATTTTTTTGATCAGACATTAACAGAATTTATGTATTAGTAGCAAAATAAGTTCAACGAAATATTATTTATATTATTGGTGGATTTGGCATTGATATTACAGATATTATTTATGATGATCATTAAATCGGGTATTTTTAAAAAATATTTATTAGAGACACTAACAGGATAATAGGTACATTATACTCTAATAATAAAACATTATAAATGAAGACTATGCCCATTATCCCAATTACAAGTGTCTTCGGCACGCTCTAGTAACATGTATTTTTGCATTTAAGTATATTTTACATGTACATTTATGTGTATTGAATATTTAGTGTTTGATTAGTATTTAATAAATAATGGATCTATAGGTTCAGGTCATCGTTTAGAAAATGGATGTTGTGTATGATTTAGTTTTTGAACGATGATAAGGTATCTGCAAGAATATCAACATCAATGTTAGGGTCAGCACAATACAAATTATATGTGCGACACAACCTTGTGATGGGAGAAAAGTAACCAACAATTTTTTTTTATTTTTTTTATTTTTTCTTTTTCAATTTTTCTTCAGGTTAAAACAGACATATATACGGTATTACAATAATGAGCCATAACATAAACTAAGGTAGGTTTTAGTAGCATGTATGTATTACAAAAGAACAATTAAAATAATTATTAGAGGAATAATAAAAATAATTATAGGCTTACTATTTAATTTTCTAATTTTATACGAAAAATGCAATTCGTGTCATGGGTATTGTACGTAATGTATATGCTAGGTTTTCTATCCTTTAAAGGAAAACTTACATTGATGTGAAATTTTAATTAATGTTCTATACCTTGAGTTGGAACATAGCTGGAAAGAATGTGATACCACATGAGTTTCAGTACCCTCTTATGGTAGAGAAAGTACAAAAGAATTTTCTATGGTATATCTATATGAGAGAGTATGGTTGTTATCCTTGACTTTACCCATCCGAGTTCCTCCAGGGTATGCTTGGCTATAATACTTTAGAGACTAGAAGGAATGTGTATTTGCTTACGTTTTTTTATCGATTGTTGCGCGGTATTATCGATAATCCTAAAATTATGAGAAGCATTGCTTTGTATGTTCCTGATAATTTTCTGATAATTCTCTAAGACAGCATCAACATTGATCTGTTCCATATCTTTGAGAGGATTTTCTGAAGCAAGATTCTCTTACATCATTGACATGAATCATGTGTATTAATTAGTTTAAAAATTAAATATACATAGAATTAAGATAAATTATAGAAGTCTCACAGAGACGAAGCTATTTTTATGAGAAACATGAATGAATGTCTTTTATACGATGGTCCAGGGCTAACAATGTGTGTGAGATGGCTATAGAAGTGTCATTACCAGCTGCGAAATCTATGTTAACTGTTTCATGAGAAGAGACGATAGATGTCACTAGCATTGCCCCTTGAAATATATGGATGATTCCTATTTGGAATATTTATATTGTACATATAAAACTCATAAAAATTCAGTATGTTGATGTTCTTACGATGGAATTGATGAACGTACAGACTTTAAACCCTAGACCATTATACAAAATGCTTCCATAATTTTTTGTCATGTAAATGGCTTCGTCTCTGTGAGACTTCTATAATCCAGCAGTGATAAATCCGGTAATTGTGTCCTCAGATAATACGTATATAAATATTGTGAATTAAATATGTTTGTATTAAAAATATTGTGTACAAAATAAATTTAATTAAATTCAATCGAATGTGCAAGCACATTTTTTCAGCATTGTTCCAGCGCAGGGTTTAACAGCCAGTAGTCTTTTATATATGCCAAAGAAGTATAGCTTCTAACGCGCGTATAATTATTATTTTATTATTTTTGCTGAGAAATTAATTTTTCATATAATACAAATTACATATAACGTCACGTCTTGCCGATTTGTGGTGGCATCGACAATCGCGTCATAGATCGGCGTGGGCGTACACGCACCCCGAGTCCCACCCTGCCCCGCCCGTCACCGCTGCCACCCATATCGGCGGCTCCTTTGATACTGTTAAGACATCACACCGCAACGCCAACACCTCCGCCGGGGTGATACAGCCCCGCCGGCTGCGGGGGTCGTCGGGGCCGGGGTCGCGGTCAAGCTAAAATATGCAGGGTTATTTGTAAAACATTAATAACCTCGTAGGGCTATATTCCTGTCTTGATTATGAGTAAAAAATGTTCAAGCTATTATGACCTAATATCAATAGTTATGGAGATATGCGACAACAAAGTTTACATTTTTTTTTTCAATATTTCTGACCTATTTTTTGTACAACATTGGACTATCATTACAGTAACTTATATCGAATATGAAAAATTCATTCCCTTTAATACAAGTCAAATAAAAAAATAAAAAACTTCCAATTCCAATTGGAAAATATTCCAATTGAATTTTTTCAGGGTTTTTTTCATTTTATTTAACTTGTATTGAAACGAATGAATTTTTCGTAATCGATATGAGTTACTGTAATGATGGTCCAACGTTTTACAAAAAATAAGTCAGAAATATTGAAAAAAAAATGCAAACTTTGATGTTGCATATCTACATAATTATTGATATTAGGTCATAATAGCTCGAACATTTTCGACTCATACTCATGGCAGGAATATAGTCCTGCGAGGTTATTAATGTTTTCCAAATAACCCTGTATATATTTCCCAAAAACTAAAAAAAATGGGATTCAAACAGCTCGTATGGTTTAGTAGTCCGGTCAAATTAGACAAAAAAAGGCCAAACCCAGGAAAATTCCCAGAGAGCTTGAACCATGATATACATTTTTTACTTCCTTTTTTACTTGTAGCGTCTGCTTGCTCGCTTGACGCAAAAACTTTGGATCGATTTTTAACCCTTTTCCCGTGATCCAATCGAGCTGAAACTTTGCAAGCAGACTCGTGGCGACAATCAAGAAGATCTATTAAATTTTCGTTAAAAAAATAATTATAGTATAATTTTGGATTTTCAAAGTTTTAATGGTTTTTTCATACAACTTGTATGGAGATTCCGACGCATTTGGTAGACACGAAACCAGAAAATGAGAAAGGGAGTATTGTAAAAACTTGTTTTTTATGGGTTACTTTTTTTATTTATTAAGAAACTATATTTAGATATTTTTTCGAAATTTTCATGTGTAACTTTGTGGAAAGGCTATTTTAAAAAAATGATTCAAAACTGATTACCTACTTTGCTTACTTTCACTATTTATTTATAACGATCAGAACTATTTATTTTCAATTCTAACGCATCATCTTCAGTTATGTTAATAATACTAAACTTAAGATTAAAGGACGGCGTGAGGAGTGGGGTGGAGATTAGAGTCCAGTGGGTATGTGGGCGTGGTCATTAGCACTTGTCACGTCGTCTTTTAGCCTTAAATTAAGTATTAATAACATTACGAAAGATAAAACAAAGCGTATTTATCAATTAGAAAGACATACCGAAAAATCAAATCAACGAAATAATATTTGACTGCTACCGGAATTGGAACGGACGGGCGTTCTCTAGCGGCAGTTATGCAAAGTAATTTGTGCCTACCGTAACAGAAAAAATGTACTACTCTAAAAAAATTGATAAAATATTTTAATCAACTTGTAAATTAGACACACAGATTAGGTCGATATATTCACGGAAATGTACGAGGCTGCTTTAGCGTAATTGGTTAATGCGCCTGCTCCGAATAAGATGAGATCCGTGGTTCGAATTCCGGTAGCAGCCGAATATTTTTTCGTTGATTTGATTTTTCTGTATGTCTTACCAATTGATCAACAAATTTGATTTTAAATTTCACAGTACTTGTTCTGAAAATTTGTAACTTCACAATAAGAATGTGTTCTTGAATATAATATTACTAAAGATGATGCGTTAGCATCAAAAATTCTAATCGTTATAAATAAATAATTAAAGTAAAAAAAGTTAATATTTTGTTACTTATTTTTTTAGATTTCGTAATGTAAAATACAAATTTTTAATTTTTTTTGCTGGAGTTGCCACACAATTGCCCTAGGACACATTCCTCGATATCAGTGTAAAATTAATTTCTTACTGTAAGGAATCAAATGTAAATAAGTAAACAATTTATATGGGTGCATGTATACATATAGGTACATAAATGCTTTTATATTATACTCTTTTTCACTCTGAATGGTAATGGTATATGTATTCTAAGGATACGAAGTAATTTAGTCTAGTACTTATGTGGCGTATAAAAGCAAAGGCAGCAATATCCAAAAAATTAAAATAATGTTTTGCATGCAGTCATCAAGGATTGTTAATTTAAAATGTAATGAATTCTAGATTTAATGTATCTAACCTTTCCAAACTCATGTTTCCCATAAAATCTCGAATTTCGGAGGACTGCTGGGAATCCACCTCATAGGAGGAGCTTTTCTCTGAATATCAGAACAAATTAGAGGTCTATTAAAAGGAAAAAGAAGATGAAAAATTTATTTTCTCCTTACGAAATATTATAAAAATTAATTATATCTCTCACGTGTAAAATAATTGATTGTTTATTACATTGTCATAGGAAATGCACACATGCTGAAAATGTCAGAGCTAGTCGGAAAGTTGTTGATATTTAGATTATTAAATTTGAAGACAATAAACAAACGCACAAGTGAAGCAAAGTTGAAGCGTGTAATAATTAAATAACACATTCTATCATACAGACCCACCAAAAGTATGAAGAAATTATAACCTAAGTCAAAATATTTTACGAACCATATTTTGTAAAACTTTGACATGCCCTGTATAAAATCAGTCCGAAAGAGGTGAGGCATTGTGTAGAGTAGTAAAGAGAGATGAAAAATGCGCTGGTCCAATAGCGCGAGAGGGATGTGGGTATTCAGGTTGTTGTTCCGCGAGATAACAGGCCCCGGGTCGTTCAATTACCCCGGATCTGTAGGGATGGGAGGCGTTTGGCAAAATGGCGGATGCTGTGAGCATTCAGTTCCGATACAGCGATGTATAACATCGACATATTTTTT
>JADDOH010000461.1:0-105246 GCA_016648135.1 Agrypnia vestita
CAATAGCGGAATCGCACCAAAAGTTCCTGAGACTGTACTACCAAGGGGAACTTCTCCAGATGACCTGCCTGCCCTTTGGCCTGTCATCAGCCCCGAGAATGTTCGCAACGCTGTCAAACTGGCTAGCGGGACTCTTGCGGAAGAGAGGAATAAGGACCGTAGTCTACCTGGACGACTTCCTTCTGGCCAATCCGTCAAGGGACCTGCTAGCGACCCAGGCAGTAGAGACGGTCAATCTGTTCCAGCATCTGGGTTGGTGCATCAACCGCGACAAGTGTGTCCTTATACCTACCCAAAAGCTGTAGTTTCTGGTCATAACATTGGGACAATCACAAAAAAAAAAAAGCCAACCAGAAATCCCTCTCGGACCGCAAGTGCTCTGGCCTTCGCCAAGTACTGCGCCGCCCGATCGAGGCCGGCAGTTGCTCCCCCAAGCAGGTTCTAGGCCTCTTGGGAAGCCACCCAGAAAACCCTCTCGGACCGCAAGTGCTCTGGCCTTCGCCAAGTACTGCGCCGCCCGATCGAGGCCGGCAGTTGCTCCCCCAAGCAGGTTCTAGGCCTCTTGGGGAGACTCAACTTCGCAAACTTCGCCACCCCTCGGGGTCGTTTGCATTGCCGAAGACTGCAGAGATTCAGCCGCCAGCTGCAGAGGCACGAGCCATCCAGACAAGTGGAGCTTCCTGCCGCGGTTCGACAAGACCTAGAGTGGTGGTTGGAGGCCGTATGGGAGTCCTGCCCAATACACGAAGCCCCCTTCTCCCACTTCCTGACTACAGACGCAGCGGACGCAGGTTGGGGCGGCCAGGTGGACGACAAGACGATATCAGGCCAGTGGTCCCCAGAGCAGATGCGGTGGCATTCCAACCAGAAAGAAGCCTTCGCTGTTTACGCAGTGATCAGGGATCACGCTTACCTGCTAAGAGGAACGAAGACCCTACTGCAGACAGACAACAAGACAGTAGTGACTTACATCAACAAGGAGGGGGGGACAAGATCATTGGGTCTTCTGAAGATAACTCGAGACCTCCTAGAGTTTATCGACCAGCAGGAAATATCTCTGACAGCGCAGTACATTCCAGGGAGATACAACGGGATTGCGGACCGACTCTCTCGGGGGACACCACTCCCGGAATGGCACCTCCTGGAACCAGCGACAGAGGAAATATTCCGAATATGGGGACGTCCTCAGATCGACCTCTTCGCATCGGCCACCGCCCATGTGGTGCCAAACTACGTGTCGCTAGACTCAACCGATTGCTCGGCCTCCTATCTCAACGCATTCAGTCAGCATTGGGATTACGAGCTGGCCTGGGTATTTCCGCCGCCGAATCTCGTCCCAAGAGTACTGGCGCACTTGAACCTGGCAAGAGGCACCCTTCTCCTAGTTGTGCCAAGATGGGAGAAGACATTCTGGAGGGCCGATCTCAAACAACGAGCAAAGGGAGGGCCAATAAGCGTAAGAGATCTGAAGAGCGTCCTGATCGATACGTCGACAGGGTTTCCCCCACCGAGGGTGTCGGACCTCCAACTGGAAGTTTGGAGAATAGCAGTGGGTGGGAACAGGCTATAGCGGATTGGAGCCAGGAGGAACAGCAGCTGTTCAGATCTGGCTGGAGAGGCTCAACGCTGAACACCTACAAGCCGGCCTGGGATAGGTGGCAGCGATGGTGTACCACGCATTCTGTCCAACCTCATAACCCTCCCCCTGCAACAGTGGCAAGATATCTGGCCAACCTGTTCATCCACGAAGGGCTAGCCCCTCGAACAATATTGGTCCACAAATCGGCAATCGTATCCTTCTATGGCCCAGCTCTTGATGCAGATAAGATTAGCTCGAACTTCCTCGTCAGGCACGTCCTTAAAGCCATCTCGGTTTCTGGTGGATGCACTGAGAGACTCCCGATCTGGAACCCCCGAGTAGTGGGGGAGTGGCTACGTGAAAACCCGCCAAGGAACAGCCGGTATGACGTGTCAAGGAGGACGGCCATACCACTCATCATGGCATCTGGGCGAAGAGTCCAAGATCTGACACTTCTCAGAGTCACCCCGGACCGATTGATCGACAAAGGAGACTCCACCACGCTATGGCCAGCCTTTGGAGCGAAGACTGACACGGCAAGACACAAACAATCGGGATGGAGGTTGAGCGCATCGGATGAAAGGAACATCAACCCCTTGTTTTGGATCCGAAAGCTGGTCTCACTCTCACAGCCGAGACGAAAGCCGGACATGAAAGAACTATTTGTGACGACAGCAGGTGAAGTAAAGCCAGCTTCACGGACAATGATAGGTGGTTGGATCAAGTCAATCCTAAGAGAGGCTGGAGTGGAAGCAACGCCAGGAAGTGTTCGTTCTGCTGTGGCTTCGTTGAATTGGCTGGAAAACTACCCGATAGAGGAGATCTTGTCAAGGGGAAACTGGCAGAGTGAAATCACCTTCCAAAAATTCTACCAAAGAGAGATAGTAGATAAGCCCAAGCAACAATGCCCCCAGAGCTCATTAGCGCCTCTCTTTACGCCAATATAGGCAGTCACATATAACGTCGAACCACTAGGTCACCAGGTGATAACAAACAGATCTCTCATAATGGATTCCAGGCGTCGAGACGGAACACAAAATAAAAGAATTTTACCTTCCATTAAAATTCCTATTTTGTTTCCCTCGACGCCTGGAATCCAGGTAATCCCTACCTGGTGCATTATGAGTCATATGAAAGAAAAACCGTTGCGCGACGCAACCGGAAACAGGGATACCAGCGGGAGTAAATTGTCGCAAACAGGGAATCAGAGGGGGTAGGAACGCGTGAATAAGTGCCGAAACAGCAGGCTGTTCTCTCATAATGGATTCCAGGCGTCGAGGGAAACAAAATAGGAATTTTAATGGAAGGTAAAATTCTTTTATTATTTGATGCCTACCTAATAATCTTCTTCTGTTGGTATATTTTGTTGCACGGCACAGCACACGACGGGACGTCGCACTCATAACACATAAATATGATACACTTTCACACACACGCATATTTCAAATAAACGCAACAAAATTGCATGTATTTTTGTTAATAAATCACTGTTAGTATTCAATTGAATCATAAACCAACAAAAACTGACAAATATCGCAAAACATATCGTATATATTTGTGTATACGTGTATAAATAAATCGAAAAATGAAAAAAATAAATTATATTTCCTGCGCACTTTGTGCGTGACCTTGAATGACGGAATATTTGAATTTCGATTGTGCAACACGTGTTCGGGGCGACATCTACAACTATTCTTTACGATTTTGACGGCAGAAAAACTTCTGTTTTGATTGTTGATTTAAAATACAATCCGTGATGTTTTTGAGTTGAAAATGGAACGACAGGTCACCACGGGATTTCTCTACTGGGAAAAAATCACATTTTTCAAATTCGATACGCGACCATCGAGAAATAATTAATTACGTTCTGGATGCACGGGTGCGCCCTGGCCCCTTGGGACAGTCGCGCCCCGCCGCACGGGTGCGGCCTGGCCCCAGAGGCTTTAAATACCAATAACACAAACACACACACACATAAAATGACGCTGGAAGAATACGAGAAAGACAGATTCAAAACACCAATACATAATGAATATATGATAAGACAAACAACTAACAAAAAAATAGAAAAAAAATAAAAATAATAATAATAACAATAATTGTTACGGAGACAGATCCAAATAGTGCGTAATTCCTAAATTATTCAACAAGTTACCGGAAAAAAAAATGTTACGGGACAAAAAAATATAAAAAAGACATTAAAGTGAGTGGATAGGAAAAGCAAAAATTAGTTTATTATAGTAGCTTATTATATAATATGTAATAAATTAAGTACAAATAAGTAAAGAAATGTACATGCACTTATTAAATCCTTGCATTAAACTGTAATTACAGTTTCGCAATAGGTAATTTAAAAAAAAAAACATTCTTTCTCGTCACTAATAAAAAATTCTATAATGTAATGTTATAAAACTAAATAAATAAATACATATATATATCCACTATCTTCGAATAATTATTACAATTGAAATTGATTAAGCGACATTGTTACAGCGTCACTGTCTCCCAAGACATCAGCGGATCTGTCCACGTGCTTTGATTTTGGTGGAATAGCTGGCGCTATTTTGGCCGGAGTGCTATGTGACTATAGTGGCATGTCCGCCACCACCTGCGCCTTCATGCTGCTGTTGGCTGCTCCCATGGTAAGATTTTAACGCTGATAGAAGCATTACTCAAATATTTCTGCGATTTGATGATTCTCTTAAATGACATGAGATGAATTAGAGGCAGTGAATTTTCATAAAAAAAAATGCCAGAACTTTTTATCAAAGAAAATTATATTCGAATATCATTTAAATTAAATTTAAAGCAACATTTCCTATGCCATGGAACGCATCAAATACAGTGAAACTCGCTTAATAAATTCACTTTTAATAAGTTTTCCCGCTAAATAAGTTTAAATTTTGCGGTCCCGAAAAAGTCCCATACAAATCCTGTAATTTTTTAGGCTTAATACGTTTCCCGCTTATGTTCGTTTCTCGCCTAAGTCGTGAAAATATTTATAGCCGAACTCGATTTATTCATACAAATAAATCTTCATAATACGTTTTTCAGAAGACGAAATTTTGTTCAACATTCCTAAAAATGAAAAATGGGCGCAATAAAAATTAAGTGGGTTTGGCGGCATCACAAAAGTTCTAGCCGCTGAAAAAACCCTGTAGTATTTGAATAGGCTAATAAAATAATATTTAATAAATAAATTTATCTGGCGATTATATACGGTAATTTTTTCAAAATCAATCAACGTCGGCGCAAAATAAATTCGCCTAAACGAAACTATTTTCATTTTGGTTGTATTTCTTCGAGGAAACAATTGGCAATATTAATTACGTAATATCTCCTAGTGTTTTCTAAGGCCGGCGTTACACTAGGTGTATCTTTTGTCGCGTCTTTGACGCCGCGGAACGCCGCTATGCGGATCATCAATCGTTCCGCCGTTCGTTTCGGCGTTCGTTAGATTTCCCGCCGGGAAACTTACGTCAACGTAAAATCGGTGACGTCGCGTCTCGTGTTTTTGATTGCGCCACATTCAACAGATTGTCCGACGTGTGTTTGTTCTCCACGCGGTCCGCCGCGGAATATAGTAGGTATGTGACTGCTAAATTTGGTTGCGGATTTGACGCGACGGAAGAAACGTGTAGTGTGGCTCCGACTTTAATGAGTTACAAAAAACGGATCTAATTTAGCAATAAAAAATACCACGAATTTTCTTCGCGCCCGGGAATATATTAAGGTAGTCTGAAATCAAACGTAATTAAAATAAAGAAAATCGTAATTAATCACAAATAAACGTTGCTCAAGGCGGTATGTTGAATGTACACCTAAATTATGTAGAAATTATCAAAAGGGATAAATTTTTAAAATTAAGTCAAATAAAATACTATTCACAAATGGTTATTTTTTTACAAATGTGCCATCTTTACCAAGCCAGGGAAAGTAGATACAGGTAGCTTTTTGTATTTTTTTTCATATTCGTGAGGTTTTTGATTTGTCAATATACACCGATTTATATTAAAAAATTTTGACAGTGCCAATTTTTTTATAGTTTTGGTGGTTTTTATTGTTTTCTGACCCTCAGGTACTATGTATTTACATAGGTAATATTTTACAAATGTATATATTTACCTACTTAATTTTTTAAAATAAAATGTCCTTAAATTGTCATATTATATAAACGAAAATTTAATTAAAACACAAAATTTGAATGTGGAAATAATTTATGAAAATATTGAAATCACTGTTAATATGTTTTCACGCCTAATAAGTTTTTATTTGCTGGTCCCTTGAAAAACGTATTAAAAGAGTTTCACTGTATTAAATATCTTTATCTTAATCTATATTTTTTAGACATGATTAAATCTAAAATTTAAACAAAGTTAATGGTGCACTAAATGCAATTATGGCCAATAAGAATATGTCAAAGGAAGCAAGACTAGCGGTACATAATGGCATTCTAGTGCCAACCCTGATGTATGGAAATGAAGCCTGGAATTGGCAAAAGAGGAATGAAAGTAGACTGAATGCTGTTACTAAGACGCTTGTGTGGAAAATCTTTGGCCGATAGAGTGAGGAATGAACAAATTAGAAGTGAATGCAATGCTGGCTGTAGTGTGGTAGATAGAATAAAGAAAGGAGTGCTGAGATGGTTTGGTCATGTGGAACTTATGAACGAGAAAAGGATGGTTAAGAAAATATATGAGGCGAGTGTTGAAGGCATCAGGAATAGAGGGCGTCAGTGACAGACCTGGCACGATCAGGACTACAAGTATTTGAGGATGGCCCTATTAAAAGCCGCAACAACCGTAGAACTTGTATGAGAAGATGTATGAATGTGGCCGAAGCAAAAGTGGTGTGCGAGGATAGAAGAGTATGGCGTTCAATCCTCTCTGCCTACCCCTACGCAGAAACAGAGTGATGGTTAGTTAGTTATTATCAATTAAAAATTAATAGTGATAGTTGTGAGCCTCTTTTCCATAGAATCTAGTCACTTGAACTTTTCTGGGAATCCAAAAATGTATTTCATTGGCATTTTTTTGGCCCATGTTACCTAGTAATGTGCGAATTGCTTTTCAGATGATGGTTTATCAATGGTTTGGCACCATCAGCCTCGGGATGAACATATTCCTGCTCATAGTCGTGGGTCTGCTGGTCAACGGGCCTTATGCCCTCATCACCACTGCCGTGAGCGCCGAGCTCGGTAAATATATATCGTTACATTTCGTATGATGCCAAATTTATTATTATTGTCGTAGGTTAATAATGTTATCTTTGTAGGCTTGGATTATTTATAAAATATGTTCATATCTTTTTGTATTACTGGTTTGTTATGTATTTCAGAAAGTAATCTTTTAATTTGTGGATTAGTTTTTTTATCATTGTACAGTTTATTACTGTAGAATTTTTTTTATTACAGTAGTAAAGTAGCAAATGAAATATCAACACTAACATTCTTAAACGTATATTTGTATGACAAATTACAACAATTCAAATTTATTCTTTTGTTGTAATTGCAAACAGAACCTGTTTGCAGTTAGGCACCGAAACTGCAAACAGATTCTGTTAGCTCAGGTTTAAGTCAACATTAGTGTTTGGTTTTATGTTAACCTAATAATGCCAAAGCAATAAATAAGGTGTTCAGCCTTAATCAGCCGTCAGTGATTGGTGTGCTAGTATTGTGGATTTTTAATAGATTAAACAACTTTATTTACATAAAACCAATACACATATTTTGAAAGCTGTAAAAAAATTCTATTTAATTTGAAGTATTACAATGCAAACAAGAAAATTGATTGTCCACCAAACAGTAAACCAAATTACATTTAAAAAAAATGCATAAAATGAAGGGTGTAAAAACAAAGTATTTTTTTCCTGCTTCTCACATGATATTTTTATATTTTTTACTCTTGATTTTTAATGTATGTAATTTCTTTCAAAATAAATATTAGATGTCAATCTAAGGTGGAAAATGATAAAAAAAGCAGAACCTACCTCAGAACAGATCTATATAACTAGCAAGATAGATAGTGGCCCCGAGGCTTGCTACATATTATTTTATATTTATATGTATGTATTACGATATCAAGCAATTAAATGTCTTTTGTCCGATAAACGCCAATAATTGAGTAATGTCGGCTTCTGTACATAAATTTTTGATACATTGTTTGAATTTTGCAGGAACTCACAGCTCTTTAGAAGGCAATTCTAAAGCTTTGGCCACCGTCACAGCCATCATTGACGGCACGGGCAGCATCGGTGAGGCGCTTACCTATGTTATGATGGTCGTTTAAAAAAATATCACATGTTGCATGATATGTTAAGATGGTTTCAGTGGATAATACAGTAAAATCTCGTTAATACAAACAAGTATAATTCGAAATTCGGTATAATTATATATATATAATTAAATATATATTTTCATACAAAATTCTACCTATAATTCTATAAAATTGATTATTCAAAATGTGAAATAATTTTTCGACAAAATTATGAAATTTGACACAGTCGTTCGTATAAATGTGAACATTAGCGAGTATTTTTTATACTGCACTGACTTATCTTCCGCCGGCCCTTAATCCCACGGTGGATGGACCAATCACACGGCTTTCAATATCTGTGTAACAATAAACACATCCCTGAAAGCGGATGAGCGAAAAGCGGAAAGCGGACTACTTGAAGTTTTAAGTTTTAATTTGTCCCATTCTCAATTTTGTATGCCTACCTTCATATTTACTCCATAAAAAATATATTCTTAGTCAAATAGCGTGAAAATATTACGTCACTGACATACATATTGGCTCTTTTTTGTACGTCTGGGAACTGGTCCCGTATGTACAAAACGTACGGGACCAGTTTGTACGTACGGGAAAACTGTTGTCCTTTTAATATCTTAGACACAGAAAGGTGAAGAATACTGCTTTTTTCTGGTGCATCCTTGTGTTACAATTTAGTCCTTTTCGTGTTTTATTTTGTCTGTAGTTCCATTACAAATTTAAATAAGTGTCAGTTCGCAATACGTATAAAACATTGAATACTTATTTTAAGTGGACTTGATTAAAGATGTGGACAGTAAGTAAGGGAAAGATCACGAAAAACTATGCAGTCGCCAATTCAATCGTTTTGACAATTTTTAAATGATTTTGTTTTAAATAATTTATATTTATTTTATTCAAAAAATATGTGAGTTCGACAAAAATGAATGCAACATTGGCCAAATATGTGTTTAAAAATATTTTGAAAAAATGTATATGTTGACCACCTATGTTTAAAGCAGTGTAATAATGATGCTTAAAAAGCATCCTGTTAAATTCAACTTCCCTAATACGAAATTAGATTTTTTTATATCCTGATTCCCTCAATTTCGTATTAAAGAACTATTACTGTATGTGTATTTAAAAATATTATTAATCCAAAAGGTGCTGCGATAGGCCCCATGCTGGCCGCCCTGGTGTCGTCCCAAGGGTGGGCTCAAGTATTCTACATGCTGATCTGCTGCGATGTCCTCGCACTCATCCTGCTACTCAGGTAATACATGTTTCAGTTATCTGATATATTAATAAAAAATGTAATTCACCAGCACCGGGATTCTAACTTCGTAACCACAAACCTATAAGAGATTTTAACTTCATAACCACAGACCTGTAAGAGATTACGGCCAAACTGTAAAAAAATTCAATTCATCATGGGATATGTTGATTCGGGTGGACCTTATTTAATAGGCTACTTATTATTGGTATTTTTTTTTATAGTTTGGCAAGCCAGAGTTGCCAGGAATCCAAGAATATAACAGAAAACTGTTTCACTGGGCTTGTCATATGATAACTTTTACCATCATTGTTACTTTTTACCTATTAAACATCTTAATTGATCGTATCTAGAATTGGGCCATGCAATCTGTTTATTTAGTAAATAGTTATATTTATTTTTAATGATTTTTTTATTTCTGATGCTTCTAAATTATTGGTAGACATATACATAACTATATTATTTCTATGTTCCCCTTTCAATTCTCTACACCTACTCATACCCCTTCTCTCTCACCTAAACCTCACCAAAGTTGATGTTCTATCTCTTTCTCTCCTCAACGCATTCTTCATTTTTTATAATTCTGTTTTAATTAGTTGTATTCAACCCTGATGAAGGCTCAAAATTCGAAACTAGTTAGCGATTATCTATTTTAAATAAAAAATAATGTACAAATTTGGGTTGTGTAAAAAAATCGTATTCGGCACTGAATAGACATAAGCTAATGATGAGTTAGAAATGATGCAAAATTAATTTAATTTTCTCTTTCCAGGCTGGTGAAACACGAGGTAGCCAGATGTCGTCAGCACAGAAACGGCCCCGTAGAATAGTTAACATAGTATTGTTAGATTCGATAAAAAAATGTATTATAATAACTAAATCTTCCGTCTGACTGGTTGACAAATATTTAATTTGGTTACATTAATTTTTATAAATTTGAACACATCGTCGCTCACACATAAAATAAATTACGTATGTTCTATTATTTAAGGTTTAAATTAAGGGGTCACTCCACCTTGGGAGGGTAGAAAGTGGGTGGTTTTTGACAGGGAGATGATTAATTATTATTTTTTTTATGGGTACTTGTAAGGTACATATTAAACTATTATTTTATAATAAATTTTTTGAAAAAAAAAACAAATGGTCGCATTGTGTCAAAGAACTCTTCCTCCACGACTGACAGTAAGTTTATTCAGGACAGACAATGAGGGTTTTTTCCTAATAGGATATTCTATATTGTAGCTATTTCATTTCTTAATAAATACATGACCTTGTTTTCTGTCCCAAACAAAAAAAAAATGGGGAAAGTTGCACGACATAGAAATAGCGGGGTCATTTTGTTTTTTTCAAACAAAAATCTGGAAAACAGTAGTTTGATTTGTACCTTAACAAGTAATTACCAATAAAAATAATTAATGACCTCTTTGTAAAAAATCATTCAATTTCTACCTCAACTTTATTCTCATCCCTTGGGTTGGGTCAAACCTTAAAATATCAAAATATTTTTTTTTCTCACAAATCTTAGCTAGCGGCGGTAAGCAGATAAAGACTTAATTTATTATTGTGATGTTCTCGTCCTTTGCGTTAGGAGGAGAACTTTATAGGTATCGGGAATCCAGTCAAACTTGCTGTACTGCTTCAATATATTTATTATTATTGGTAGTAAAAAAATGGTTCATGCGACAATATTACGGTACGCAAACACATCACAAGCTGTAACTGTTATGATAGCTGCATCGTATGAGAAAGCGGCAAGATGGCGTCTCTTAATCTTGCAGCTCTTAATCTTCTCTTAATAGCATTCACTCTCTCTCATACCATCTACCTCTCTCATTCATTTGGACAGACGTTCACTCAGATACGTTACAATAATAAAATAAAAATTTAACAAATATCACGCAAAACTATAATTGACAAATAAATGACAGATTTGGAAGTGAAATAAGAAAAATATTTCATCTGACTCATCGCAATGATGCTACTAAGACACTTTATGTTACTACAATATAGTTATATTGAAAAGCTCCGATTTTCAGAGCTATACGACATTCCAACATATTCTGAAAATAACAGTATTGTTATTTGGTGATGTTACCCTAATACTCAAAAATAGAGAAACGTCGAGACATCCGTCAAATGGATAAAACCTCCAATCACCTTTACCATATGTAGATAAAAATAAATAATACGTGGCAAACTTTATAATTTTTTTTTTACATCTAAATTATAAACAAAAGAAACTTGTCACGCGGTTAGTCATTTCAAGATCTACAAAAATAATTATTAAACTAATGACATTTATTATCCAATTTCTCCGTACATACCTAGTCTGTATTACTTGGACTCACATCAGAACCCAAAACGTGAAATAGAAAGAAAAAATGTAAAAAACTTCTACAACAATATTTTCCTGAAATAAATATGTACATTTTAAAAGGATATTTTTGCTCGAAAATATTTGGATAATATTTGACCGTATATGCAGGTAAAAAAAATAAATAAATAAATAAATAACAACGTCCTCCTTCACCCAAATTTCCTGGCCGGCCCTGGTGAAATGTATGACTTAAAGCCATTGTCGTAAACCTCCCCATCTTCCGCGACAGCATCAAGATTGTTTATGCATATAATAAGTGCATACATCATCATAAGTATATTAGTATTTCGAAGAAATGGCTAATAAATATCGTCAGTAATGGATAAACTAATTTTTCCTGCATTATAAATTCATTTGAATAGTTAATCTATGTGTTTAAATGTCTCTATGCTATTTTTTTTTATCAATAACCTACTTACCAGACATTCCGCCAATCACTGAAGGAACGATATTTTAAGAAAAATTGCAAAATCATTGGTAAAATTGAATCTGATGTCATTAAATATGATCTTCTAAATGGATGGATTTGAACCATGTTTACTCTACTAGAGTTTTGAGAGTGAGAGTACTTTTCATTGGCAGGTGAAACATTAAACTCGTGTAGTTTAATACTTCACATGTCGATGGAAGGGCTTACAACCTGTAAGAGCTGGCTCCAGTGATCACTCTACACAATACAACGTTCACCAATTCTGTTATAAGGACATCCATACATTACCAAATTTTTGAAAGTTGTATGTATGTTCCAATTCTAGGACCCTTCATACAACATATTAATGTACAGTGAAACTCTCTTAATACGTTTTTCAAGGGACCAGCAAATAAAAACTTATTAAGCGTGAAAACATATTAACAGTGATTCAATATTTTTTTCATATATTATTTACACTTTCTAATTTTATATTTTAATTGAATTTTCGTTTATATGATATGACAATTTAAGGACATTTTATTAAAAAAAAAACAAAGTAGGTAAATATATACATTTGTAAAATATTAAATAAATAAATTTTTAAAAAAGCAGGTAAATATATGCATTTGTAAAATATTACCTCTGAGGGTCAGAAAACAATAAAAACCACCAAAACAAAAAAAAAATTAGCACTGTCAAAAAATATTTTATTAATAACCATACTAAAGGGAACCATAAAATAAATTATGTAGGTATGTCACTACCTATGTGCAAACCTTAATTTTAAAAGAAATTTATTTAAGTTATCTAAATTTTAACTCATTAAGGCCGGCGCCACACTATGTGTTTCTTCTGTCGCGTCAAATCCGCAACCGAATTTAGAGCCTGTCCGGATGACGCGTTTTACGCGCGAGTCCATTCGCGCGTTTCAATTTTTGCGTCCAGATACCGCGTTTACGCACGAGACCACTCGCGCGTTTCAATTTATATTGCGTCCAGATACCGCGTATTACGCGAGATATGCAAATTATTGTTTTATTTCAGTAGATGTTGGCGCATGTGGCAAAAGCAATGACTCCACAATTTTTAAAAACTGTTTTATATTAAAAAAAAAATTGTCTAAAAACGTTTTACGCGCGAGTGAGCAAACGCGCGTCAGCATCTGGACGGGATATATGTAGCACCAGTATCTCGAGAACGCGCGAGTGTCTACGCGCGAGTGCACTCGCGCCTAAAACGTGTCATCTGGACAGGCTCTTAGCAGTCACATAGTATATTCCGCGGCGGACCGCGCGGAGAACAAACACACGTGCGGATAATCTGTCAAATGTGGCGCGTTGCAATCAAAAACACGAGACGTGACGTCACCGATTTTACGTTGACGTAAGTTACGTGGGCGGGGAAACGAACGGACGCCGGCGGCGGTGGCGGAACGATCGATGATCCGCGTAGTAGCGGCGTTCCGCGGCGTCAAAGACGCGACGGAAGATACACCTAGTGTGACGCCGGCCTTAGAAAACGATAGGAGATATTACGTTATTAATATTGCCGGTTGTTTCCTCGAAGAAATACAACCAAAATGAAAACAGTTTCGTTTAGGCCACTATATAAAAAAATATCGTAAATAATCGCCGGATAAATTTATTTATTAAATATTATTTTATTGGTCTATTCAAATACTACAGGGTTTTTTCAGCGGCTAGAACATTTGTGACGCTGCCAAAACCACTTAATTTTTATTGCGCCCATTTTTCATTTTTAAGAATCTTGAACAAAATTTCGTCTTCCGAAAAACGTATTATGAAGATTTATTTGTATGAATAAATTGAGTTCGGCTATAAATATTTTCACTACTTAGGCGAGAAACGAAAATAAGCGGGAAACGTATTAAGCCTAAAAAAAATATGGGATTTGTATGGGACTTTTTCGGGACTGCAGAATTTAAACTTATTTAGCGGGAAAACTTATTAAAAGTGAATTTATTAAGCGAGTTTCACTGTATATTTGAAGGAACTATGCCAGAGACATCGGCAGTCCTTCTCATGAAATAGTATACATAGATTTTGCAGACCATTGTATGAGACTTCCATACACATTTCTCATATAAATGGCTTCATCTCTGTGAGACTTCTATAATATCTTAATTAAATAATAATCCCGCAGTGGAAAAATTCAGCAGTTGTGTTCTCAGAACACACATATAAAAATACTGTAAGAAGAATATACAATTTTAACTCAAGTAGGGTAAACATGGTTTTATTTTATCCATTTAGAAGATCACAAACGATTCCATCAATAATATAGTTAATTATTTTTGTACTGAATCGCACATACGAACCAGTCAGACATAATATTAAGAAGTATTTATACCAAATACGTATTTTGGAAGACATGTTTTCCATCCATTTTCCTAAGATTGTTTTAAATCTAAGTACATATTTTTGAATGGAAATAAAACATCAAGCGCCAATTCGATTTTTTAAGTAAATCAAACTTTACAAACAACCTATTATTATGATTGAAGTTTCAACATGACCTGTTGATTCTATTGGTCGCACTTATCATAATTGTTGTTTCGAAAGATGAACTTGAACTCGTTGGCCCTCGATTGTTTTCCCATCTCGGTACGATAGTCGTGTTACAAATAAAACTCAGTTGTGTGTGCGGTACATGGTACGATTTATTTAAATTAATCATACTGCAAAACAATGTACTGTCTTGTCAATTAAAGGCAAGCTAATCCTAGGGCCGTATTACGATGTGTGATTGTAAAATTTCTCACTGCTTGAGTTTCTGCGTTGGTTTACCACCGTGGTTGTCACCATCACAATTATGTGATGTAATCTTTCAAATGTAACTTATTATTGCATTGATCCTAATGTAAAAATTAGAATTGTCAATATCAAATAGTTTTTATTCAATACAGATTTTAATTGTCTGTGTTCAAATTATCATAATTTATAATATTTTTAAAATGTGTGTACTGATCTTTGTCATTAATTTATTTAATAACTGAGTAATTAATTGTCAAGTACAATATGTATTAAAAAACTCTTTTCAATGTGTTTTCAAATGTGACCTCATTAATTTGTTAAAATTAACATGAATTTGTACTTTAAATGTTTATTTTTTGATTGTTAACTGTTTTTTTGTTACTTTACACATTACAAATTACATTTTTTTTGTTTGTCCGGTTAAAATGTACTTTTAAATTGTATATTGGATAATTATATGTGATAATTAAACAGTGTCAACATTGTAGCCAAGTTAATGTACAATAATAGATCGAATATCAAACAACACATCATATTTTTAATTCTTGGTATTTTTTTTATAGGTAATAGAACTTTGAAATGAAATAAAACACATACAAATCGTGGAAATGGCCATGATGTTGGCTTTATTGGAAAGATAATATTATGCCATTTGTGTTTAAATATCGTAACCTAAAGTCCTATACCTCTAAAAAAACACCCCATATTAAATCTTCTTGATAAAACAGTTGTAAATTTGAGCAAATGTCAAGCCATTAGAACTTTTATAAATATTACTGACTTTTTATCCATGCTTTATATGAATTTGTTATAGATGGTGTATTGATCTTAATTGTATTTACCCTAGATCAGTGGTAGCGAACCTTTAGGGCTCAACATATCAAAATCGTAAAATACCTAATCTGCACAATCGTCCTTTTAGAGATAAAACTCACTAACTGCATTATTGGCCCAAATGAGTTATGAATATAAACATTCATATTTTTTCCATCTCTGTTCCAGGTAAAAATCAGTCAGTGAATATTCCGTGTTCATTTATAGTTATTTAGTGGTAAAACTCATAATTTAAACATTTTAAATAATTTTAATATCACAATGTTGAATTTTTAAACCCCATTAACTCAAAACTATTCCAATGTCACTCAGTGAATTTTACCTCTAAAGGGATGATATGCTCTTGAGCTCCACAGCTTGTGTGGTGGGGCACGCGTTTACACTTGTGAGGCATTGGCCACAGTTGTGCTCCTTTGGTAACTAAGTATTGGTGAAGGTTGATATGTCACCCAAAATTATGTGGAGTGTAGTAACCTTTGACACGCGTGTCATTACGCACAGGTTCGCTATTACTGCTCTAGATTATTTATGGAATTATACAGGTATCATCGACTATGCAAATGTCAATATTTGTGGGGCAGGGCAGCAACATCTAAAAAAAAATTTTTTTATAATGCAGTCACGGAGTCACTTAAAAGCAGACAGAAATATCCTCATAGTGTAAAAAGCAAAACCAGCAATATCCACTTCAAGCAATCAACCCCCGAAAATGTGTCATGTGATAAAATGGCCACTTCATACAAAACTGAGAGTTGATGTCGATAGCAAAAGCAGCAATGTGCACTATTTGATAGCAAAGGCATCAATATCCATATTTAAAAGTTAAATACTTATTTATACACATATATAAAAGGAAAACTGAGTTGGCAACTTTTTTTAAAAAACTTGTTTCCAATTAAATGTAGGTTTCATACATTCCAGAGAAATTTCCTTGAGTAGTGACAGGTTTTTTTGTTTTTATCTCAGAAGCACCTCAGCGGGATATTACTGCCTTTGTTTTTATGCCCCCATTTATTTAAAACTTTGTGAATTTCAGATTTTGACAAAATGTTTTTATTAAATTTTAATTATTGCAGTCTTACGGGCTCTCTCACCATCTCTAGTTGATTTTAAATTGAGTTGACGATACATTAGGAAAGATAAAATTAATAGTGCGCGTCATCATTTGTAAATTTTGGAAACTAGACACTGCATAGCATTTTAATAATAACAAATATCTGTAACCATAGATTAATGTGATTCCATGACAGGTGCACACAGATAACTCCACAGTTAGTTTTCTTATTCTGCTACCATGACTGCCTGTGATCTAGTGTATCTTGTCTGATCTTAACGTAACATATGTATCTTAAAGAATGGTCTTTGGGAAGATAACTGATTTTAATCTATCCCATTGTTCTGTTACTGTAACTTAAAAATTAATAAAATAATAATGTAATGACAAAATTTATTTGAATTGATTGGTGATACTTAAAATATTTAATATGTCAATTCTTTGTGTGCAGTTGCCATTAGTGTACCTGTCTCGTGTGCAGTTATCTGGTGATCATTAAATGTATCGCTAGCAGACATTTATTTGTCAGTTTTTTCAGAGATAGTGAGACATCCCTTTCGTCATAGTGTTAAGTTTGTTAAGTATGTAAAATTGATTAATATTGTTATGAATGCAATTGGCCAGTTACGTTAACTCTACCTATAGTCTGTTAAGAAAAATCTCAAAGTATTTGGCCAGAGTTCCTATTGAGTCCTCTAACATAAAGTATTGTAACTAAAAAAGATGTTATTTTTATTTGTTCTATTATTTTATTAGTTATTACATATAATGCATTAGATACATACATATTTAAGTGGCAGTATTTAAAAAATATATACATATGTATACTGTGTTCAATAGAACGTCAGAGAATATGATTAATAACAAGGCTCTCCAAATTAGTTATTTATTTTTAAATAATTAAAAAACATTCTAGAAGCATGTATTATAAAAAAATTAACTCTGTATACCTACATCTTCAGAAATCACAACAAAGTTTAACTGTTTATCTTGATTTTTAAAGTGTTCTTTATTTTTCATGACTGCATGAGCAATCGACGGGCAAATTGTTGCAGTCCCCAATTTTTATGACTAAAGTAATGTAAGACTTTTGTTTTTACTGCTTAATTTAAGCATTATTGGCACAGTAACAATTACACAGTAATAAAATATAATAATTTAAATTTAATCAAAAGCTATACATATTCATCAAAATGTTGTGCAGACTACACATATTCTAGCATAAACAACTATGCTAAACAAACTTTAAAACAACTAAAAATGACAAATTTTTTAGCGATGATAACTTATAATACATAGGAGGGTCATAATGTCAATTCTTTAATCTACTTATACATATATCAAACATTCAATGTCAGTTTCATACCAGCATTTTCAATAGCCTTTAATATCTCTAAGTTTGTATAAAAAATTGTAAAAATAAAATTTTCTATTTTACTCATTGCCTTTTTCTTACTTTCTTTTATATAGGGTTCAAATATATTAATTATTACAGTGTTTGTGCACTATTGAAGAGAAACTACTTTGCTTCAGAATATAAAAAGGCAATTATCACTTTGAAAAAGCACACATTAACAAAATATAGATAAAATAAAAATAATTTTTTTTATCATCTGTTTGAGTGACCTCTTCGGGTCAAGCCAAAACCATTTATTTGCATTGTTTGTCAGTAATTGTGATTAATGCGCCCGAGGGCGACATCTGTGGTTTTACGAGGAAGGAATGTGACATTATTTACTATGCTTTAGTTTATATTTTGCTTCTATGGTTTGACATTCAGCAATCATTCATATTTACAAGGTCGCACGAGGCAACGTAACCATAATCACTGACGGGACCACTTCCTTCAAGAAATCGACTCGCTGAGGAAAATATTGGAGTTAAACTATCTGGAGTTACTCACTGGCTACAACCTCGCAGTTGCCCTCTCGACTCACTCAAGGTACACTGCCTCGACAGTCCGACTGTACTCTCGGCTATAGTCGCATCCACATAGGCCGTAGGCTCTGGATCCAGGATAGATCCAGACTCTGGATCCCCGTCTACGCATGACTCCGCTCACCGGACCGCAGGGCCCTGCATCGGTCCAGTCGCCTCCTCGCCTGCAAACCTTCATCGACTCTTTCCTTCCAGACAATAAAATCAAGTGCCTGATCATTCTTTTACTGCCCTCCACCGCAACCCCAAATAATTAAAGGATGAAAAAAGAAGCAACTCTTTCATTTATAATGTTTTATAAACCATTTTGGTGATCTCTGCAACAAAGGGAATATCCCCTTCAAATCCATATAAAAGGATATATGCTTTGTGTAATAAGTTGCGATAAGAGAGGAACACTTCTCTTCATATCGCGGATCATTGTGACCAAGGGGAAACATCTTCTTGGTTGATTGCGATTCAGACCAAATCTCATTCAGAGAATAAATATTGTAACGAGGCTTAAAAGGATCACGCACTCATGTCAAGTGACAGTTGTTTGAAATGTTCACAATACTACCGAAGATTCCAGAACAGCCTGGCATAATCTACAGCTTTCGAGAGATATCTCCAAAGTTCCAGGAACATCTGGAAGTTACGAGAACTCGCGAGAAAACACTAAAAATGTCTAGTAAATACTAGAGAGTTCTTGAAGGTTCGAAAATTCAACATTATCAGGTATAAATAAACAGACCCAGGCCGCGGAGGGCCATTGTTATTTTGACGTTTCCTACTACGCGGCTCTAGCGGCGAATCACGAAGCGAAAACAGTGTTACCATCAGGTGTGTGAACTAAGCGACGTACTTTGAAGTGAAGTACTTTCCCTTGTGCGATATTTGAGCGAATATTCTGGAAAAGTTCTTACGTAGCGAAATAAACCGGAGCGAATAGTAACGCGCTGAAATTGGATGGATTGCTCTAGTGAATAGTGAATAAAGTGTTAAAGCGATTATAAAGTGTCCTATTTACGAAATAGTTTGATTCAAATAATAGAGTTACGTTAAATAGTGTTAAGAGACTTTGTACATTTGTTTAATTATTTGATAAATCCACTTTTAAATTCCAGCGTTTCATGACAGTTTCGTGACAACATTTTATATTTATTATAACATATATCTATATTTCAAAACGTAAAAATAAAATTATAGCAGTAGCAGAATGCTAGGCTGTTATGCAGGTGGCCCGAGCATGAATCCCGGCCGAGGGGACCTCATTTTTATTTTATATCATTGCAGCTTTAGTTTACGGACATGTATAACCACAGATAAATTGATCTTTTTATTTTTCAGCAACAGAACAGTTATAAAAAATATATTTACCGAAGAATAATTATAAAATTGCAGTTTTACTTCTGACGGTTTGACATTCCAATTACAGAAAGGGCGTAAATTTGCCATATATCACGGGTCTTTTTTTTATCAGATGAGCCAACATAGAACCAGAAAATTTTGTTGTTATTTGCAGGAAATTGTAAAATTCGAGTTCTGCTATATTTAATTAGTGCTTCAGAAAATAAAAAAAAACAATTTATATACATTTATTTTATTAATTTTTTTTAAACCAACATTGTACTAAGTTATTTTACAAGCGTTCATTAAGATATATAAACTAGTAATGAGCTAATCTAAGAATAGTTTACCTTTGAGTTGAAATGCTATTTTAATAGCGATTGTGAGATTTGTATTTGATAAATCACTGGAAATTAAACATTCAACAGTTACCATCATTACAATCCAACTGTACCAATAATATTGCATGTAATTTTTTAATTACATAATAAAAACTTAGCATTCATTATCACTTACCGCTTAACTATCGCAGTATGTGAGGATCATCTTACGTGTCCTTTTGTAAGATACGAACACTGAACCATGTTAATGTATGCACATGTTTACAGTACATATAAAAAATATTTATCTAAAAGTATTACTGAACACAAATGTTTTTTTAATACGTGTACATACATAATATGTGAGGTATAAAAGAAAAGGTAGCAGTATCCAAATAAATTAAATTCAGTCATCGAAAATTACTAATGTACTGAATTTGAGATTTTATAGGAAGCATAGCCTATAAATTTATAGGAAACATTATTTTAGAAAGGATAGATACATAAAATCTAGAATTCAGTACATTTCCAATTATGTAGTAATCTTTGATGATTGCATTTAATTTTTGGATATTGCTGCCTTTGCTTTTATTCTCCACATATGTATATCATATTTTCACATCACTTATTTATATTTTTTGTAATAAAATACTTATTTGCCTCTGGGTTCCACTCCAATCCAGAAACCATTTTGCGCTGTAAAGTTGAAAGCTCCTGTCTTTATTTTCATTGGATTAGATGTCTTGGAGGTGACAACCAAATTAAACTTCTGCAAAAGTTGAAATATTATTGATTTGGCTTCCATCAGGGCAAATCGAGAACCTGTAAAAATTTGCATTCGTAATGATATCTTTAACACAATTTTTCACTATAACATTTGTCGATATTGATTTATCCTGAAATTCAATAAAATTGAGAAAAAAAAGAAATTTAAAAACTGAAAAGAACCTTATATAATATTTTTTGCACTGTTGGTGTAGCAACAAGTACATTAATATTTCTGCATCATTTAGTTAAAGCATTTTTCGTAATATTGTTATCGAAAAATGACGGGTCAAATTTCAATTTCGACAGTTCATATGGAAATAACGGCCGCTAAAAATGTAGTGGCACCATATTAGTTAGAATCTGTTAAATTATCGTTTAGCGACCGAGTTTAGAGGATCTGAGTAATTTTTAACAGAAATGTCAGTGACAATACGAAATTGAAAAAGAGACATTGGCGCTAATAAGTTTTAATGGCCACTTAAATTTTGTACTTTGCTTAGGTTTGCGATTGCAATGAAGTATCAAAATGAAATGTCAAAAGTTATGCCCTAAACCTTTGGTAATGATTCAGTAAGTTCTGGATATTTTTGAAGGAAAATTTTACTTGGTTGATAAAATCTTGTAAGCCGTTATGATCAATGTGATCCCTCCGTTAGTGTAGTTACCACAATTTTTTCAATCACCTTTCAGATGGATTTGGAATTATCACTCGATGTTTTCAATTCTCTTCAAATTATTTGTTTTTCCACATTTCGATGCGAACGATGTTCTTTTGCTAACTCTATTTTCCGTGTTTCACAAGTTTTACGGGTATTTCGCCTATGCCAGCTGCCTTTTCATTTTTTTCAGCACCTTATGAACTTCCTTGATAGAAGGATGCTCAATTTCATGATTTTCATTTGATGGTTTTGTTGGCTTACAGATCATCAAAATACTTATTAAACATCTAATGAACCCTTTTTCAGCTGTAAAATTACCCTCAGCGCAAGACTTTAGTCTACGCTATATTATTTCCACTGTGGTGATCTTCAACGCGTTTATAAAGTTCTCTGGTATTTTCGACATTTTGTTGCCGATTTTTATTATGATATACCTATATATATTTTTATTTTGTCTTATATTCTGCTTAGACTTTAGATTCTAGACTGCTTAGATTCTAACTTAGACAGCCTCCTTTTCTCTTTCATCTCTTTCATCTGTTTACTCTTTTTTCAACCAGTCCTTATCTTTAGTCATGCGCTAAGGGCCTGTTATTCCAACTTGGTTTACAGTAAGTTAGGTTTAAAACATAGATTTTTGCATTTTCCTCCAATCAAAGAATGCATTTTTTTAAAAATCTATGCTTCATATTATAAATCAAGTTAACTCTTTCCGTGTCTTCATAATACTGCGCTGTCGTTGACGATCTTCCCGAACCTGTTGGTCAGTTCATTATTATACTTTTGGACCCACATTTTTAGAGTTAGTGATGGAAGAATTGAAAGTTAACCTCTTTTAGGCATTCAAATCAATTCTATATTGATTTATAACAAATCAACAATCAATAAGCTGCGAAAATAATAACAAAAATATTACCAATGCAATTTCTTGGACCAATTCCAAAGGGTAAGTAAGCCAGCGGGTTGATAGAGCCTCTATTTTCTTCGGAAAACCTCTCCGGATCAAACTTTTCTGGATTTTTATAGTACTTTGGATCGTGATGGATGTTGTTCAGGGGAATCAAAATTCCATCTCCGTTATAAAGCTGAAATAAAAAAATGTCCATGAATACAAATTTAACATATAGACTATGAAGGCCACATACATACAGGGTGTCCCGTATCTCGACGTCATGCCGAAATCGGGTGATAGCCCAACTCATAATAGTTATCAGAAAAATATTTTAAAAAATTTAAAAAACAGTCAGTTAAAACTGGGCAAAGTACTAATGTTGAATACTTGGTGTTACGGACAGGACAAAGCCTGCGCCTACCGTCAGGCAACCGAACTTTCGAGTTCTGTAGTTGACGTAATCACGTCATATAAATGGTAGAAATTTCTGATGTGAATGAAGCAGAGCAAAGGCCCCTTTCAGGGCCAACACCGATCGCCGTGACCCGGTTGGGGATGGGTACCGTGCCGAGGACAGCGCGCGAGTTCTCGGCTGCGGTGGTTGTCCTTATACGTGTCTCGGCGTCAGGCGGCGGCAACCGAGAAGGGGGGAAGCGAATTGAAAGGAAGTAGCTTCATAAAATCACATCTCGCTGGGAGCAATAAAAATGCGTACACGACATGGGCTGTTATGTACGACGTGAGAAATGTTATATGAAAATCTTAATTTTCAGATTTTCAGAGTTTCTAAAATTATGGAATTTATTGAATTGTTTCAGAGATCTCAATGAGACTGAATCACAGTTGTATGTAATAAAAATGTCGCATTTCATTGCTCCAAGTTGAGGAGAGAGAGCGGGAGGTGATTTTATTCCACATGTAAAGAGCATTGATGCCTGGTTGCCATGACAACCGGGTATCATCATCATCAGCACTTGGTCACCCCCGACCCAGTCGGGCGTGAATACCGTGTCTAAGTCGGTAACCTGGGCGACAGGTCTGGAACTCGCAATTAAAATATGAATCGAGAGAAATGATGCTCTCGGAAAGTAAAATTACGCCTCGCTTTGAACATGTAAATGTGTTGTACAGCGTGATCCAGACATGTCTTTCATACTGGCACAATATTGTATTATAAATGCTAATGAATGTCTCTGATTTCAGAATTTGGAATTCCTTGTTGAAATCCAGGAGCTTGACAGAATTGCATCATGACTGTATGTAAAAATGGAATGTCACATTTTATTGTTCAATAAAAGAGAAAGCGGGAGGTATTTTTATTTGCGTAAGACGCAAGTTTGCCCTATTATCTGAACCATTTTGGTTGAACACTGAAAGTAAAGTCATTTTAAAAATCCCGGCAAACTCAGTTGCCGGTCACTTTGAAGAAATTACATGGTCAAAAATATTTTATGAAATTTACCTAAAATAAAGAGTTGTCAAGTAAATGCACACACACACACTGCGCGATATAGTGAGTTATCGGCAGTGATATGGTAAAAAACACATTTTTTCTGATAATTGAATATCTTATGGGAATTAATCAAAGTGAGATTGCAGCTCTCACAGACTTAAAATCAAACTGAAACCTTTTTTACGTGTTCTCAACAAGAATACTTCTTAAGTTAATGTGTTTTTACGCATGTAAAGTTGTACCGGGACGCCGGAGAAAGCTAAATGAGAAAGTTTTCTCCGCGGCCCCCTTTGAAGGCATATAGCGCAAGTAATATTTGCAGGACAGACTTGAAAATATTACTACAAGACGCACCCAGTCAATACCTATCCATTGGTAATGCTAAGACATCGATAAACATTTGGTCACTAATTTTTAATGAATTTAATCTGACCACCACTGAGGTAAATTTCCGCCGGAATCACAAAAATAGAAATAACTTTTGACAGAAGTATCCGATCTTGATGAATCTTTTTGCATCATGATCGCAAAGTAAATACCTATTCAGAGAGTATACTCATGCCTATGTAGGCTCATGTTTTGACTTGGAAGAAAAATTGACCTTTTGAACTTTTCTTAAAAGCGCGATAAGTATCAAAAACCACTTTGTCCAAAGACGAAAGTGGTATCAAAATACTCGTTAGGGCGAGTACTATGCAGTAATCATAGAAAGCATCGCGTAACAATTAAATTACCTACCTTTATGACCTGATTTAACTTCGACCCTTCACGGTCGACATAATTAACGCATTTTTCATAAATTAGTAGGACCTGCAGGTCCGATGAACTGTGTCACGGCCTTATGCAAGGTCAGGCCTATACGTGACATAGTTTGTAGCCCTGTGGGATACATGCAAAACCTGTAATTAACCATTTTTTGTCTTCAGACCGAGATCAGTACGGCCGCTCGCGGGTCTAGTTCCTAGAAAGCGCCGCGAGATGGCGCCAGTCGCGGTTCAAACCGCGGCGACAGAGAGGGGAGATTTGGCTCGCTCTGATTGGGTTACGTAACATGCTGTCATATCATATCTTGTAAATCTCTGAGAATGTTATATAATAAAAAGGTTTTGTAGAGCGGTCACCTGTTACGCTTACGCGTGGTGATTTAAACGCTGTCGGGCCACTTTCATCTGCATTTTATTTATCTCCCGATACCTATTGGAGAATTCTGCTGGGACCTGACTACTGCAGTGAATCTACGATCCAGCCTCCGCGATCTTCGGCGCCTCTGGCTGAGAATTTTGGACGACGGCCGGCGCTTCTCTGTGAC
Source organism: Agrypnia vestita (assembly GCA_016648135.1). Taxonomy (NCBI): domain Eukaryota; kingdom Metazoa; phylum Arthropoda; class Insecta; order Trichoptera; family Phryganeidae; genus Agrypnia; species Agrypnia vestita. Next base: position 25,220 of record JADDOH010000461.1, read on the forward strand.
GAATTTCGCATCACAGCGAAAATATGCTGTTTGATACGAGACACCCGTGCTGTATTTCTCCGGCCATTACTACGCTTCTTGGCCGACGAAGCGGACTGAGCGGACCGCCCTATATTTTTGTTTGTTCTGTCCGGAACAACTTGGTTTGGTCAAAAAGTGACACTTTCTTCCAAGCTGGAGCAGTTGGCTTTGAATTTTGGACAAAAGTTTACAGAAGGATAAATTTAAAATTTTCATTCAGGATTACATAATTAAATAATAAAAAAAATGAAGAAAAATAAAGATTTGTGGCAACAGGAGTGAAAAGACCGTCACAGGGTGTAGATTTTTTTGATTTTTTTTAAATGCTTATAATTTTTAAAACACATGACTTAGATTTTTAAAACATTTTTCTGGTAACTATTATGACTTGGCCTATCACCCGATTTCAGCTCGACATCAAGATACAGGACACCCTGTATATCTCATCACTAATTTAACCTACAAATTAGTGATGAGATATATGAATGTGGCCTTTCGTATTCGTTTCAGTTTCAATTCATGCTGAAGTCAGTGTAATTTTCTGAAGCCTGGTTGTTTTTGCGATGTGTTTCGCTATGGTAATTGGGCCGTAGACCTGTCTTAATGTCAAAAATTAACATGAAAAATGTGACAAGCACTCAATTGTAATGATGATTGGTAACTGATTATTTTTAAATAGGTGAATAATCACGGTTACTCTAACTTCTAAATCAGAATAACCAATAATTGTTACAATCGAACATCGATTATACTTTGGTTCAAATCATATTTAACTTTTAAGTAAAAGACATACGGGAGTCAATACTCTCCATATTGATAATAAAGGAAAACGATTAGATAAAAAAACCCTAGAAATTAAAAAGTCTGTAAATAATAATGAATCTATAATTAATGACCCTGACCTACAGTCCTACCTTAAATACGTTCCCATTCATCATATCACATGTCTTTTTCTCCCCCCACCATTTATAACCTCCCCCCCACATTCACCCATTCACCACCACTTTAATACTTGACATAACGTCATGATCGTAGAATAATGACGGATGTGCCAAAAATTCCATACTGACTTTTTTGGATCGTTAAAAAGTGCAAAAAAGAAGCCATCTAATGGTATATAAAAAGTATATTTTCTCTCATTAATTTAACCGTCGTTATAACGACGGTTCTGATTTGCGATCGTAGAACAATGCACCATGTATAAAAAAGTCCTTGTACTGCTCTGACTATATTTGAGGTTTGAAAGGTATCAACTTTAAATAACTAACTCAAGTTTCAAAAGAACATCTTTCTTAGTTATCGAGCTATGATAAAGTGTCTTTATGTAAATAAAACTTCAAACTGCTCTCTTGCAAACTTGAGAAAAATCACATGCGTCATTATTCTATGATTATGACAATAATTGCCTATATTTTGTAATGTTCAGTCGTAGTTTACTCTGAAGATGGGACCGTGGTTCTGAAACTGGTTGGTGTTACCAAAAATGTGGTGGTTTAAACCAAGTGCCATCACAAGTAATTTTCAGCCGTATTCTAGTGTAATGTTAATAATTAGGAAGAATGTCATATACCTACGTATAAAAAGGGGTTTGGTTTAAAAACACCATTCAAAAATATCGATATCTCTGTAAGGTACAGATACACATACTTATTTAGTGGCATGCTAATGATCATGCCATTAATAAGCATGCTCTAACAACTGTACACACTTGCTCATTACTGGCATGCTTATTAGTGACATGCTCATAAATAAGCATGCCCAAAGCTAACAATCAAACACACATGCTTATTAGTGGCACGCTCTTGTCATAGAATAGAGACGCTCTTGTTCAAAATGGAAACTTTGCAAACTGAAATAGAAAATTCAAGTGCACCAGTAAATCAAAAATGTTCCGGAGTTGCCATCCGCACATTTTTGATTTTAGTTTTTATAATTTTTATTGTAAGATTTGAATCATTCATGCCTATTAATAAAGTTTCATAAACATTATTTCTCACAATATTATTTTTACACAACGGTGACCGAGTATTCCACAGACATTCGTGATTCCTATAATAAGTCACGAAAAGTAATGTTTTATCATCTCCCCAACGCGCCATATTTGTTTCATCTGTCGCGGACTGAGAAGATCGCATTGATAATACTAGCCGCGAAGCCCGCGAATGACATAAGCATGCTCATAATAAGCAAGCCTGTTCACACATGCTCCAAAGATACCCCTTCTCTATGGTGAATGACAGTGGCATGCTTATAAATCAACCGGCGGTTGATTTTTGAGCATGCCACTAGGTGGCATGCTTATTGCTAGCAATGTGTGTACACACATGCCACTAATAAGCGAGGCCTAAAGAAGGTCGATACTGCGCATGCTCACGTGCCACTAAATAAGCATGTGTATCTGTAGCTTTACCAATGGTGACATCTGTATTGTTTTAAGTGAATTTGTGTTTTATTTAAAAACATATTTACACAAAAAAGGTCAATATTATCCTTCAGACTCCTCGAAGTAGTAGCGGATGACGGTCAATCATTTTACATCAGAACTCTCTAGGCAACTTGTTAGTCCAGTAAAAAGCACAGCAATACAGAAAATAGTTTTCACATAAAATATAATAGCTTACGGTTAACCCCACTGTGCTGGACTCATTTGGGGGAGGCAGGGTGTATGTCTTGACGCACTTTCTCTCGAGAGCCACTCCCGGCGGCCACTGCCTCAAGGTTTCTGAAATATTGGATGATGAAAGACTTTTTACCACTTTGTATTTTTTTGTTGAGTTTTTGTGAAAATATTCTTCTTAAAACAAAACATAATATATCATAAAACAAAATATTTATTTATACATCGCACAATGGTATGATAATAAAATGAACTAGCAGTTAAGCAATCGGCTATTGATGGTAGCTACACGGCCATTGCTGTTTGCTTGCTGCTTGTCATGGGTGACATTTGATGGGTGAACCTGTCACTTTTTAACCGTGCCAATTATATATACAATTATAATAAGACAAAAATACATGTGAAATAGGACTAACCTGAAATTACCATGTCCATATACTTCATGCTGTGGAGGTTGGCATAGGTCATCTTTCCATTATTTTGTGCTACCACTTCGTCAACTTCATCCTGCAGCTTCTTTTGTATATCCGGATTGATGGCCAGTTCGTGTGCCACAAAACAGAACAGATTCGACGACGTGTCAAATCCACCCAAAAGGAATATAATAGCTTGTGCCGTGAGTTCATCGTCGGTCCATTCTGAAAAGTATGCAATCTCGTAAATTGGTTTAGTGTTTTGTCAGATTTGTATAAAATGGAGTCTGAATAATTAATGTAGCTCTTTATCAATATATGTATCATTTTAGTGCTTTTCTGTTCAATTTTATATTTCCGCAATTTTATATTTGTTAGCCACTGCTTCATAAAGGTTTGATTCTACTTCCGGATAGAAGTGAGTAATTTGCTAACAAATAGGTTTTATGTTTTGAACTAGAGATGGAGTATTATAATCAACAAAATAAATAAAAACTACAACACGATTTGAGATATTTCGTAGTTTGGAATTTTTATTTATTAAATAATAATTAACAAAAAAAAAACTATCAAACGGTGGTAGAAGCCTCAAAGCGTGCGAGTAAAAACAATACGTATATTGTTTAAAATCATCTCTTAACATGAATAAAAAGCGTTTTAAAATCATCAAAAAATTAAACATTTTGTTACAAATTTAAAAATGTATTATTTCATTAATATCGAACATTTCTTAATTATTTTAGTACAGTTTTATCACCATATAATGTTAGCTTTGCATTCATGAGAAAACATATTCTGCGTACTTACATATAAATATTCCGTAACGAAGGATGATTTCTAAGACATTGAAAACGAATTTTATATATGCGGTATATCAATTACTGCTTATATTTCTTTAATTATTGTATAAATAAATAATGTTCAATTTATTTTTTTTATATAAGAACAAAGGTTCTATTTAAGTTATATACTAGCATATACCTTCTGATATAAATAAATAATAAAAACCTACAATTTTTAAAAAAATGCCAAAATTTGCATTTGCAATGAATGTCCAGCCTTAAGTGAACAATGAACTGGATACTTAAATGATATATGCAGTTTGAATCGTGACTAGTTCGAATGAAAGGGATTTTTAGATTTCTTCTTTTTAGTGATATAGATTCATTGATACATATCGTCTGGATGACCAGGTCTTATTCCTGTGTATTTACAAATACTTATAATGATACACATTACATATATGTGGGTATTATTTGTCATATATGTAGCAGCCATGATAATCTATCTAATAATGCATCATTTGCTTACTTAGATTGTTAACTGTTTGTTTGCCAATCGAAGACTCCTCGACAGTAGCAAACCCTGTATCTTTGTTTTCATCCTTCTCCTCACGCTCTAAGGAGCCCTTCTTAGCCTGCATCAGTAGATGGATCATATCTGGTCTTATAATGTGCTGCTCCTCTCTAATCCTCATGGTACCGGTTACCAGGTTTCTGAAGAATGCACTCACACTTGGTGACAGAACTGTGAAATGAAGTGCCTGTAAGTACATACACATATTTAGACAAACATGCTACAGAAGTTTTCCAATTGAAATTTTAACATGTTCATAGACGAAAAAAGTTGATGGGATAAAACAAATGAATTAATGAATCTAGTTGCCCAATTTCCGTGGGTTAAAGATTAAAAAGATCCGCTATTGTGGCTATAATATAATATAATGTCGCGCCATGTAAACAAATGAAGAGGACCGTAAAACGTGGCAGACATGCTCGAAATTGGGGATATTGTGAAGGAAGTGCCTTTTGGTGTTTTCCTCACAAAACCCGCTTTGTCTGCATGTAACATGTACTTAAATTTAATGTATTCATAGACACGTGAGATGAAAATGGTGAGATGAATCTCAGAGACTTAGTTGAGATAAATCTCATTAACATGTATTGAGACAATACAACACATATTTTATAAATAGGAATCGAGATAGAGAATTTTTGGATAATCAAATATGTAGCTTAAAAAAGAAACTGAAAAACTGGATTAAGTATCTCAGAATGGTACCCATGTCGTTAGATCTCGCTTACGTCCATTTGTCTGGGTGAAATTTGGCTTTTCCTCTATATCTCACTTTAATTAACCCACCAAATTGGATTACTTTTCAATATTCATACATGTACATTAGTTACCTTCATAATTCTTGGGATTAACATTACAAGGAACATCTTGAGAAGCGCAAATCCGGTGAAATTGGAGGCTTCTTTACCCATTCTATAGAACTCATTGTCCCGGTCCTTTAAAGAATTGACCTTAATCCCAAAAGCTGTGGATGCGATTACATCATTTGCATACCTTGTGAAGATATCCTTCATTTCAACCTCAAAATAACCCCTACCTAAAATTTTAAATAGACACACATACTTATGAGTTCAATCAATAATATAAACAATCACTGATTTTTGTTTTGTCAAACATAAATTATTTTAATTCTAGAATAGATTTGAAATACAGCAGTTTTGTTTGCATTTCACAGAGAGTTAAGGATTTGATGATAATTAGACATTGAATGACAATTTATACTAACTCTTGTTTTCTGGTTTCTGTAATTCATTCTCCAGGTATGTGGTCACCTCTCCTCCACAATCCACAACAAACTCAAACATTCCCTTCATCTTGGAGCTGGTGAAAGCGGGACTCAAAGTTGCCCTCATGTCACGCCATTTTTGACCTGAATTTTACCAACATGTGAAAAAGTATGAAATATTTTTAAATAGTTACGTATATGCAAATAGCACAAAGCTTATTGACAGATGCCAGCTAGTGATGAGCTAAATCATTATTTTGTGATTATGACATTTGTGTCCAATTGTAACAATGATTCATAAACCGATACACTATAATCTAAACCACCAATAAAGTCTCAGTTGGAAATCATCATTATAATTGAATACCAATCACAATCATATTAATGGTTTAACTCGTTGCCAGTGCTGGCCTAGTCAATATAAAGTTAAGTCATATACATACAGTTCAATGCAGCGTTCTTAATTTCTTCATGTAAAGATTCTATAATAACTCTTATCATACTTAACTTAATTGTATTTTTGAAGTTCTAAAATAATAATATGATAAATATTAATATGACACATAATATGTATGACAATAATGACAGATAAATATGAATATAGTAATAATAGTAATATAGTAATATAATAATATAATAGAGTAATAATATGACATATAACAAAAAATGAATAACATATGATCTACCTTTGAGGGCTATTAGGTTGTTACCGAACAGTGGATCTACTTTCTCGTCAACAACTCCAAGATGATCTTGGAAGCTGTCGAAATCCTTAATAGTTATCTGTTTGATGAGTTCCAAGTCAGTGATCATTACTGTAGGTTGTGTGAATTGCCTGAATCCAACATACCTGTAATTCATTTTAAATATTTATTTAAACCATTACATTTACATTTACATTTTCAATATTGTGTGTTTTTGACGGACTGAAGAGAGCCAGTGATAGCTGGGTTAGTTTGTTTGCTGCGTGCCTTTCGGGTGACCAGGGACAGAACAGACTCACTCCCAGTTGGGTAATTTTATTTTTTAGCCTTGAATTCAAATGAAATTATTCTATTTAGATATTACTAGAACAGTAAATAATAATTAAGTGCATTTTGTGGTCTCGCATTTTCATAACATAATTTCGCTGCATGCTTCTATTATAATGAAAATTACCTTTAATGCTAAGATAACTTCAAAAATTACCTTTCTTTGGGGAAAGCATTATAAATCTTCGTGCACATTGTTGTGATGTGTTCCATCTGCAGACACACTTTGATCATATGTCCAAAGAATGGGATCCGTGAGGGTGTACTCCGTATCCCCCTCCTTTGGAAGTACCCGTCCAACCACTTGCCGTACAGCAAAAAGGAACCCAGAGTCCCCACAATGATGGCGGTCCAAGTGACGCCCAGCAGCTGGTACAAACCGAGCGCCAATATCGAGAACATCTGAAATATTAAGTTTCCATTTAAATGCAAAGCAACAACTTTGAAATAAATTGTATGTGCGTAGATAATTCATGCTGACACAACATGATTTCGTCTCGGTGTCATGCATACTTTTTTAAATTTATTTTTTATTTATGGAAATATTAACAGATATAAGAAAATGATATGTATAAATATACTTGACCGAATACTGTCTCACGTGTGAGACAGACTCTAGGGCACATTCTTTGGGAGTGCTTGATGCTGAATGATGCGAGAGAGATGTTAGTTGGAGGGAGTGGGGCATCGTCCACCTAGGAACGGTGACCTCATCAAAAAAGGAAATAATCTCAGACTCTTTCGAGCTTATGCCCGGACGTGGATGTCACGTTGGGAGTTGCTCCGAGGGTAAGTTATCTGCTAAGACTGTGGATCCTGTAGGCGTCTAGAACTGAACCAGCCTATTTTTTTTTTGTATATGTCCTTCCCTTTTAGGGAGTGTTTGTCCAAAACCAAAACCCATATATCCACTGTCCCTTCCGCCAGATCCTCCTCCCCAGCTTCTTGTATGGCGGCTCTACTGTCTCATTTTTATATAAATATTGCTTCTATACTAATTATTTCTTATGTACTCATCCTGTTTCTTTTGCTTTTGTTTCTGGAATTTATGCTGCTGTACTTATTATGCTTTGTTTTTATATATATGCTTGTGTACTTTTTTGATTTAAATGAATAAAGAGTGTTTGGTGGTGTGGACAGTGAATGGGTTTTTGCAGCCAGAACCTTGCGGCATTCGCCCTTTACACGGCGCCGCATGGGGATGGCTTTAATAAGATAAAAATGTCAACCTGGTGACGCAAGAGTAGGGCCGATACGGGAGCCGTCGGCTCATAGAATGGCCCTGGGAAAGTGGTGGGTCCCATTCACTGACCGAATACTGTGTTGCAAATGTGTCAAATTGACAAAATTGTTTAGGTAGATAGTTCAAGCAATGTTATGTTCCTATCACAATACTGTTGACTCGGGTTAAACACGGAGGTCAATACATTAAGGATACGATACTGCAAACAAAGAAAACGCAGTGTAATGCGAGTACACTCACTTATCTCCAGCCTCTACAGTAGGCCAATCGTCGACCTGGCTACGCCACCATCTCAGGAGGACCTCCTGCCTTGCGTGTTCTCATTTTTACGCTGTTGTTTACTTACACTTGCTCCCGGAGCTTATTTCAGGGAGAAATAAACATCCATACGAACATGGATTCCGTCTTTTGTAACACAGTATTGAAAAAAAAATCGAAGTCGTGTTTCAACAGCATGAATCATCCTTACATATGTAAGACAAATATTAAGACGGCTATAGATTGCAGTATTATGTCATAATCAAGTCACTAAAGAAGTACGAAAAATTCTACTGATCTGAAATGATACTGATCTTTTGGTATTGTATTAACTAACTTACCGTCTCACCATTTCTTTACAGGGGTAAGCGTAAATGCAAATCTCACCTCATCTACATTTATACTCACGCAAGCTCGTCGATTGTTGAGGCTTCTAAAACTATCATCTTCAAGAAATTAGTTTACCTGGTCTTGCTAAGTCTTCCACAGCTGTCAAATATTTCTCTATGTTAAGATCAGCTTTACTTTATTTCCTAATTTTTTTACACATATTTTACTCTACGAATTAATTTGCCTTAGACATAAGTGATTTCACCATTTCATTTCCACTTGGGCATATATTCAGGTGGAAAAACATAATACTTAAAAACATTAATATGTGTAAGTTAATCTACAGAAGATGTACCCCAATGAGATACTGATCCACGCATAAATGTCACATAAAACCATAAATAATAACAATTATTTATTTTGAATATTTAGACAAGCAGAAGGCGTTAGCATACAATGTTCTTTTTTTTCATTTTAACTGCTGTTAGGGCAGATGCGTGCAGTGGGAACAAGAAGCATGACTTTTAACTGTATATTTGAGAAAAAAATATTGAAATTAAATATTTATCTGGCAGAATCTTATGAAATATTAAAATAGAATAATATGTTAATTATTGTGATTTGAAAATTATGAGATATATCTCTTATTTCGGTTTCTTTTCAAAATATATGCTTAGGAAAAAGACATGCTTCTTGTTCTTGAGAGAATGTCCATAGGTTTTCAAGATCACTCAGAATCTTCTGGTTTGTGACTTCTGGGGTATTATGCCGTGTTTTTACGACCTTTCTGGTCGACATTTTGGATCCCATTACAGGGTCCATCATCAGGACTGATGTCATCAGCCCTGATTATGGTATTGGCAGGGTATTAGTATTTATCCTTGCCAGAGTGTATAAGTAACCATCCAGTGTAATAGTAACCGTCCTTACCGTGGTTGTTTGTCAGCTTGGGTTAGTAGATAATTGCCTTTTGAGGTGGGCGCATGCTATTTGTTTATTGAACTTTATTGAAATTATTGTTTTGTTTCTCCCATATATCATATTTAATCTAATCTTAAACTATTTCTAGGTTCATCTCCCAAAACATATTGTTAACTAATGTCCTGTGTATGAATGTGCACTGAAATAACATCAGATATCATTGAATTTATCATACTTATTGATACCTAGAGTACCTGATAATCTCTAGCATTATGCTAATAATACATAAGTACAAATGAAAAATAACTCAGTATCTCCTTGTTTTAATACTTCTCTGTGATTACATTATTTTGTCCATTTTACATATGATATTAATAAAATAAACTTTTTACAAGTACCGAGTCGTTACTGAAAAACCTCATTTGCATCACAAATCCTCATTTGATATATTTGCGACAGTAAAATCATCAGAAGAATGTCTGCGAAATACATGTTTTCTATCAAGTTTCCAATTCAGATTTCGAACAGGATTTTGTCACATACCTGTGCTTGTTATATATTACATTTTATTTTGATTGATCAAGTTAACAGTAAGAGGCAAAAGAAAATATCATTGAATTAGTAAAAGGTATAATGAATAATTTTATTTAAATACCTTTATTATATTTTATATTATTTTTACCAAAGCACTATAAAAAAGTGTTCACAAGTATTGCCCAACACAATTTAAAGCTGAAACACTAAGCATTAGCTCTACAATTTTTGGTTGAGTAATAATGCATGCTCTCAATGATTAGAAGTCTTATCAGTGAGATAGCAATCAAATATGAATATTTTTTTAAATACACAATTCACAGAGTGTGACATAAAACTCTGTTGTCATTTTGACAACTCCCACTCAAACTAACTGACATTAATTTATTAAACCAATAATGACCATAATTCTGGGCAGTTAACCTTGAAGTAGCTTGTTCAACATTCCACTGGTTCTTGAACTCTTTTATTTTTGTGTAAATGTAGTATTTAAAAAAAATAAAATTATAAAACAATAACATCTCCAAAAATCGATAAATGTTATCTAAGTACATTACTATACTTTACATAATATTTATTATTTTGTTAATGGATAAGTTTACCTACTATTTTTTTCAAATAATGAAAATGAAAATTTGAGTAAAATTGAACAAAAGTCCGAGAGTAAGATTAAAATATTTCAAAACCTAGAAAAGTTATAGAATTTTAAATTTTCATTTTGCATGAATAATTTTGTTCCGTCCGGTGCACGCATGACGTCATCTCTCATACCTGGTGTAAATTGTGGCTCGTGCTCTGGCATCTGGCTATGTAGATGCGTGTCATCACAGGCGAGTTAGAGGTCAATCATTCCGCGCTAAAATACACTAACTTAAATACAAATTCTTTTTCTCTTATTATTATTGTTAATTATTGACGGATTTCAACAATTTATTAGTTTTGGTCTATATTTTAGTTAAATGTTACAATATAGCTATTATGTATATTATCAGCGATATGAAACTTCTCCTTACAGGGTATTAATTTTTCTTTTTTTCAAAATATGAATTTGGAAATCTGTACTACTACTAGAAACCATAGTTGTGATAAAAATATAAGTACTCAAATATGTGTGCAGCCTAAAGATTTGTGTATTTATCAAATTAAAATGATCATATCACACCACAGAGTAGATAGAATCACCGGCGTACAAGATGGTGTATAATACGCATAATGTAAATGTACTAGTGATTGAAGTCCTGCGATTGGCTGGAATGCAATCAAAGCGACAGTATGTTGGATATGGTAGTGACAAAACACAATTGATCAGCGTGTTTGGGGGGAATTTTTATAAAACATACACTCTGACTGCCATGTTAATAAATGTTACTGAAATGTATAATTTATTTTTACTTAGCTATGCCCTGATAAATTGCTGTCGTTGAGGTTGTCACAGTATTTAATGATTAAACTGTTATACATACAACACTGATACAAGTGATTGCTCTTAATAAGAGTTTGGTCTCTCAGAGTACAGTGGTATCAATTCTTAGAAAATAAAGTCTTACGGAAGGTTTACAGCCCAAAATTAATGGAAGATGGGGAATGGAAGAATGGAGGACGGAACTGAATTGGGGAGTGTGAAGCAAACTGGAACACGAAGGCGATGGCAATAGATAAATGGCACTTTATTGTGATTGTGGTTTTGAACCTTTGAATCCCATAAGGCCGCTAAAGAAGAAAAATAACATATGCGCTGATGTAGAAGATTTTATAACTTTGATATCATACTTTTTTTCCATTTTTGGGTTTTTCCATTTTGGGAATATGTGCATTCGTTTATCGTTTGTTAATTAACCCTAAAAGCCCAATCATATTTTCCTAGCTATAAAGGCCAATCATATGTCAAAATGACATCCAAGAATAAAAATAAGTGTAATTCAGTGTATTTTGCTACGTCAACTATTTTTTTTAACAGATATATTTAAATTATAAAAATGAAATAAAAAAGCGAATATATTTTTTTTTTTTATTTAAACCTCAAACTGTTAACTATAAGCAAACACAAAAAATGACAGAAATACTATGATCCGCTAGCTTTTTTTCTTATGTTAAAAAAATATAACAATAATCTACTATTTTTATTGTTTTACAATAAACTAATCAACTATGAACGATTATGAAACAGTCTTACATTATTATTCAGACTTTATAAGCAGTTTTGACTTACATTAAATTCTTTTCGCCGCATATGGCTTTTTTGCATTTGAAGCACTGTGTTTTGGTCATTCCTATTTTTTTATAAGAACAATACCCACAGTAGCGACGTTTCTTTGGTTCAGGCTTATGTCTCTGTAGACATTTGTGACTTGGTTCTGGCTTATCGCTGATGGTCTCTGTAGAATTTGGAGTATGTTTGTGATATTGTCGTGTGAGGAACGCTGCAAAGTTATCCAGTAGTTTTTGCATCCATGGTGAAGTCAAGTCAGTGCTCAATTTTTTTCATACTTATTTAAAAAACTTAGCGACTCAGTAATTTTTCTTACTCAGTCAGCTTTTTATGGCAGTGATAAGGTAAAAATTTACAAAAACCGTTTTGAGCATCCCATAAAACACTACCATGGGCGACCAGTTTGTTTTTCTATTAAAAGACATGGAGGAACACATTTTGATCAAAAGTATCAACACTGTATTTTGTTTGGTTGTAAAATTGGATCATGTCTGGTTTTCGATTTAATGACATCACTTCTGACTTCGTCTTGACTGAGTCTGAAAGATTGCATTTTATGGATGAAATAAAATGGATGCTATATCTTCCACATTCAGCTGTTGAGACAACGCCGTTTTTTCCTTGCACAAAATATAATGTTCAATTCGAGTAGCTTGTTGGTGTAGTGGTCACGACGCTCGCCTAGTAATCCGTTGGTTCGAGCTCCATTCCAGGACACTGGCAAGTTAGTCCTATTTTCATAGCACAGGCTTTTGGCTTAGTTTGAGAATAGTAAGAATATTGATTCGACACGTATTCCGTGATCAAATCTCTATTTAAAAAAAAATATATAGTACAAAACAGTAATTTACAAAATACTTAACAGTGAGTGTGTCACGTTTAGCTGACACGCATAAGGTCAGAACTGTATTATACAATACCATTATACAATATTACTGTATTATACAATACCATACAATCCATTCGTATCTAACTGGCAGATTCCTACAAGTCAGAGTTAATGGATTTATCTCTGAAGAGTATGAAGTATGCTCTGGTGTCCCTCAAGGGTCACATCTTGGTCCGATTCTCTTTATTATTTTCATCAATGACATCGCAGACAATTTACTATCCGATTACCTACTAAATGCAGATGACATGAAAATTTTCAGAAGAATCATGAATGACCAAGACTTAGAAATTCTTCAGCACGATCTCAATGAACTCCACAGGTGGTGTACTAAAAACAAACTAATGTTAAATATCGGTAAATGCTCAGTAATGTCATTCTCTAGATCACGAAATCAATATCAGGCTAATTATCTCATTGATGGACATCATCTCCCGATAGTCACCTCGGCAAAGGACCTTGGCGTTATTGTGGACCATAAACTGAATTTCTCAAGCCACGTGGAGAAAGTTGCGTCACAAGCTTTCAAGACTCTTGGTTACATCATTAGAGCTGGGAAGGACTTCAGCAATGTCTACACGCTGGTACGACTATTCGACAGTCTTGTGAGACCGATTTTAGAATACTGTTCTGTCATTTGGTCGCCGTATACCAATAAACTAATCAATCAGCTCGAAAGAATACAACGCAAACTATGTAAATGCATCGCCTATCGTACACGATCACCAGGAGATATTGAGACCGTATATAACAGATTTAGAATCAGCAAACTAATCACTCGAAGACAATTGTCTGATCTGACCTTCTTCTACAAATCTGTCAACGGACAGATAGACTCGCCCGAGATCCTGGAACAATTTGGCATTATCACTGCTAGGCCGGATCTAAGAGTGCGTAGATTGTTAGAAACCACTAAATCCACAAAAAGTTACGTGTACAATGGCCCAAGAAATAGGATTGCCAATCTGGTGAATAGCCACTGTGTTGATATCAACTTCTTCGATGAATCATACGTCTCATTCTCATCAGCGGCAAAAAGATTGTTATCACAGTATTAAAATTACCCTCAACCCTATATGATTATACCATGTTGTTACTATGCTAGTATTGTTTTTTTTATATATGTGCAATTTTTCTAATCCATTCATTTAAGTCTATTATTTTTGTAAAATCAATGTATATAGCCGATTGGCGTATGAATAAATAAATAAATAAATAAATAAATACCAAATTTTTTGAATATTTTGGCTATTGACACAACATGATATTTATGTATTGATTTATTTAAAGAACCTTAAAAAGAATCTCTTCCTCCCTACAATACATACATACATTGATAAATTAACATCAGCTTCTTCGAGAAAACATTTATTTTATTATATCCAGTAAATACTTATGAATACATATGAGAGCTATAAAAATAAAATATAAAAATTAAAAAATGTTTTAAATGCAGTCATCGAGGATTACTAATTTTATATGTACTGAATTCTAGATTTTTTGTATTTATCCCTTCCAAAATCATGTTTCCTATAAATTTATAGGCTACGTTTTTTATAAAATCTCGGATTCGGTACATTATAAATTAGTAATCCTCCATGACCACATTTTTTTTTTGGTTATCGTGCTTTTGATTTTATGGCCCACATATATATTGTAATTAATTTATTGAATACATAAATACAAATACAGTAAAACCCCATTAATTCTAACCCCAATAATTTGAAATTCTCCGTAATTCAAAATTTTTAAGAGCTACAAGTCCCAAAATGTTAATTTCATAGTAAATTACCCCGATAATTCGAAAACCCCGGTAATTCGTAATTCGAAATAATTTTTAGCCCCTTGCGCCACAAATCAATTCATTTTAGTTCATTTTTTTTTTCGTCGTTTTTATTTGTCGATTGAATTTTTTTCAATTTGACAATAATGAAAAAAAAAAATCGATTTTCGTGAGAAGAATATACTTATGTACTATATCAATATCGTTTATTAATAGAAATTTCACGGTATTAGTATTAGTTAACATAATAAATATGTATTGCACTTTCGAAATAATTTCTTGAAATATGCAAAAATACATTAATGGCTTTTTTCTCGAATTTTACGATTTTTGGGAAATTTCGCAATTGCATCGCAATTTTTTTTTACCTCGATTTAACGGGGTTCCATATACTTCGAAATGTTTTTTTTTGGGCCCTTTGAATTTCGAATTAACGAGGTTCTACTGTATATTACAGATCAGCACCTAAAATATGAACTCTGTATTTAGTATATTTACAGAGAGTAGAGAGAGAGTATATTAGAGGCAATATCAACTCAGAGTTTAGATCACCGGCGAGGAATGTTTAAGATGTTATTAGATGACCAGGAGGAATGAGCATGCTGTCTGATGCTGTGCCTGTTTTATATGAATGTTGAAGAAACAAATGATGTGTGCTGATGCTATTGAGGTAAACGGTCTCAAGAAAAAAGCTTTATTTTTGTCAAATTAAATATTACATATAAAAAGATATTATTTATTACATTTTATCATTTTGAAAATTTTACACCTCTCAGTTTCAATCCTACCCAGAAGCCATTTTCAGCCGCAAAGTTGAAGGCCGACGTCTTGATTTTCATCGGGTTTGATGTTTTGGAGGTGGGAATCAAACTGAACCTCTGCAAAATTTGGAATATGATCGCTTTGGCTTCCATCAGGGCAAAACGAGAACCTACAAAAAATATTACATGTTTTAGTGTGACAGCTTAGGATGTGAAAACTGTATACAGGATGTCTCATAGCTAATAGGAAAAACTTTGAGGGAGTCTTTTAAGTCAATTTTGAATAGAAAATATTCTTCTTTTGGTGAAATGTCAATAGCTACGAAGATAAGCGAGATCAAAGTTTGCATTTTTTTTCAGACTCTTATGAAAGTAATACATAATGAATATTGAACTCATTCCACGCCCGCGTGTGTATACGCGGGTCTGAAACAGGTCAAAAATTCATTCGCTTTTATACAAGTCAAATAAAATGATTGAAACCTTATAAAAATTTGAAAAAAATTTTTTTTCATAAGGTTTTACTAATTTTATTTAGCTTATTAATTGCTTGTATTAAAGTGAACGAATCTTTAATATTCCACATAAATTACTGTGGTGACTGCCCGTTTTACAGAAAATAAGTGAGATATATCGAAAAAAAAAATGAAAACTTTGATGTCGCTTATGTCAGATAGAAAAGTGTTGTTAAAAAGGGACAAGATTTCCTCACTTGTCTGATTTCATAACAATAGTGTGGCCATTAAAATACATGGTATAACAGAGCTAGTCCACAATACTCTATAGGTGGATTCCTGCCTTGATTATGAGTCGAAAATGTTCAAGAGATATGCAACGATTAAAGATTGCATTTTTTTTCAATATTTCTGACTTATTTTTTTCAAAAGTTGGACTACAATTACAGTAACTTATATCTAATATGAAACATTCATTCCCTTTAATACAAGTCATTTAAAAAGATAAAAACCTTCCAATTCCAATGTGAATGTTTTCCAGTTGGAATTTTTCAGGGTTTTTATTATATTATTTGTCTTATATTGAGACTAATGAATTTTTCGTAATCGATATAAGTTACTGTAATGATAATTCAACATTTTGTAAAAAATAAGTCAGAAATATTGAAAAAAAATGCAAACTTTGATATTGCATAACTCCATAACTATTCATGGTTGCTTGAACATTTTCGACTCATAATCAAGGCGGGAATCCACATTTAAAGTATTGTGGACTAGCTCTGTTACACCCTGTATATGTACAGTAATACCCCAACTTAAGGAAACCCAACTAACGTAATGCAGTACAAGATTCATGAACTGTAAATTGTGCACTTTATGTACAGACGTGAGTTGATTGATAGTTGTGTTTTAAATGAAGTGCATAGTTTATTATATTTGTTGGACTGGATTTGGGAATCGGTAGGTCCCCGTTTTACGCCCTTTTCGACCTATGTTATGTTTTCAATATTCTGAGGCGGGCCTGGATTTGGGACTCTCTAGTCCCTTCCCGATGAGACTGGAGGCTAACTTTCAATATTCCTATTACATAGCTCTGGGGTATCGCTTTATAGCTATTCAAATTAATGATTCTAGAATTAAATAATTAATTGATACAGGGAAATGTAGTGAATTAAATATAATGTACTTTGTTCGCATTTAAAATGAAAAAAAAATGTTAATGGTGATGAATCATTTCTTAAGAATGTTCATAGGTTTTCACGGCCACTCAGAATCGTTCCCGGATCCCGTTGCAGGGTCTATAATCAGGGCTGAAACGTCGGTCAGAAAGGTCGTAAAAACTCGGCATAATACCCCAGAAGACACAAACCAAAAGAATCATTTCTTGATTCAGAAGATTCTTGAGAAACATCTAGGAAGTAAGAGAAATAAGAATTTATAAATGTTTTCACATCCTATCGATTACTACAAGTTTTGCAAGTTTTTTCTTCTATGTATATCGTATATCGAAGTTTAAGGAATTAAGAAGGACAAACGACTTTTAAAGTGAAATATGTATTACCAATGCAATTCCTCGGACCAATTCCAAAAGGTAGGTATGCCAGAGGGTTGATAGATCCTTTATTTTCTTCCGAGAATCTCTCCGGATCAAACTTTTGAGGATTTTCATAATACTTTGGATCATGGTGAATGTCATACAGGGGTATCCATAATGCGTCTTCGGGATTTAACTGAAATAAAAATATTTATTTTTCATTCTAATACGTGTACCTACAGTTTTTTTAAAGTTGATTACTATGCAGGCCCTACGTATTTTCATTCCAAGATTATCGATTTTCAGGGTCAAAAAATAAATTATTCAGATAAAAAAACGCTGATAAAAGTAATTATGGACATTACATGATGTTAGCGGAAATTCGAAGACAAATTGATAATGATAATGAATAGATAACAATATGTGAATAACATTATTGGATAAATTGATTACTTTGGCTACACGACGATATGATGGCCTATCTACACATTTGAATATTTATGATTTTTTCATAATGTTTCTTCTTATAATTAGTGTTGTATTATTAGAGAAAATTACACACGACATACATGTAATGAAAATTGAATTACTTGATTTACATATTCTTGAAAACTATTTATCTATGTATACAACAAGCAACAAGTTTACAAATATGACTAACAAGAAAACACTGATTGTCTCATTGCGAGAGTGCATTTATTTAGCTACTAGTGCAACAGAGATCACTCAAAAGTACTTGCTAGGAATAGCCTGCTGCCAGCTTTAACTGATTTATACGGTTATTATATTAAAATTGATTACTGTGTGATTTGTGTATGTTATTTTATTTATTCTTTCTTGGATCGCGAAACTAAAACTATTTCATTAATCTAAACTACGCAACTCTGCATTACAATAAGATAATTAAAAAGTACATCTCAGAACTTACGGTCAATCCTTTTGTGCTGGATTCATTTGGAGGGGGCAGGGTGTAGGTCTTGACGCACTTTCTGTCAAGTGCCACACCGGGTGGCCAATGCCTCAAGGTCTCTAAAATTTCATCACCACTTTTATTTTAGACTAAAATAATGCAATATAATGTTTATAAGGCTAATTCATTTTACTTTTTATGATTAAGATAAATTATAGAAGATATATTACAGAAGTCTCATACAGACAAAGCTAGTTTTTTCCAATTCAGTACCGGTAAATCGGTGTTAATTGGACAAAAGACATTTAATTGCTTGATACATACACAAAACGTTCACCAATTCCACCGAAAAAATATCAACACATTATCAAATTTTTGAAAGAAGTATATGTTCTAAATAAGTTTCTTTCATATATTCGAATGGACTATGCTAGAGACATCTATGGTCCTTCCCATGACATACTATACGTAGATTTCGCAGCTGATAATGATGCTTCTATATTTTTAAAGAAGATATGATATTCATCCGTATTATTTAACATTTGCTTACGCTAGAATACGACTGAAAATTATAGACCAGTTTATATTTTTAACAATATTTCTTTTTTTGTTTACAATACTGCGCTGGCACCTCTTTAAGCCTGGCACTTATATACAAGTATATAAATGATAAAATCAAAACTAACCTGAAACAACCATGTCCATATACTTCATGCCGTGTAGGTCAGCGTAGTTCAGCTTTCCATTATTTCTAGTTGAGACTTCATCAACTTCATCTTGCAGTTTCTTCTGTATCTCAGGATTGATGGCCAGCTCGTGCGCCATGAAGCAGAGCAGATTTGAGGATGTGTCGAATCCGGCCAAAAAGAATATTACAGCTTGTGCTATGATTTCATCATCCGTCCATTCTACATAAATATAATCATACATAGACGCAAATTAGCAGTGTTCCATTACCATTATAAATAAACGTGGATCCAATATTTTAATATAATTTCTCCATAATTATTAATTGAATTATATAAGTAGTAAAGAATGGGTCTTTTAATGTCAATAGATTAAATGATTTTATTTACTGCATTTCATAATAGTAACGTTTATAATCACAAAGAATATATGGGGGGTATAAAAACAAAGGCAGCAATATTCCAACGAGGTGTTTCTGAGATAAATACAAAAAACCTGTCACTACTCAAGGAAATTTATATGGAATGTATGAAAACTACATCTCATTGGAAATAATTTTTTAAAAACAATTGCCACCTCAGTTTTTCCTTTATATATTATGTGTATTAATAAATATTTAACTACTAAATATGAATATTGCTGTATTTGCTACAAAATAGTGAAAATTCCTGCTTTTGATATTTACATAATTGAATAATGCTGTTTAGATAGAACTTTAATTGTAATGGAATATAAACTCACTTCGTTTGATTGCTTCTTTCCCAAGTGCAGATTCTTCAACAGTAGCAAAACCTGTTTCTTTGCTCTCTTCCTTCTCATCATGCTCTAAGGAGCCTTTCTTTGCCTGCATCAGCAGCTGTATCATATCTGGTCTCACGATGTGCTGCTCTTCTCTGGCCTTCATGGTATCGGTTACCAGATTCCTGTAGAATTCACTCATTTGTGGTGAGAGAATTTTAAACTTGAGTAACTGTAAATATTTTGAAAAGTGAAATAAAATAACACATCTACGCATAAGCTATTCACACTGTTGTAACTACAATGTAATATTGAAACTTGAAACACTTTCTGAAATTTGCTGTAAGAAAATGCATCTTCCTCTCAAGCTGGAACAAGAAAAGGGGGAAGACGCTATTTATGTGGTCCAAAAAAGGATAATAAACAGTCACAAAAGTGTGACAGATGTTCTAAATACATCTGCAAACATCATGAACTGATGAAAAAAACAAACTGTTATGCCTCAAGATAAACATATATAAATTTCAAAGACTGATTGACGATTTTTTGTTGTTTTTGATAGGATGTCATTTTTTTTGTTACACAATAATTTCTTAGAAAATTAGTGTTTTTATTAAGGGAAAGATACGTAAAACCCCGTGAAACAGTTTTTTAATATATTTAAGTATTTTTTATAGTTTTATGTGATGTCAAAGTGAGATATGTATTCAAAAATTTCTACCAAATATAGCGTCTAAGTGTTAAATTTGAAAAACATGTTACATAATTTTAATTACTTTATAAATAAATGTTGTTTTATATTCTTAATTAGACTTGTTTTATTACTATACTGGCCTGTTTAGGTTATTACCTGAAGTTATTTATGAAATATATAGCTTTTAATTTCTGGGTCCAAAATGACCCACGAATTAAGTTACGTTGATCAAAATAGCCATTCCGGTTAAGGGTTAATTTAAGATTTGATCATGTCATTAAAATAAAGATAAATTATGTGGTGTAGGAAAAGCTGCTTTAAATGAATTTGAATGATATTTGAATATGATAAAAACTTGACAAGTAGTGCGTTCTGGTGCCTTATTTTAATAAAAAAGTGTAGGATATATGCCACTTTCCATTTAAGAAAAACAATCAAATTAATACCGTAAACACCTACACAATGAACCAATAAATGACAAGGAAATTATTGTCACCTGCATGTGCACAAATACACAACTGCTGAAAGCAGGTCATAATTAATTTATTGCTCATAAAAGTGTATTTTTTCATTATTTAATATACGCAAACATACACATACTTTTTAACATATCGACGGTCCCAACGTATACTGTCGAATCTGCAAATTTTTTTTTTCCTTTTTTACTGTTTTCAATTTCATTTTATTCTATATTTTTCTTTTATTTCAATTTACTTTTCAATACAATTTCAATTTCTTCAATTCAATTTACTCTATATTTTCGGGCAAAATTTAAAAAAAAGTTAATTTTTGTATTAAATAAAGAATGTATCTACTAATGGAAAAGTAAACCAATTTTTAACATTATCCGAAAATATAGAGTAAATGGGATCGTTTAAAATAGTAAAACGAAAATCTATTTTTTGTAGATTCGACGGTATACGTTGGGACCGTCGATATATTCTTTTTAATTTTGCTATTGCTTTGGTATTCTATAATATCTTTATGTTGGTCCTATGCATGCACATGATTCTTTACATACCTGTACTCTTTTTACTTTCACTATTGCTTTTGTATTCAATAATATATACTGTTTTTACTATTCACATTTTATGTTTGTATTCTCAATTATTGATTAATTTTATCGTTATGTAGTATTTTGTTTATATGTATTTATATTATTTTGTTCTCACTATATTGTAAGCTGCTCATCTCGGCACAGATTCTTCCTAGTGAGATGAGTGGCTCCTTTTCCTACCGGCATATATCAAGTTGGAGATAGATAAATAAATAAATAATAATAAAAAATATGCGTTGTACGTATTCACACACACTAATTCGATTGTCTTTCTTAAATAAAAATATGTTTACCTATCTACGTGAGTGACCATTTAATTTTGCCCTTGAACCACTGTCAAAAGGGAGAAACCGGGTGCAACAGAGAAAGTGAAAAGAATAAAAAGTAAAGCTCAGAATCACTGATTTAGCTCTAAAACTCCAAAAATATTGTCAAAGCCTGTAGGTATTGCCATCACATATTTGCGGATTTGTGTATATTTGGCCTTGTTGGGTCAACTTGGGAGCTCCTAGACTGTAATTATTGATAATATAACCTAAAAATTGTCTTCAGTTTTGATACTACATATCGTGTGTGACAGGCCACTGCTTTATAAATCTGCCCCCACTCTTTACTTACAAAGGAGGGATTAACTGTCAAGATCATCAGCTACCCCTTTATAAGGGAGGGTCATTTTCAATATGTATCCTCATTGTGTTATTACCTTCATAATTTTAGGCATCATCAGCATGAAAAAAAACTTGATGAGTACTAATCCAGAAAAGTTAGTCGATCTCTTTCCCATTACATAGAATTCATTATCTCTGTCCTTTAAAGAGTTGACCTTTATTCCAAAAGCCGTGGATGCGATCACATCATTTGTGTATCTGGTAAAAATGTCCTTCATTTCCACTTCAATATAACCTCTATCTGAAAATTATATTTAATTGTGTAATTTTAATACAAGTTTTTACATTAAACAGCGCTACAAGAGATGCGTAGTTCTCAATTTATAACATCATCTGTTTAGGTTCAAAGAATATATTTTAAGTTAAGAAGTAATTAAGCTTCTGAAATAGAATGGAATCAGAATCAGAAAAGGTATCAATTTAATTGATAATTAATTTTTGACTTCTTAATTATAAGGGAATTTTGTCAAGGTTTTGTGATCCCATTTGTGGCTGTTTTTTTTATATAAATCTTGTACAAGTAATTAATTTACAAACTCTTGTTTTCTGATTTAAACAATTCCTCTTCAAAGTATGTGGTCATTTCCTCCCCGCATTCCACAACAAACTGGAACATTCCCTTCATCTTGGAGCTGGTGAAGGCGGGGCTCAAGGTAGCTCTCATGTCTCGCCATTTCTGACCTGGACATGGAAATAATTTTTGTAACATATAATTGAATGACAAATTACAGATCTACCTAGCTTCTTAAAGACATTCTGCTCTTTATCATATTTATTCTCAAGTAAAAGCAACGAAATTGTATGATATTATTTTTGCTATTCTTAGTTGGCAGTATGTATCATAATAATCGTGTCTAGAGCCCTGTTATAAAACATTGTACAGATTGTCAATTTTTAAGTGTTTACCTAATATTATGTAAAATAAGTACTTACTAATATTTTAAAATCATTTTGTTTAAAAATCAATTCATTTCACAAACACTTATTAGTTTCTTTGTTCAAAGGTTCAAAATATTAAATTAAAGCCAACATTTTCATTATAATGATATAAATATGTATTGACATTTCAAACACATGCTTTGACTTTATGACTTACATAAAAACTTTATGGATACAAAAATAAGTAGTTTCAGTCTATTTTTCAGTGCGTCATTCTAACAACATAGTTATCCTGAGAACAGAGGGGATTGAATGTGATTTTTACTTTGAACCTACAATCATGACTGCAAGCCACATTATTTATTTCTTTTTACAAGCTTTTAATAATTTTATTGGAATTATCGTCACTGTATATATAATTATTCCTATGTGCCATTTTAGTACATTCTGAGATAAACTAATGAAACTGTTTTAAAAAATAATTGCACAGACTACATTTATAAAAAATATTTTAATAATTACTAGGCAGACTTTCTAGGCTATGATTTTTTTAGTATATCTCCATTATTTATATGAAAAATTGATAAATTGATTGGTTCATCTCAGAATGTATCAAACGGCACATTGGCTTTATTATATATACAGCGACGTTATATTAAAACAAATGAATTTGTAATATTCAATATAAGTTATATTCATAATAATAAGAAGATACTTCTGAAATATTTAAATAAAATGCAAACTTTGTTGATACTCATCTTGAAAACCATTGATATTAAGACTTTGATGTTAGAATATTTTTGACTCGTGAAGCATTATACTAGCTCTGTTACACCCTTATATTCATATAGCTTCTGGGATGCAGGGAATGCTCTTACAAGTCTGTCCCAGGACTGATCTCCTGGGCCAGCCATGGAAGAGCATTCATCATTCATCATTCTGCAGATGCTTGCGAGATATCGTAATCCTAGGTTGTATTTCACAAGCAGCTAATCGTTTAACCATACACATAACTTCATATTTGCCTCTTCAAGTACCTATACATCATGAATGAGAAATGATGTAGTTCACTTACCTTTCAGGGCAACCAGGTTGTTGCCGAAAAGTGGATCCACTTTCTCATCAATAACTGAAACATGATCTTGGAAATAATCAAAGTCCTTGATGGTGATCTGTTTGATAAGTTCCAAGTCGGTGATCATCACAAATGGCTTAGTGAACTGTCTTAATCCAACATACCTGTGAACCATTTAAAGTACATACAATTATTCATAGATTTACAACTATTTCATGGGACCACAAAGTATAAAATTGTACAGAGACAAATTGAACCCCTTCTTTAGGTGAGGAGATTGAAACACAACAAAAGTATTCCAGTCATAATGCGGTTAAAGTATTTATCACCAATCATCACAGCAGTTAAAATGTCACTGAATTTGAAATGAGAAAGCAAATATATTTTCTATATATCTTATTGCATAATGTTTGATCAGTGGCATAAAATAACATAACATATTTATTTTGACAACACATAAGGCCATAAAGTAAACATCACAAATAAATAATGAATTCACAGAAAAAGGAAATAATGAATTAACACGTGATCAAATGCTCTTCCACAGATCACATGTTAACCAGGCAATCTCCATAGATTCCCCGATTACATCAAAAGGATTGATGGGTGGTGTAAAGGAATGGTCAGATGGAGAGGCATGGATTGGGCGACTTTATCCAGAACAGAAGAATGTACAGCCTACGGATGAGGAGAACTGATCTTAACAATCGGCTGCTAAACAGTGAGTTGGGATGAAGCCAGGGAGAAGATGTAGGAAATTGTAATTAGTTTAGTTAAATAATTTTTGATATATGCATGTACATAAAACATTCAGTCAATTAATATTTTGGATTAATTTGGGGTATGTATTATAATTAAATCCAGATAAAATGATGAAATATTCAAAGCTCCGCTAATATGGTGCACATATTAATTATAATTATATTAAAGGGTATGCATTAAAATTGGTTTTAGTCAATTCAGCATTTGTTATTTAACTAAACAAGCAATTTTGGATTGCCATTTTGGCTTGAGATTTTATTCAGTATTTGTAACTTCCATTCCTCAATATTCCATAATGTCACAGTGCACTTCTAAAATGTTACCTTTCATTGGGAAAAGATATGTAAACTCTCTTGGTCAATTCTTTGACATGCTCTATCTGGGTGAACACCTTGAACATGTGTCCAATGAAGGGCGCCCATGTGGGG
This sequence comes from Agrypnia vestita, assembly GCA_016648135.1. Taxonomy (NCBI): domain Eukaryota; kingdom Metazoa; phylum Arthropoda; class Insecta; order Trichoptera; family Phryganeidae; genus Agrypnia; species Agrypnia vestita. Next base: position 50,698 of record JADDOH010000461.1, read on the forward strand.
AGGCACTTCACCCCCCTCCTGCGGAAGTACCCATCTTCCCACCAGCCATACAGAAGCAGCGCATCAATCGTCCCCACGATGATGACGGTCCATGTGAGGCCCAAGAGCTGGTATAAACCAATCGCCACAATGGACTGAAATTTTCAATATTTTGATTAATTAGTTGCTAAACTTTTAAACATTATTATGTCATTGGAATATCAAATAAGATCATTAAAATGTCAAATTATCATATAAGTTTTGTGTGTAATGCTGATTTTTGATGATAGATTTTTGTTGCATTTTTTTCATATTTACAATAGGAATGATTATTACTTTAAAATGTCATAGCAACCATTGTTTTTTGTTTATTTAAATATACTATTATTAACAATCCACCATCATTATGCACAAGCTTACACAACGTTTGGTAATTATCTACAAATTTAATGAAAATGAGCGTTCATTTGTGAATAGTCAACGAGAACTTTGTCAAACTTATGGTCTGCATAATCGACCTACTGTGCTTATTTTTCAGCAAATCATTGCAAAATTTGAAAAAGATTTTACTCTTCACAATACTAAAGCACCAATAAGACATTGAAATGGAAGAAGTGAAGAGAATATTGCTGATGTATAAGTCGTCATTGGGAGGAATTGGGCCATTCAACAACGACAACTTGGCGAAATTTGCAAAAAGATTTGAGTTTACATCCTTATAAAATGCGTTGACCCAAGAACTGAAGCCACTAGACCAGCCATACTCAACGATTTTTTTCTTCAGGCCACATACATATATTTGCTAAGTTTCGCAGGCCGAAACAATATACTTACATGACGAAAAAATCATATAGGAAAAACAGTATTGGTTGAAGCACGTTTGATTCAAGATTACAGCACGGCCACTTGTTAATCAACAAATATTTTTTTGAACTGTAACAGAATGATTATAATACTTATCGCTTATCAGAATACCGGCCAATACCAGCTCAAACATTAGCAAAAGTGCATTTCCCTATATGATTTTTTTTTCATTATATGGGTACATTATACCTCAAAATACAATCATGAAAAAAAAAACTCAAAACTAACATATATGGAAACTTTTATTTAAAAATTTGTGTGATTTTTGCTAAAGAGATATTTTTTTCACTATTTTAGACTAATCCAGTTTATAATTGCTATATGCTACGGTGTTCAAAACTTGGAATGTTCGAATGTTCCTGACAATAAATGTGTTTCAGGCCACACATAGTGCGTGGCAGGCCGCAGGTTAAGTATGGCTGCACAAGACCATCATATTCGTCGTGAGTTTGCTGATAATTTTGAACCAGAAAAATATATTGTGTGCAGGGGTGGTATATGGATACACGAATCATGTAAGAGACATGTGTTGCATTAAAAAAATGTGATGTACTCATGTACGCGCGGTAGAAGTTTTCCTTAAAAACCAAAATAAAAACTAACCCATAAAAACCAAGTTTTCACAATACTCCCTTTCCAATTTTCGGGTTTCGTGTCTACCAGATGCGTCGGAGTATTTTCACACAACTTACTGAGTTGTATGAAAAGACAATTAAAAATTTGAAAAATCCAAAATTATACTATAATTATTAATTTTTTTTAACGAAAATTTAATACATCTTCTTGATCGTCGCCACGAGTCTGCTTGCAAATTTTCAGCACGATTGGATCACGGGAAAAGGGTTAAAAATCGATCCAAAGTTTTTTCGTCAACCAATCTATCAATCAGACGCCTCGAGTTAAAATAAAGACAAAATTAAACGACGCTCAAAGTATCGAGTTATAAAAATGTACATTTTCAAAAAGAGTCCAAGTATCTACCCACTTTTATGTTTTATCGATTTTCGGATTAAAATGGTTCCGTTTTCAAAAGTTTCGAAACTATACAAATTTGACAGCCGCATTGAATGTCAAATGAATGAATGAATGTGTTTTTTGTTTTGAAAACGAATATCTGACAATTATGTAGTTTTTGCGATAAATAATTTCTCGAATATCACTTCAAATTTAATCAAATTCAATTTGGAATGGTGACAAACAAAAACTTTCTTAAAATACATCGACAATAATATGTAATGCAGAAAAATGTACGAGAAATCCCTTTTCGGCATTTCGATTACATATCTAAAATCGTAGATAATTCAATAAACAGTTCTAATTTTCAATTCAATAACCATTTAAAGCTTTTGAATTCAATATCTATTTTTGTGATTGGTATTCGATTCAAGATGGTCGACAACACATTATTTATAATATATTACTGGAACACTTATTTGAAGTGAATAAATACATTTTTGATAGTTTAATGGATGCGCGCCTATTTTGTGGTCTCGCATTCCCGTTACATGGTGGGCGTGCTTAACTTCCGTTACGATGAAATTTTTACCATAAATGCGCCAAAAGAAGTAATAACTTAAAAAATCGAAACCGAAAAAATCGAACTTATTTTAAGTATAACCGAGTCTTTTTTTGGATATAAAGTAACATTTTTGCTAGAAAATTGCGTTTCGTTCCGAATGTAATTTATATAAATTTGAAATTACCACAAGGTGATGCGTAATATTACAAAACTAATACAGTTTAATAACAATACAAACATAAAGGATGCAGATGCGCAGATATGGTGGAAATTGCGGGTGATTCGCAATTCGAACGCATAACTCATGAATTATTCAATTCCGTCGTAATAAACAATGACTCATCTAAAATAACAATGATGCTGATGACCACTTGTGAATGTAGTACTGTGTTGATATTTCAAAGCGTTGGATTCATTTTAATTTTCATATTTTTACAATCACATAGCTCGTGCACTCAATCGATCATACACGTTTATCATCAAATCTTTGTGGACAATAATTAATTAAGCAGATATCCCAGACAGATAGATACTTTGGTTTTACATTAAGATACTGAAATTATTAAAAATTGAATTGATAATGTGTTGCATAAGTTAATAGATAGATTATCACGATCTGTTTAAAACGCATCCTTCAATTTTTCAGACATATTGCCCGTGGTGACTTGGAGAAGCTGGAAGAAGAAAAACGTCAAGGACATAGGCAGCCCATAAATTCGGGGCTCGTTGTACCTATGGTTAAAAATGCATCAATATTGTCCTGGGATCAAGGCAGCGGGAGACAATTCAAACAATTAAAATTAAGTGTAGTTTTTATTTACCATCAATGTCACTGGACATGAATTTAATATGAGCATTAATTATTCTTTTATTCATAATAATTTTGCACTCATCACTCTCTGTGGAACATTTTATATTCTCTTGCATGTAGTTTTCTGGGATATTCTGTCGAGTATATATGACCTCCATCATCAGCCCTGATGATGGACCCTGCAATGGGATCCGAAACGTCGGCCAGAGAGATCAGATATACACGGAAGAATATCTCAGAAAACTACACACAGAAGATTCTGAACGGCCGTGAAAACCTGAGAACATATTTTCACATTATATTCGTCTTTCCAGAATATTTGCCGTTAATGGTGAGCACTACTTATTCACTACTGAATTCTGGGCAAGTATTCTCTTAATTTATTGTCGCTGGTTTCCAAGGAATCGCTTCTGTGTAATTACTGAAACGTCACAACAAACTGTTCGTTTCGGTGATGTCATTGCAACTTATAAACATTTTCGGATTTCTAGACGTCTCTCGAATCTAGTACTACCTAGTTTATTTTAGACCCTTCCAGCAATTTCCAATTTTCTGTAAAATGTATAGAGGAGTGCTGTAAAATCCTCGATTACGCGTAATTTTTTCTATTTCTATTTTTATGAAAATATTTTTGCATTTTTATATACTACGCAAAGTAAAAATAAGAACCCCTAAGCGCAGTGTTGTATCTAACAATATGTCATTTTTCGTTGTCGTAGTTGGTACAGTTAACCTCATTAATTTAAAATTCAAGAGAGCCAAAAAATTTTTTCGTATTATGGGAACCCCCTTAATTTGAAATGCAAAATACAAAAAAAATCGCGATGTCATTGTGAAATTCGCCAAAACTTATAAAAAAACCCATTAATTTTGTGAAAAAAGTCTGTATTATTGCAAATTTCAAGAAATTATTTCGATAACGCAATATTTATTATGCTAACACAAAGATTGCCACAGTTCTATTTCTAAAGCACTTGATATTGACATATTTGTTGTTCTCACTAATCAAAAAAATCGAAATATTTTTTACAATTTTGTCAAATTTCAAAAATGTAAAAAAAACGATAAAAAAACGATAAAAAAAAATTAACTAAAATGTATTGATTTATGGCGCAAGGGTTGAAAATTATTTCGATTTACGAATTACCGGGTTTCAGAATTATCGGGGTTTTACAGTATTTTACATGTATTTTAAAATCCTTACAGATAGATTATTAAAAATGGTGAGCATATCAAAATTAATATAGGTAAATATTACGTTAAGATTGTGCTAGTTTTTATAAAAGAAAAAATAATATTATATATTACTTGAATAAAAAAATACTCGGAAATAAAATTACAAATTAACATAGCTCACCAGAATTCCAAGCACAGCGGACAAATCCATTTTGATTTCCCTGAAACAAATAATGAAATTTTATTTTACAAACACATCCAACTGTTGGTCAGTCCTTCAAATCCCTTTTAGGCCCGGTTGTTTCAAGTTTGATCAAAGTAAGCGGTCGATAAAAGCATAGATTTTTACGAAAACGGATCGTCTGATTGGTGGAGAACGTAAAAATCTATGCTTTAAAAGAACGCTTACTTTGATCCAACTTGAAACAACCGGGCCTTAGTGACTTTCTTCGCTTCCGTTAGGCAGAGCAGCCTACTGGGAAGGGAAGGGAATGGTTTTAAACAATATACATATAATTGTTTTCTATTTTTTTTAAATAAAGTAGGTACCTGTCTATTAAGGTTGATACACAAATTGATAAAATATGACTAAAAGTTAATAAAAATTTACGGGAGCGAGGTCGTCGGGTTTGCTAGTACCCATGTATATAAAGTGGATGAAGAGAAGATAGATATGATTTAGTGCTTACTACAAAATTTAAATTTATAACAAAACACTATCATCCTTTAATTTTACTATACCTACTGTAAATTCTTGGTTTGCAAGTATCATGGCCTTCGAGTGTACCTACTGCTAAACGATAAATAATTTTAGCTTGATAACCAAGGTTTTTCAATACGATTACACGCTTAGAAGACCATAGAACTGGAAGTAAACGAGTGAACGACATTTAAGAGCTCGTGGAGGAAGATGTTCTTACTTATTATTGTTTCTATTTTATTATTTATAATTATTTTTACAAATTTATTTAAAAAAATGCGCTTTTACTGATCATTGTTTATATATTGCAGGGTGTCTCGTAGCTAGAAGCAAAAACTCCGGGAGAGTCTTCTCCATTCAATTTTGAAAATAAAATATTTTTTAAACTTTGGGTGAAATATCGACAGTTACGGAGATAAGCGACATCAAAGTTTGTATTTTTTTCCAGTATTTTTGGCTTATCTTTTGTAACTGTCGACATTTCACCCAAAGTGTAAAACATATTTTCTATTCTAAATTCAATGAAGACTCCCCAGAAGTTGTTGCTACTAGTTACGATACACCTGTGTGCTGCTAGGACATAAATCACTAGGTGCTAACTAATGTAAAGCTGAAATTCAAACATGTAAATGTACGTCATTTTTGACATGTAATAGCTAGTTATATATCAGTATCTGAATAATAAAAAAACACAATTGTCTATATAACAATGTTAACAACCAAGACTCTAATTACGCTAGGTGGCACTGTTCTCACAGCCATTACTCGCGACCGAAGTGTATAATATGATTATCACTTTGACGCGAATGCAGAATTGAGGAAATTTTTAGAAGATATAAGGGTTATACGATCCCACAAATAAATAATCTAGAAATACTCGAAATTAGGAAAAATGTTAATATTAATTCAAATATAATAAAAACCTAGGCAAAATTTGTGCACAATCCACTTTTGAATATTTTTACACTTAAGATTCCATCTCCTTGAGATGACATTCCATAATTAACACCTTCGACCCCCCCCCCCTTTCCCTAACATCCCCTTCACTGTAACACACTTACATGGTTTTTTTTTTTCAATTTTAGTACACAAACAATCTCGAAACACGTAGATTGCATAATCTTATAAAGTGGTGAAAACAAAGTGATTTGTGTTTTATTTTAATATAATATATTTTTTTACCACAATAATATTATGGTTTAGTCCCACGATAAGTTACCAAGGTCAGGGGATCAATTCTTGTCTCGGAAGACTGAATTGGATTTTAACCAGTATTTAAAAATTTACTAATTTACACTGACATTAAAAAAAATTGTGTCAACACACATATTTTTATTTATTTTTATTTACGCTTCAACAGGCCAAGAGGTCAATTACAGAAGCGATTAAACACATAAATCACAAAACACCCAGGCTTGAGTAAATCACATAGATTAATCGTCACCCGACCGGGAATCGAACCCGGAACCCTCGGTGTGAGAATCTAGTGTCTTGCCCACTTGAGCCACGAGGGCCGCCAAATTATTATTAATGAGGACAAAGCAATACTTATACCTTGACATAGAAATCTTCTAATGCATTTATTTTACGAATTATAGATCTCATTTCCCTGCCTACTTTCTAATTAAACTTGAATTATTTAATATTTTTAAGGATCCTGCAATGGGCCGGGAATAGAGCCTCCAAATATTCGCGATTCCAACTATTCGAATATCGAATAGTTAATGATAATATATACGAATATTCGAAAATATTCGTAAAATTTTTAAGAATGGAATAATTTACTTCGGGTGATAAATATATTCTATATATTTAAAAAGAACATAACAATCGTAGAGAATATGTCTATTTTAATTTTTTTAATAATTATATATACTATATATATATATATCTATATATATATATATATTATAATATATATATAGTATATATATATATATATATATATATATATATATATATATATATATATATTATATATATATATATATATATATATATATATATATTGAAAAATAATGTTGAATTTAAAAATACAAATTAAAAAAAAACACAAAAAATATTTCAATTTTGTAAATATACATATATAAAAACAATAAAAAATTAAATACAGACGAGTCATTATTCTCTCGATAACTGACAAAATTTTAGATATGTTTAGGTACATTACTTCATATCACACACCCCACGTGCAAGTTTTTTAAAAAATTATTTTGTACGAGTATATAACTTCTTGCTTGTCGGCTCAAGTATTTATGAAAACTTAATACTCCGACTCCCGACTCGGGAATCATCAGCAAAATGAGTCAGATGCGTGGGGGAATCAAATTTTTTTATTCTAGAGAATGCAGAAACTATGTAAATTAGCTTACTTTTATTGAAAATTCACGGATGTAAGAGAGACTCGGCTTCTAATCAGGGCTGGATTTAGTGCAGGATTAAAGGGCCTCCAATTTAATAATGTTCTCAGACCAGAAAAGTAAATTGAAACAATCCATTAAAAAGGTATTTGAATACATAAAATCGATTAGCAATGCGGAAGGATGATTCCACATTATCATAATTATAGGATTTACGCATCACATTGGCAAAAATCGAATATGACGGACTTAGGTTGCGCTGCTAATATATCTGTGGGCGAAATGAACAACCGAATGAGTAAAATATATTTTTTTAATTTTTTGAAAAAGGACAAATGAGATGATTGAGTATTTGAAAAATTTGACAAGAAACAACGATATTAGTCAACTTGATTAAACGTTCTTGTGTAAAAAATAAAGGCTATATAGTTAGGAATATTTAGGAAACGCCGATTTTGTTCATTTTTTTCCCCGGCGTAATGAAGGATCCTGATAACAGAAATGAAGTCAAATTTAGGCGCTAGCAAGTTTAAAATTTCCTAAATATTCCATATATTTATTCAATTTTTGCATTGACATGTTTTTTGCCAGCTGGCAATTTCTTCTAACAATTGAAAATGATTTCCGGTGTACCATGGGTATATCGTTGCTGTTAAAAAAATATTGTTCAATGGGCCGTTTTATCACTAGAGTTATTCAAATAAAGGAAATACTCTCTCAGAAGCACGTTTTTGTAAAAGTTATTTTCCATTTTTGAAAAATATTAATATTTTTCTCTGCCAGTTAAGTCGGGTTACAAAATTAACCCATAAAAACATAATATTCATTATAAATCCTTTATATGCGAGGTATGCCTCATACAAAACAAAAGGTGGTTGTTATGACAACCACCTTTTGTTTTGTAAAAAATATAAATAAATAGATAAATTCTAATTCATTATTTATAGAATTTTATAATAGTACCGGAAAGTAGGTACTTACCCGAATATTTAGGATTAATTTGCATTTTTTTTGTGTGCGTGTGTGTATGTACGACTCCAAATCTATGTAAGAATGCATTGTCATCGATATAAAGTCGATGTGCAAAATTTCATCTCGATTGGATGACGGGAAGTGTTAATTTTCACTTCCAAGATTTTTTCACGTTCAGGGCAAGCGGCGACGTTAATTTAAAGGATTTGTAAATAAAATATTTTACGAAAATAAAGTGTTCTAACATTTGAAAATATTTTCTTTTTATTAGTAAGATCCCGAGGAAAGTTCGATCCTGTTTCTAATTAAATACATATTCGATCTCGCCAACGTACGATATTATTGCATTTTAATGATAATCATCACCATCCTCTGATTATTTCCACATATTCAGTGTATATTATATCAAAAATATTCAAGGTTTACCAGTTTCGCTGGCTGAATGAACGCACAAAAACAATTTGATAGATCAAGACTGCCTATAGGCATAAGTATCGTATACGAGACCGTCAAATCTCTGCATCCAATCGTCGTCAGAATGGTCGACACTTACAATAGGCATGATAAAAATATTAAAGAATTAAAGAATAAGTGATTTTAGAGAAGAAAATATTTTGAAAGGATTATAAAAAATGAGCCAGTTTTAATATAGGCACACATTGAGATTAATAAGATTTTCAATAAAATAAAAGTATAAAACTGCGCAATCCGCAATTTTAACTGAAACACCGGTCAGAGCGAATGACGTCACGCCTCAGTACACATCACTGTACCTTTGAACCGTTGTCATATACACAATGCAATGTTTGACTCGACGTCACGTAGACGAAATGACAGCTGCGGGCGTTTTTGCGCGAAATTAAAAATATGTAAATGAAAATGCAATTTTATTTTCGGTAATAGTAGACGTGTACCTACAATACAGAATGTTATTTGAAAATCTGTCATCATGCCTTTTATAAGAAATGTCGCATCGTATACCTCTAGCGCCAAGAGAGAAAGCCGCTTATCTTCATAACTATTGAAGTTAGGACATCGTTCCTTTAACATTTTCTACTAATATTTCATGCAGGTATCTACCTATAAAATACTGAGGACTAGCTCTGTACATCCTTTACGTCCAGCATATCTCTTAATATGCATGGGAAATTGTTTTTTTAGGAAGTAATGCTTTGGTACAAATATTTAAAATCAGACACGGATTATTGCCCAAATACTTTGATATCTGGGTGAAACTAAGTAAGGATTTTCATTCACACAACACAAGAGGCGGCGACATCATAAGGCTTCAAAAGAAAAAGAAAAACACTTCTGATATACAAAGGCTTTAAAATTTTCGATAGCCTACAAGAAAGCAAAACAAAGGAAACTGGAGTTCAAAAAGTTTATGTAATACAATGTTTTTATTGTAAATCCTGTATTAGTCCATATAACGTTGTATGGAACTAAATAAACAGTAATATATAATAATAATAAGAATATAAAATAAATAAAAAACAAGATTATTAAAAAAGCGTCTAAAATTAATGCCCCGTGTTTTATAAATAAAATAATCTTATATCTCGTACACTGGATCCACTTCACTGATAAACTGTTGATGGGAACTTATCACAGAGCAGTTGGAATTACGCTCACCTTGTTTTGTATTGTTATCACTGCGATTTGCCTTCTCCACCGGATATTTCACAAAATCAGAAAGCACTGCCTGCCCCGCGCTCTGTTGTGGCTGACTGGACTTGACAGTGACTTTTGACACTATTTATAAGCCGCGCGATGATTCGTCCTGCAGATTGTCTGTATATGTATACGCATCGATCATATGTAGAGCCGCCGGTTCTCAAACTGGTTTGACGGCTGGTTTATTTTGTTTATTATGTGGCGAGATTATTTGGGAGATGTTATTTTTTACCAAGCTTGTACCTGGTTATCCATTTGTCATTTTTGCACACATGATACTACATGAATCAATTATCAGATTCACTGATTAATTAATGAATCCATCGTAATTAATTAATCAAAGTTGGATATGGGAAATTAGTTAATGAGCTCAAAAAAAAGACGGCGCTAGTTTCATACCGGAGTGATTTTTTATGAAATTATATACCTACTTCACAAGCGCTTTCAAAAAAGAGTTGTAAATTAGTTAACGAGCTCACCAAAAGTGGCGTTAGTTTAAAATATAAGCGTGGTTTTAAAAAAAATATTTTTCGTGTAAAATAATTTTCTCCTTTTTAGTTTTAATATTATTTGCAATTATCTTCTTGTTCCTTTTATTTTTAAAAGGGGTTATACCACTTGAAGGCATCAAAAATACATTCAAATTCAATTTTTTTGACGTAACTATGGCATATAAAATATGTACGTTTTACTATCATTGTTCACATATTATACAGTCATTAAAATTTATCATTCAAAATTATTTAAAAAATTTAAAAATGACGGAGTTGTGTGCTATCCCGCTTCTCTAAGACGTGCTCAGCTGGTGGAGATAATCATATCGCCTGTGTTTGAGTGAAATGAAAAAGTTTTTTTTTGTCAAATGATAAGTATTATGTCTATGATATAACACATATTAATGAAATTCGTTTAAAAATTCACCCGTAACGCTAGTTTCAAGTTCAGGCAATTTTAGGAATTTTTGAAAAAGTGAGGACTCAAAATAATTTTAAAACTTCAAGGTATGAGATAAAGCGAAAGAAAGATATTTTAGAATGCAAAGCAGTTGAATTCATTTTATATATAGGTAAAGATTTTTTCAGATATGCAGTTATAATACGTGAGGTATAAAAGCAAAGGCAGCAATATCCAAAAAAAAATTAACGCAGTTATCGAGAATTACTAAAGTTTGTTCAGAATTCGAGATTTTATAGGAAACATGATTTTGGAAGGGAATAGATACATAAAATCTAGAATTCATTACATTTTGAATTAGTAATCCTCGGTGACTGCATTTAAAATATTTTTTACAATTTTTTGGATATTGCTGCCTTTGCTTTTATACCCCACATATGTAAATTAAATATAAACGATGTTTGAGAATGATCGGGTAATCGCTCAGCGTGCTGAAGTTAGATTAAGCGAGTAATCAATTTGAATTTACGATTATCTTACTTCTTTATAAGGGCGTATATTTGAACATTTGAAATCAAGATATAATCTGTCGACATATTTTTATATACGTAGGAGCCACTGATCTCAGATATGTAAATATTGCAAATGGTGGTGCAATACTTCCAAGTAACCATTTTGACAAAGACTGAAACATTTACTTAAAACATTTTTTTGAAATCCTTAATTAATATGTAGAATCGGTAATAATCACTGAATAATTTATTAAAAAAATAATATACGATTGCGCAATATTTTCTTGGTTTTTGATACGATAACTGCGTACCTACGCGTGGCGCGTGACAAACGATTTTCGTTTGTTTCACGTTGCTATGCAATTCTTTGTTTAATGCTGCCATGCGACACGGACGATAAAGATATGGATATACAAGGTGTCTTACAGCTGGTAGAAAAATTTCGCGAAGCCTTCTTTATTCAATTTTGAATAGAAAATATTCATTACACTTTTTGTGAAATGTCAACATAAAGAGATAAGTGACATCACAGTTTGCTTTTTTTTAAATTTCTGGCTTATATTTTGTTAAACGTCAGACTATCTAGAAAATAATTTATATCGAATATTACAAATTCATTCACTTTGATACAAATCAAATAAACTTATTTAAGCCTTGTAAAAATTTGAAAAATATTTTTTGTAATGTTTTTGTAATTTTATTTGACTTACGAAGTTTGAATATTCCGTAAACATAAGTTAGTGTGGTGATAGTTAAATATTTTACAGAAAACAAGTCAGAAATAATGAAAAAGAAAATGCAATCTTTAATGTCGCTTATCTGTGGAGATAAGTGATGAAGGCGATGTAGGAGACAGAGTAATAAATGTAGCAGATGGAAGAGGAGGAGGAGATAAAATATATAAGGAATGTAGGAGATAAAGAGATGGAGGAGATGTAGGAGTTGGAGGATATGAGCAGAAGGAAGTAAAGCAGGTGATATAGGAAATGGAGGACATCAGAACGAGATGTAGGGGATGGAGGAGATGTTTGTTATGTAGGAGATGGAGGAAATGTAGGAGATCTAGAAGATGGGGGGAAATTCGGAGATGGAAGAGATATCGGAGATGGAAGAGATGGAGGACATGGATGACATTTAAATATAGAGGAAATGAAGGAGACGGAGGAGATTAAACCATGGTATGAGTATTTATTAATTACTTAAATCAACCGAAGTATATTCATAATGATTATAATTATTAATGAAGTTGTTTGTTCAGTAAGGATCTCAGCAAACGCCGCCAGCAACACATCTCTAATGCGTTTTCTTACTCTCTTGTTATCTTAGTGTTAATAGTACTTAACCTCTGTTATGTGCCCAACAAGGGGATACCTTGCGCAATGAAGACTCGATAGTTTGAAGAAATTACATTTATTGAAAGCAAAATGTGAGCATGAGTAAGACCAATAATAACATTAGCGTTGAAGCAATGGCAGACACAATCAGGACTAAACAAACATTGAGGACTTCCGAGATGAAGACACAGAGGTATCTCGTGAGGAACACCAGAATAAGAGAGATATGTGAGGCTGAGGATATTGTACGATGGAGTAAACGGTGTCGGGAGGGACCGGTAATGTCCAGAGAGTGGACAGCACCAGACTCCCTTCTGTCGCACTACATAACCAGTCTCACGGAACCCGCCCTCGCAGAGGACCTCCCGAAGATGGAAGCACAGCTGGGAATCCATCTCATAGGAGGCGCTACCCTCTGCAGAACAGACCATATAGGTCTATTAAAGGAAAGAAGAAGACGACGAAGAAATGTAAGCGTATAAAATAACGTTTTAAATTTTCAAATCTAATTTTACAGGTAATAAATTAAATTAAGTAAATTACAAAGTGAATGCTTTAAATATATTTAATATTTAAAGCATTAAATTTTTAGTTAGACATTATAACAGAGTGTTAGTTAAATTTGTATAAACCACTAGCAGATTTTAGGTCTACCGGTTTCGAGACGTACCCGTCTCTTCGTCAGGACCAACACTACACTACTGTGATCACAACACTATACACCACAACAAAGGGCTGTACGGAAAATTTGTTCACATAAGATTTGGTAACACCCACTTTAGCCCCGCCCTCTCTCACTCTCTCCCTCGTAGATTCCTAATTGTTCTGTAGGCTAGATAGTGCATGCTTGCCCTTGACAAGATTAACTGATTGGTGAAAATTTAACAACACTATGGTTGTGGTGTATAGTGTTGTGACGAAAAGACGAGTACGTCTCGAAACCGGTAGACCTAAAATCTGGTAGTGGTTTATACAAATATAACTAACACTCTATGATAAATTAAGTGTCCACTATAATATTAGGTCCTTACATATGAAATTGGCGTTTAGTATGGGAGGAACATAAAGCCGATTTTTTTTATTATAATATATTTATTTAATCAAAGTATGTACCATTGCTATCTATGCACTTTTGCCATCTCATAGGTAGTTCATCGATCCCTTTACTAAAAAAAACATTCGGACGGGAATCAATAAAATCTTTGAAGGCGGTTTGGACTGCCCCATCGGAGTTGAATTTTTTCCTTTGCAAGAAGTTATCCAAATCTCGAAAAAAATGGTAATCTATTGGGGCAAGGTCCGGAGAGTACGGTGGATGTCTTAGACATTCCAATTGAAGCTCCTCTAATTTGGTAGCCGTCTGTTGTGCAGAGTGTGGTCTAGCGTTATCATGAAGCAGCAGTGGCCTAGAGCGATTAACCAGCCTCGGTTGTTTAGCAGCTAGCTTTTCCATCATGGTTTTGCAGTTGCTGACAATAGACATCTGCCGTAATCGTCTGGCCAGATTTAAGAAAGCTGTAGTGAACGACACCAGCACTAGTCCACCAAACGCTCACAAGTTACTTTTTTGGAGTCAATTTTCGCTTGGGGCATGTTTTGGCTGGTTCGGCAGGGTTCAGCCATTGCGATGAGCGCTTCCGATTATCGTACAGGATCCACTTTTCATCACAGGTAATGATTCGATTTAAAATCCCTTCATTATTGTGCCGGTTGAGTAATGCAACGCAGCAGTCACCGCGCGTTTGTTGATTTGCTTCACTCAATTCGTGAGGTACCCACCTTTCAAGCTTTTTCACCTTACCAATTTGCTTCAAGTGGATTAAAACAGTTTATCACTAACACCGCAGCCTGCAGCTAACTCGGATGTGGTTTGCGATGGATCCGCTTCCACAATAGCCTTCAATTCTTCATTATCAACTTTGGTCTCCGGCCGTCCACGGGGCTTGTTCTGCAGGTCGAAATTTCCAGAACGAAAACGTTGGAACCAAAAACGCACTGTGTTTTCTTTTGCGGCACCGTCGCCATACACATCATTAATCCTTCGAGCCGTTTCTGCAGCACTGATGCCACGGTGGAACTCGTACTCGTAAATAACGCGATATTTCAAGTTTTTCGTTTTGAAAACTGAGTGACGCAAAGAAAAAAACAATTGAGGAAAAAACAAATGAATTATAATTTTCAAAACACAAATACATGAGTAAATAGCTGTATAAATTTGGATTTGGAATTCCTAACCAAAGAGAAGATATTTGAGATCAAATTTGCCAGTACGGCAAAACGTTAATTTCATATGTAAGGACCTTATATTATGATCTCAACAATCGAGACCGTTGACAATAATGGCATTGTTTATAATATAATGGTGGTTTGCCAAAACCAACATGAAAACATACCATTAATAAATTATTGAGAGTCAGAGCAAACAATTGGAAAGAATTTTTCAGTCATCAATCCAAAAAAGGTAATTATTTTAACTGATTGATGTGTCCTTTCTCAGTTCGAGCGTGCGGGTGGTGGGTTCATAAAACCATGATAAAACCCCAGAATAACTATGACGAAAAAACTGGGAAAACTAGTGATCTACGAATCTTCACTTTGGAGAACCTGGTAATATTTCTGGCTTATCAAATTTTCTTCAGTTCGTCCATAGTTGATCCTTTTACCTTTGATTTCGGCTTCACACGCTCCAGTGTTTGAAATTAAAGAATCAAGATATGTACAGTTCTATACAACTTCGAAATTGTTTACCAAGGTTATATCCCTTCTGTTGTTACGTTGACGATAAAAAATAATTATTTTCATCTCTTCCTTGTTAATCATGACATCCATTTCACTACTAGATCATTCCAACAATGTGAGGAATTCTTCGAAGTCTGCATTATTAAAATGACATGCTTGTGGAACAATGAAAAATATTGGCGACTAGTGTCAAGACAAAATACGAAAATACTAACACAATAGACACTACATCATTAGACGTATTGTCAACATGCCTTCAAACGTGATCAAAAGCATCTCTAATCGCCTTAGTTCATCTTAGGAACCAGCAAACTATGTCTCAAGATGTGTAGTCGGACAGGCACTGCTCAATCGTGTCACACATACCTCTCGTTTCGAACAGGAATCACGACTATACTTCTAGACTCCATACGGCGGTAACAACGCATACAACCAACTGCGTCTCGGAAACTATGTTTTCCCACCTATTCTATAGCTGTACTTCATGTTTTATTGTTTAATTTTAATATTTAATGATTAACTAAATCGATTTGGTGGCCTTGATATCTTTATCATTAATCACCCCAACTGTGCGTGAAGAGTTGGCAAGTCTGAAATGGGCCTATATAATACTGATCTCCCAACTGCCCGCTACGTCGAGAGTTGGCGGCCCTGAAAGGGACCTTTTTATTAAACATTACTACAGCTCCCTGCTATGAGTATTGGTATCCTTGAAAAGGGCTTTTTCCTTTGAATATTTTTATGTATATCTGACCCAGCGTGTATCGCATGTTTACGGGAGCGGTGTGCGCCGCCGGAAACGGCCCACCCCAATTGGCCGACGCACGCTGGGTCAAACTTTGGTGCAAAGTGCAAAGTCAGTTATTCTTTTTAAGTGTTAAGTGTTTTATTTCACCTTCACACATCTTGCTCCTGGCGTCAAGCCAAGTAAGTGAAAATTGGCGACTCACGCCTTCAAAACATGGGTACAGTCCTTGTCTTGTGCATGACACCTCTAATAATTCACTTAAAGAACCAGTAAACTACCTCACAAGATGTGTAATCAGACACGAGCGTTGCTCAACTATATCTCATTACTACTACCACTCTCTCCGTTTAGTCATTTAATCAGCCTGGATTTTCAATTTCACTCTCTTCGTAAGGAATTGATTGAGTTTTATTATATTATTTATTTTGATATAACCACGTTAATTTGTGCCGCTCCGAAATCGCTTTATTCTAGGAATTCCGTCCTTAAGTTGACCTTTTTTTTTGGGCCGGCAAAACAGATGCGAGAAAAAAACGCATTCCTGTTTTGCCCTAGAATAAGATTATTATTTTAGAGTAAGATAATGTTATGTTAGAATAAGATTTGTTATAATGTAAGTATTATTTCGTAGCTAGCACTAGATATAATAACGCACGCAGGAAGATCGAACATTGCCTACTGTGTATTTGATTTACGAGATTTGCGCGCCAATTTCGCAAGCCTCGAATACGGAGCAGGAGAGGGGAGAAGGGGTGCGCGGGGAGATGCTCCCTGGGCAGCGAGAGGAGAGATCGGCGCGGCAAGCCCGAGGTCAGTTCGCCCCGACCTCCCTCCCGGCGAGGGTGAGTGCCAGCCTCGCGACGCCACCCGCAGAGAAGAAGACGCGGTGACGAGGATGGCGGCCGGTCCTCCACGAGGAGTTCCAGGAGGAAGGCTAGATGTCTCCCGACGATGCAACGCAGCGGCGACGATCGGCGGGATAGAGCGCGTGGCCTGGGATAGGACACCGCGTCCCCGCCAGATGACGGCGCGGATCTCGCGACCGATGCGCGCGGCATGGGAGGGCCCCCCGCGCTCGGCCGTATCCGCGCGACGCGGTGTGCCAAAAGGAGCCACCCGCGGCAACCACGACCGCGGCTATGAGGGCCGCGGATAGTGCAATGTGTTTCGCGCAACGAGTGATAGGACACGATAACGTTTGTGGATCAGGACTGCTTGCGTTTAGGCTAGGATTAGTTTTAGGTTAGTGATATTTTTTTTAGTTGATAAGTCTAAAGATAAGAATTGTGTCTAATCAAATAAATGGTGTAAATATAAAACGAGTCGTGGTGTGTTGTTCTTAAATTTCCCGCTCCCACTCCCTTGGCAAGTGCATTTTAATTTTGATATAGAAAGGACGCGAAGCGCCTCGCGGCTATCAATCGTGATTGATTGATACGCGTTCATATCAATTTATTTACGGGAAACTAACAGAACAAACAAAATCAGATTGCACATGAATCCCAATTACAATAATTTCGTTGTCTATCTGTCCATCTGTCCGTCCGTCTATCTATCTGTCTGTCACCGTAACTTCGTATAACGTCCGTAACTTTTCGAAATTCTTTTCTCAAATTTTTTCCAAAAATTTCTTTTTTCCCAAAAATTTCTTTTTTGCAAAATTTTATTTTCCAAAATTTTTTTTTGCCCAAAAATATTTTTTTCCGAAATATTTTTAAAATAAAATAAATGCGTACTTATTCCTTAGGAACCGACCTGTTAAAGTACCGTCATTTTTATCAGATCTACTTAGTAAAAAGGGGAAGAGTTTTAAGAAGAAAAAGAGGAGAAAAAGAAATAGAGCATAAAGATATCTGGTTGATACATCTGCATATACATACAAGAGGTCTGGACAAAAGAAAGAAGATGAATTAAAAAAAGATAAAAAAGGTTTATGACTGTGGTGAAAATCCAAGAGTTATAAATTCATAGATAGAAAATTTAAGAGATCCAAGTCGCCGAAAATAGTGTTGAACAAATTCGACGAGTGATATATAAAAGAGTTTTGTCGAGAGTTGGTATTACAACGTGAAAGGCTCAAGGTCTCGACCAATCTAGTGGATCTTCCGGGTACTCCAGGGAGATGCGCTGCAGCAATGCCGGGCAGTCAATCTAAAAAGTAGTTAGTTTATGAAGAAATATAAGTAGTATTTCTGCGATTGACCAGGGGTGTAGTGTTAAAGAAGGTCGCAGAATCTACATAACTGATGTGAGTTAGTACTCAGGATACTCCTAACAAAGGAAAAGAAAGGATCTTTACAGTATTTATCCTTTGGAACTGTTTACATGTGCGAAGAACGAAGCCTAGCATTCGAGATGGTTTGGCGACCATAATATCAATATGCTTATCTAGTACGAGTTTGCAATCAAGAGTTACACGAAGATCTTTTTCTTCCAATTTGGTGCCCAGGGGGAGACCATTAAGAGAGTATATGAACGATACAATGTTTTTATTTCTGATGAAACTAAGTGCAAGGCATTTCTTAATGTTAGTCTAAAGGTTATGAAGACTGCAATAGGCTTGAAGACGATTTACTATGATTGATTTAAATTAGTAAGTTACTCTATTTTAAGTAAATCTGACCAGTCTGTTTGGTCTTGACACTTTTTACTAAATTATTTATTACTGCACTATAAATTACACCACTATTAAGTACCTACACAAATATTTTAAATATTTAATTATTTGAATTTGTCGGCTTAATTTAGCTGGCTTCTTGGATATTGACGGTAGGGTACCATGGTTCTCGTGGTTCTTCCCACAACCATAATACACATTACCAGGCTTATGGACTATTGTATGATGATAAAGGAAAAAAGAAGAAAAAATCGGGACTTTCGAAAGGTTCTAGAACCTCCTCGAACAGTCTAGAAGATCGCAGAAGCAGTTCAAGTTTCCAGGCATTGATATGCGTGCAAGGGTGGGGTAGCTATATATAGCGTGTCACCAAGCGCCAGGCGAGTTCAAGTTGATTTCTGCGATACTTTCTGGGAGCGAACAACCTAGAGAAGTCTAATATACAAAGTGTCTCAAAGTTAGGAGCAGAAATTTCTGGAGAGTCCTTATCATTCAATATTAAATAGAAAATATTCATTGCACTTTGAGTGAAATGTCAAAAGTTAAGTATATATCGTCTGTAAAACGTTGTAGTGTATCATGAAAGTAACATATCGAATATTAAATATTACTTTAATGAAAGCCCAACGTTTTACAAAAAATAAATCAAAAACATTGAAAAAAATGCACAATTTGATGTCGCTTATCTCCTTAACTATCGGCATTTCACCAAAAGTGCAAATATTTTCTATTCGAAATTGGATGAAGAAGACTCTAAGTTTTTGCTACTGGCCACGATAAGCCCGCAATAAAAGTGCTATTACCATTCCAAAGTTTGTATTTATTCTGAGATAATGGGATTTAAAGGTTTTTGTTCTCGTAATTTAAACAGTTATGTATGCATTAAAAGTGTGAGTTTTGCGTTGCATATAAAAATGACAAAATATCATTTCTTCACAGTTTAATAACAAAATAATCACATTTTAAAGGGAATATTCTTGCATTCAACAATAATGCAAAGTCATACAAAGATGACCTTTTGGTTCGTAGAACTAACGAGATAAAAAACAATGGCATTCTCAAACCATTTTTTTCTTGAAAAGGGCCCAGTGTATGGATAATAATAAAATAAAGAAAAAATGTTTTTGTTTGTCTGAATAATTTATCACATCCTAAAACACATCAAGTTTTATAATTTTAAACATTATACATCTCTAGGTTTTAGTCCTACCCAGAAGCCATTTTCTGGTGAAAATCCGAAATCTGTTGTCTTGATTTTCATCGGGTTGGAGGTTTTGGAGGTGGCAACCAAACTGAACTTCTGCAAAATTTGGAATATCATCGCTTTGACTTCCATCAGGGCAAAACGAGAGCCTGTAAAGGAATTATATTATATAAGTAAAAGAGGTTAGGTGAGTTAAGGTAAGTGCAAACGTGGGAGAAGTATACATATCATGTTACAGTGGTGCCATCTTAGAAGACCTTCTTAAAATCAGTTTAATTCACGCTATGGCACATAGATGGAGCTGCAACACGGTCTACGTTGTCAGTTATTAGCATTCAAATTTTGAGGACTGGTTTATGTCGACGTGCGGCTTAGAAGTGTCTTTGTAAATTATATATAACTCCACAAAAACTTGGGTTACGGACACAACTTGGTGAGTACTCTTTAGTTGAGTTATATTTTGTTCTGTACATCTAGGTTTAATGAATATTTAAAAGAATTTGGATTTAAAAGAGTAGATACATTTCCCCCATAATTTTGGCATACTGAGGAAAGTGCATGTAAATTCTTGTTGCAGTTCTCCTAGATATTTTTGTATGGACAGAATTGTAACTAGTGGTACAGTTGCCGGCAAACTTCTTGAAATTCTTTGGCGTAGTGGGGGAATGCGCAGAAGATAAAATTTGGGTCTCTTTGGTGGAATGGTAAACATTCCACCAAAGAGCAAACTTCCCCCCACTACGCCGTAAAATTTCAAGATGTTTGCCGGCTACTGTACCTACTTTAAGTTCTAATTGTATCAAACTGATTTTTTAAATTAAACAATAATTTTTTTTTTGTCCCGTCACTACTAGAAGTTAGTAAATAATGCGCACTTTATATTTATATATTTTCTTAACCACCCTTTCCTCGCTCATACGTTCTTCATGACCAAACCATCTCAGAAATCCTTTCTTTAATCTATCCACACCAGAACTAGCATTACATTAACGTCTAATTTGTTCGTTCCTCACTCTATCGACCAAAGATTTTTCACACAAGCGCTTAAGTGACCGCATTCAGTCTACTTTCATTCGTTTTTTGTCAATTTCAGGCTTTGCTTCCACACATCAGAGTTGGCACTAGAACGCCTTTATGTACCGCCAGTCTTGCTTCGTTTGACAGATTCTTATATGCCATAATTGTATTTAGAGTACCATTTACTTTGTTACCCGCAGTCACTCTCCTTTCGATATCATTCTCAGCCTTGCCGTCTCTAGTATACATACTTCCCAAATACGCAACCTCATTCACTTGTTCTAAGCGTTCACAATACTTGTTGTTTACAATAACATCACAATTAGTCACACGATCATTTTCAATTTGCTGACATTAATCAGAAGTTCACTCTGCATGCATACATCGGACATCCTGGAAACCAGGCACTGCAGATCAGCTTCACTGTTAGCCACTAATACTGCATCGACTGTGTACAGTAGGCAGGATATGGTGTGTCCGTCCATTTTCGCACCTACTTCTAGTTCCTTCAGCTCTTTCATACAATTGTCCATATACAGGTTGAAAAGCCATGGTAACATTACGCATCCCTTGACAACTTTTGTAATATCAAACCAGACGTGAATGCCCCATTAATTCTCACGCAAGCACTACTTCCTTCGTACAGGGACGCAATTGTCTATATGAGTTTACTATTCATCCAATATATAAAAATATTGTTAAAAACATATAAGACTTAATAAAAATATTACCAATGCAATTTCTTGGTCCAATTCCAAATGGTAAGTAGGCTAGAGGATTGATGGACCCTCTATTTTCTTCGGAGAATCTCTGCGGATCAAATTTTTCTGGATTTTCGTAGTACTTTGGGTCGTGGTGGATATTATACGAGGGAATCCATATTCCGTCATTGTACTCCAACTAAAAGAAAATATTTATTTTCATTCCTATACACATACAAATTAATTAAAATTAAATTAATTAATTTATGACTAAACTGACAAGCCTATTCCACAAATTACACGAAATCACACCAAAGACCATAAAATTCTGATGTACGAGGCATACGTAAGAGTAGAATAGGCATAAACAGATTCAACAAAGTAAAATACTTAAATAGTCTTCAATTTGAAACACCTGACACGGTTTATTGAATAAAACAGCAATTAAACATTACAAAAATCGAAACACTTAAACTCATTCACAAGCTAGCAAATTGGCGAAATACAAGACGAAGGAATTAAATTACACAAAATATACGAAAAAAATCAACACCACTAGAACGGCTCAAAACTACTACGTACATAAATCAAACCGAAACAAAACAGGACAATCACGACTAATTTGTAACAGATTGAAATTATACAATGACCTACCACAAACCAAACAATTGACTACCAATTTACGATTAACAATTTCAAAATAGAAGTGATAAAAATGCTAAAACTCAGCCAAATATAACAAATGACTTTGTGTCTTTATTATTAGTCGAACTATTATGTATGTAAAATGTTATCCATTGACCTATCAGGTCTTTTATCATCTCAAGTATAATAATTTCGTTGTCTGTCTGTCCGTCCGCGTAACTTCGTGTTAAGTCCATAACTTTTTTGTAGTAACTTTTTATTTCGAAAAAGATTTCTTTTTTCTAAAAAACAATTTTTTTTCGTATTTTTATTTTATATAAAATATACTAGTATACATATCTATTCCTTAGGAACCGACATGTAAAAGTAACGTCTATTTTTGACGGGTTATATTAAATAAAATAAAAAATCTTAGATATTGTGCAAGTATGTGTATATTCGTGGTTTGTTCTAAACAATCAAACCGATTCAGTAAAATGAATGAATGATTATTGTGTTGTCATCATCTGCCAAATTTTAGAACAATTGTTGGTCAGAAAGTGGGTCAATTATTGATTTCAAGATTCCTCGTTGACATACAAGTGAAACTTAATAAAAGTATGTAACAGGTAAATCAAAAAAAATTGAAGTCATGCTTTTATACGCTTTCTTTGCATACATTCATAATCGATTTTATAACATCCCCCACGCAGTATCCAAATATCAAACATGTAGTTTTAAAGTTTGGAACAAATTTTTGCACGGCGTGTTCTTCAGCTGTTTGTGCGGCTCTTGCCTGTGAGTAAAATGGATATAATTTTTTAAAATTATCTTTAAAGTTTATAAAAATAATCAAGATAGATGCACTTACCCAGAATACGGGGTAAGTGCATACACCGTGACTTTAATTAAGAAAATGCCTAAAAAATCAATTAAAAAGCATATTGTCATTTAATTACATACGAAACTAGCTGTGCCCGTGCGGCTTCGCACGCGTAGATTTTTAGTACACTATTTGGATCGTCATAGAACTTTCGCGAACCTTCTAGAACATTCTTTATATATATATAGAAAATTTATCGAATGTACAGGAACCTTTTAGACACACCGACATATTCCGCCATTCAGTTTAGAACCTTATAGAACTTTCGGGAATTTTCTAGAACCTTCTCCTTCCAGAACTTTCTAGAGCAGATTTTTCCGAACCTTCTAGATTCACCGACACAGTCGGCGCGCCTATTTTGAAACAATCTGAAGCATTTGCGGCCTTCCCGTAACAAAACAATGTGCTAAAAAGCACATTTTCGTCACCCACTCCCACACACGTACAGTCACCCCCACCAAACTCGCATATTTTCGATGTGACACCAAGGGCTATCCACCACCATAACCACTGGCAGGTGGTTGTAGAGAAAACTTGGCGGATAGGGAAACATGGGTTTCTTTATATATATATATTATATATAGTATATATATATATATATATATATATTGATTATATTAAAAAATAGTAAATAATAAAAATAAAAAAAACTCATAAAAAATTAAAACCGATGTGATAATCTGGTGAGCTGTACGATCACTTTGAACTTTATCTTTTCATTTTCTGTGCTGCACTTACATCAACTTGCCTTACATCATTTTTGACGGGTTACTTAGTATCATAATAAGTATTGGGATTAGTGTTCATCTTACCGTCAATCCTTTTGAGTTGATTTCGTTCGGAGGTGGTAGTGTGTATGTCTTGACGCACTTTCTGTCCAGGAATACTCCCGGCGGCCAATACCTTAAAGTCTCTGAAATTTGAAAGTTCTTTAAGCATTTTTATTAGCATCGTGTGGATTTATTTATTTCTCACTGGGGAGAAGCCACTTTCATTAGCTTACTTACTTAAAATTTAGGACAAAATGATGCAAAACTTTGGATAGTTAGTGTGCGATGACGGACGGAATCGCCACCACCGCTCACGGGTCGGGATTAGGAAAGAAATATTTTCCTTCCGATAATGATTGATCTCCTGACACGAGAAGTACACTAGGCCACGGCTAACTACGTCCACAGCTGACAAATTGTACTTACAGCTTTTTCCTCGTATGTCGAGTGCGGATTCAATCTCCAATTCTCCCGGCTTCGTCGAATCCGGAACAGATCGATCTGTCTATTCTGATCTGAACTGAAGGATTCGGATACTACACGAAAAAAAGAATGTCGATTCTCGAAAGAAAAGGACACCGGCACGCACGCTTTCCAACTATCACTGGGCGGATTTTTCAAAAGTTTTAAATCCTGGCTGGCGGTTGGCGCAGAATACGTCGGATGTCAGTTTCGACCAATCAAAATCATTTTGCGGCCGGCGCCCGGCGGTCACGAAACAGTTAGAATTGTAACTAACCTGAGATAACCATGTCCATGTACTTCATACTGTGCAGGTCGGCGTAGCTCAGCTTTCCATCGTTTTTAGCTGCCACTTCGTCAACTTCGTCCTGCAGCTTCTTCTGTATCTCTGGATTGATGGCCAGCTCGTGTGACGCAAAGCAAAGCAGGTTGGAGGATGTGTCAAAGCCGGCCAAAAAGAATACCACAGCTTGCGCTATGATCTCGTCATCCGTCCATTCTATACAAGTGATAAAGTTTTTGCGAATTAGTTTTGTTGTGCTATTGCTAATAATTAGTATTGTTTAGAATAGGAAAAATACATTAGGGGCCATTTTCGGCAAATACGGAGGCCAGAAATTTTGAAATCTATTTCCAAGTAAAAAATCACCGATTATATCAAAACACGTGTTGTATTTTCAACAGTCAATACTAAAGCAAGCATCTACTATGGCTATCACTGTCAATATACATCAAGAACAAGTGTAACAATATAAAAACAAAAAAAATCCGACATTTGGACTTACACAGCCAACGAAATTAAAATTACATTACATGAAAAAATAACTTGCTTATATATAAAAGTAATTGTTCGAAGAAAATTTTTACTTCTGAATGAAGGTTTGAACTTTGTGGTGACATTATAAAATAATATAAAAGTACATGCCAAAATAAATTTTCAGACAAATTCTTTTTTGCCTCCCTCTCCAAATAAAAGGTGGGCGTTTACGGTATTGATATAATTATGTTGTTGATGGAGGGAAAGTTCCCACATCTTATTTATTTATAAAAATTATCATTTTATTCGACTATTTATATTATTTATTGAGGCGGATGAATTTTTCATGATCGATAAAAGTTACTATTACTATAATTCAACTTTTTTCAAAAAAATAAGACAGAAATATTGAAAAAAATGCAAAATTTGAGATTGCATATTTTCATAACTATTGATATTAAGTCATGGTTGCTTGGACATTTTCAACTCATTATCAAGACAGAAATCCACCTGTAAATTTTTTGCTACTATCAGATACGCTGTGTAAATTTCGCGTCAAAACAGGACATATTTCAAGTTGGACTTATTCCAAAGCGAGCGTACACCGAAGTCCACTAAACATCAGTTGCATCTGGATTTATGCTTACTTCGTTTGTTTGTCTCCTTCCCAAGCGCAGACTCTTCAACAGTAGCGAATCCTGTATCCTTGCTCTCTTCCTTCGTCTCGTCGTGCTCCAAGGAGCCCTTCTTGGCCTGCATCAGAAGCTGGATCATATCTGGCCGGATGATGTTGTTCTCTTCTCTGGTCTTCATGGTACCCGACACCAGACTCCTGAAGAATGTACTAACCTCTGGTGCGAGAATTGTGTACTTGAGAGCCTGCAAATATTTTGAAAAAAAATACTCTTTCTGTACCAAATGTTTGTAATATGTATTCACACTTTCTGTTCTAAATGAGCTGTAGTAGCAAGTGTGTATACACATTAATACATCTCAACCAAATACACATATTAAAAATACATTAATACATAATAAAGAAGAATATTTCCCCAAACCATCCACATATCGGCAGAATTACGAGAAGCCCCACGTTAGACTATAAACAGCCTAAAATAGGCCTGAGAAGATTGTGATCGTTTTGGATACTTCAGTGGTAGGTTCTTCCCCTAATGATGAATGGTGTTGTAACGATATTGGCCTATTCAAATAGACATTGCTGAAAAATTATACGAAAATATCTATCTGCTAAAAGCTCATGATAAGGAGAAGCACCACAATTCATAAATACTCTATAATTAAATATTTGCCGGATAAATAGGTGCGGGCTAGCCTTTATTATTTCTGCACGCGGGCGTGTAAAGCAGGCTTTATGTTATTTTATTTTGACGAAGCGAGCCAATCAAAGACGGTTGTCCGCGTAACGGATCTGGCCAATGAGAAGCGTTCTGGGAGATAGACCTTGACCTTTACACGTCGGTTGGAGTCAAAAATGGCGAGAAATTTTGACTATATAAGCCATACAAATTCGAGGAACTGAGCTTTTTTTTCCTTCAGCATCAACGTCGGCCGGAGGCCCTTGTGGAGAGAGGACCGAAATACCATCAGTGAGGCAGAGAGGCGGTAACACTCGAAGATACAGATAAGCATTTCCAATATTATTTATTTCTATTGCCTTTTACGTATATTCAATTTAGAACTTTCTGGATCGTGACAAATATTGATACATGTTGTGGATTGTTTCGTTACGTATTTTGGGCCTAGGGATAATTATTACTAGACGCGCATCAGATTTAATATACAAGAAATCGTAATATTGCGGCTGTGATAATTCCAGCGGGTGAATTATTGCATAACGCTTATGAAATATTTAAATGCGTCGCGGTCCATATGGAAAATCATTTAAACTTGATATTCATATATTACCAAAGATATAAAGGCTTTAAAATTTGTATTATTTTGGGAATAATTGAGATAGGGGTAATTATGTGTTTTTGATATCACGATTGTCAGTGTGATATAAATTCAGATCGTACGAGAAATTTCCTACAAATAATATATTTTAAAAATGCGTCTGGATTTTATATTTATTTTATTAAAACATGTATGTGTGGTTATTGGACAAGGTACATGTTCGTATTATGTATCATTGGGCAATCGTTTTAAACACGATTTGTTCCTATCAAGTTCTTATAAAGACGTATTTCGAATTGTATATATTGTATAGAAATAATTAATTTAGATACAGTCGGTCTTCAGCTAAGGATCGCGGAATTTGGTACTAACGAGCAACATTCTCGATGGAAGGAAAGTGAAAGGCTGCACAGGCGATGGAAATTTGCTCAATTTTGGAGAGGACCCGTTATATGACTTCGGATCAGGATGCCATCTCAGAAGCAGACCAACTACAGAAATAAGATAAGAATCTTTAATATTATTTACTAGGTGCCCGTTGCACGACTACGCGTGCAATTTAGCCTGGCGGTAGATTCACTGATGATTAAGTAACGAAGAAGAAGAAGACGGTCTCACTGTTGGTTGAGTAACGAAGAAAAAGATTGACGGTAAACACTTTCCGGTAACGCCCCGATCGCAAAGATCGGACTGCGCGTTCGGGAGATTTTACTATAAAGATTCGATAGAAGAACAAGAGAGCTATCTGTGGTATTTTACCAAATTGAAATCGAATGATAAATGACAACGTTGTGAGAGTGGGGAGAGAGAGAACGCCCGAAGCCGCGCAAAGGTGAGTGAGTCAGATGGCTCCCGCTTTGCGGTCGCAGACGCCCGCTGCGCGGGCGACGGGTGTCGACAGTCGCCGCGCGGTTTTGCCGCGCAGCGTCTGTCGTGAAAAGGCGTGGACGGGCTGAGCTCGTCTGGTACTTTTTAAATTTTCGAAATCGGACATCGCTTCGCGGAGATATCTATGAAAACCCCAAAAACCGCAATCTAACCCAACCTAACCTAACCTAATCTAACCTTACCTAAGAATCTGGAAGCAATTTAGCCTAAGAAAATATATTTTTCCAATTTTACAGTACTAATGAGACCTTTGTTTTATAACCTTTTTGTAAAGAAACACAGTCTGTAGAATTTTACATTTTCTACCTTTCTGCATTTTTACTTTTTTTCTACTTTATTTATATAAAAGTTAAAAACGAATGAAATATTTATCCAATTTGATCATGGCCTATATTAGACATCTGTTGATTTTTTTTAGAAGTTATTGTTTTATGTAAATTTTTGTAATTTTTAGCCATAACTTCTAAACGCATGATCCAATTTTAGTCGTCGATATTTCGATCGATAGGGAAGTAGTACTCCTATCGAACTTACTAAAAACAATTTTTTTACAATGGCAGACTTAAGAATTACGTCCGCTTTCATCCGCGTTTTGCTGTTTTGTCTGTGGCTTCACGGGGAATATTTACATTACTATTCCAAAAAATACAGTCTGTATAATTTAACGTTGGCTATATTTTTGCATTTTTATTTATTTTTTATCATTATTTCAAGAAAAGTTTTAAAATATTTATGAAGATGGAAATTTTAAAAATTTTATTTTATAAATTTTCTCAAAATGGTGATAAAAAATAAATAAAAATGCCTCAATATAGATAACGTTAAATTCTACGGATTGTGGTCTTAAGAATAAGAATTAAAAATTTTCCCCCGAAACCACAGTCAAAACAACAAAACTCGGATGAAAGCGGACGTAATGCTAAAGTTTGTAATTGTAACAAAATTATTTTCAATCAGATCGATAGAGGAACTATTTCCCTATCGATCGAGATATCGATGACTAAAATAGGATGAGGCGTTTTGAAGTTACAGCTAATAAACTAAACATCAAAAATTTACCGATATCTCGAGGTTCTAAAAATTCTCAATAGATGTCTACCTGGCCCCGGAAAAATGGAAATAATTATTTCTTTAATAACTTTTCTAAAAAAATAGATAGGAAAAAACTAAAAATGCAGAAAGATACATCACGTTAACTTGTATAGATTTTATTTAGTAGAAATTTTTTTACATCCTCATTGCGAAGCCACGGCCAAAATCGCGAAAATTGGAGCGAATTTTTTAAATTTTATTTTATAACTTTTCTCAAAATAGTGATAAAAAATAAATAAAAATGCCGAAAGATAGATAACGTTAAATTCTACAGATTGTGGTTTTAAGAATAAGAATTAAAATTTTTCCCGCGAAGCCAAAGTCAAAACCACAAAACTCGGAAAAAAGCGGACGTAATGCTGAAGTCCGCAAATGTAACAATTTTTTTTTAATATGATCGATAACGGCACTCTTTCCCTATCGATCGAGATATCGATGTCTAAAATAGGATGACGCGTTTAGAAATTACAGCCAATAAACTAAACACCAAAAATTTACCGATATCTCGAGGTTCTAAAAATTCTCAATAGATGTCTACCTGGCCCCGGAAAAAAATGGAAATAATTATTTCTTTAATAACTTTTCTAAAAAAATACATAGGAAAAGACTAAAAATGCAGAAAGATACATCACGTTAACTTGTACAGATTTTATTTAATAGAATTTTTTTACATCCTCATTGCGAAGCCACGGCCAAAACCGCGAAACTTTGAACGTAATTTTGAAGCCTGCGATGGTAAAAAAAATATTTTAATACACTCGATAGAATAACTATTTCCCTATCGATCAAGATATTGATGACTAAAATAGGATGACTCGTTTAGAAGTTACAGCCAATAAAGTAAACATCAAAAATTTACTGATATCTAGAGCTTTATAAAAACCCAACAGATGTCTAAGTTGATCTATAAAAATGGAAATCGTTTCTGACTTTTCTAAAAATAAAGATAGAAAAAAACTAAAATTTTAGAAAGGTAGGTTATGTTAAATTCTACAAATCGTGAATGTCAGAAAAAAAAAAAGTCTCCCCATGAAACCACGGTCGAAACGTACCGCGGAAGCTTGGAGTGTTTTAACAGATTTGTCAGTTTTTAAATCATTGTGTGCGCAAAAGAAAACTATTTATTATCGGTTAGGTTAGGTCATAAATGGAAAAATATAAATGAATATAAATTAGAATTTTTTAAAAATTGCTTTTTTCAATGAAAAAACAAATCAAGAAATCAAAGAATGAACATATCGATAAACTTTTTATAAAAAAAATATTTTATTTTATTTAAAAAAATGGCTTTTCCAAAAAAAGTTAAAATTTAAATGTAAAAACTAATAAATATTACATTTTTAAATATAATCTAATAAAAAAACTTTCAAATACACGAATTTTAATACAAATCGAGCTCGTTTACTTAAACGTGACGTCACTCTCGGCATCCAAGGGAAGATGTTCTAATAAATATTTATTGAATTTAATATTGATTAAAATTCATTGAATTTATCGATTGAAAAAAATTTTTTTTGCCTATAACTTGCATTGTAAAAAAAAATTGTAAATGTACTGAAAAGTATTATTTTATTAAAAATTGAAAACAGTGTAAGAAAAAATGGAAAAAGTGAAGAATAATATTAATAATAAGAAGAAGAGCTACACTTTCATTACATTTTGTCATCTAATCACAAAGGACATTTAGAAATTATACCCTTGAAAATAATAGTTAAATTCAGAAGAAATGTTTTAAATTAATATATATTTATATTGTATAAAATAAAATAAAATGTCATGCAATCGCAAAGGACATTTAGAAATAATACCCTTGAAAACAATAGTTACATTCAGAAATGTTTTAAAATAAATAAATAAAATTATATTGAATAAAATAACCGAATTGAAGATATACTATTTTGAATATTTTATGCGATGTTAAATTATTTTCTGCTTTGATTTATGTATTCACATTTTCTATTGTTATATGATTCTGTAACAAACAAAAAAATAAATAATTAAAAATAAAAACCAAAAAAAGTAATAAATGTTGCGACGAATTATCCCGGATGAACGTTAAAAGCATCGACAACGCGCGGCATTTTATCCTCAATGTGAGTGCAAAAGGCATTGCTGATGAGTGAAATTATTTGAACAGAAATATGTACGAAATATTTCTGAATAAAACGTTTAGAGCAGCTGTTTTGTATACGATTAATATTTGAGGATGTTTCCATAAAATAACCGAATTGAAGATATAATGTTTGGAACATTTTAAGCGATTTAAATTTATTTTCTGCTTAAATTAATGTTTTCACATTTTCCAAGTAAAAATATGGTAATGATGATGATAGTTATATTTACGGAAACAAATGAGGAATACTCCCGAATGAAAATTCAATGGATCGAAATCACGCGCTATTATTTTCGTGAAGACGATGTAAATAAAAACAGAGAAGACTTTGAAGGGTGGGAAAGTTTTTGTTGGAAAGGGTTTTATCAGTATTCAAAAGACTCAAGTTATAATTTAATAAATAACCATAAAAGCTAAGTCTCCAATTAATAGTCATTATATTTCATATTCGCAGAGAAAAGCGTAAATATGTCCGAAAAAAAGTTACATAAACGACTTTGTCAAAAAAGGGCTGAAAACATTAAAAAATGATAAAAAAATGTTAAAGGATAAGAAGAAAAAAATGATGAATTAAAAATCACGCGCTATTTGTGCGTCCAAGTTTCAAATTCCAAAGTATCGTAAAACTCACAAAGATATGATATAAAAACAACATTTCACTCAAACGTGAAGAAGAAAACAAACGTTAAAATATCACGCGGTTAAGATTTGGCTTTTATAATTTAAAAAAAAATCGGCTTATTATTTATACTTCCAGAGAAAATTGTAAATATATGCGGAAAGAGTAAAAAACGCTTAAAAAATGCTTCATATATATACAGATCGAGTTCGTTAATTTAAATGTGACGTCACTCTTTGTTTCAATGCATGATTTTCTATCAAATATTGATTAAATTTACGTAAAAATATTAAAAAATTGAGCGAGGCATGCGCGCATGACGGGAGATCTCCCGGTACTGAAGAAAATTAAATAAATCGTATTAATAAATACATTCCAGTGGGAAACGATGCGTTTCGGGAAAACAAAAGAAAATCTAGAATTATCTATTAAATTTATCGTCTTGTTAAGCTTATAACTTTTCTAAAAATAAAGGTAAAAAAAATCTAAAAATAGGGTCATCTGTGAAAAGCTAGGCCCTAAAAAACGTATTTTTTAGATTTGAAATTGGCCTTACTGCTGCAAAGCTACGGCTGAAATGGTGAAATCCGGATGTAAGCTTCCGTCACGATAAAACGTTTCATTTTAAAACAATATTTTTTGCTACACTCGTTAGCTGCACTCTTCTTCTATCGAATGAGATATTGTTGGTGAATGTAGGCCTCCCCGTCTCCGAGCAGCATACAAAAATATAAAAAACGCCGAAAAAACGCACTAAAAAGATTGCCGCTGCTTGGACACGCGTCTGGAAGTAATTATTTTCAATAGAAAAGATGCGCACCGTTATGCGCCACGCGATGATGCCACTTGCGTGACTATGCGATTTTTTTTGACCGAGTTATTAAAGAAACGGAAATTTCGACTTTGGTTGCGTACCGAGAAAAGTGGAGGGGGTGAAAAATTTTAAAAATATGCGCAAAAGATGGCACCTTCAACTGTTGTTTGAACCTGGTACTCGATTTTTTAATTTCGTTAAAACTACGCCTACAGTCGCAGAAACGGCGCCCTCGCGAAAACGGACTGAAAACGGGGGTTTATTTTTGTATTTCGGCGAGAAAGAAAGCTACGCAAAATTGATGTAGGTATGAAAAAAAGATGACCGGATTCGGCACAAAACGTAATACTTTTTTTTTAATCCGATCACAAGACGCCGAGATGTGCAGTAAAAACGAAATTTCACGCCATCGAGCATAGAAACTAAAAAAGAAAAAGAAGAAAATAAGTTTTTAAAAAAGAACACGCGGTAAAGGGTTGGCCTTTGTATTCTTTTTAAAAATTGTGATTATCGTGTATACTCGCGGAGAAAACGGTAAAAACGTGCGAAAAAAAAGCCGAAAAAACCCCAAAAAATGGCTTTGTCAAAAAACGCCGAAAAAGTGTAAAAGTGTATAAAAAAGTGTATAAGGATAAGAAGGAAAAAATGATGAATTAGAAATCACGCGTTATCGGCGTGTCCATCATAATCAAGTTTCAATTTCCAAAATTTCGAAAAACTCGCAAAGTTATGAGGCAAAAACGACTTTTCATTCTAACGGGCATAGAAACGACATTAGAAGAAGAAAAAAATTTTATTTTATAAAATCTCACGTGTCAAAGAGTTTTCCTTTGTATTTTAAAAAAAATTGTGAATATCGCGTAAACTCGCGGAGAAAATGGTAAATATGTGCGAAAAAAAAGTCAAAAAACGCAAAAAAACGGCAAATGTCAATAATTCGATGTGACAAACATATATCGCGGAAACTACCTTACAACTTTAATATATATTATTCTTTATTTTCTTATGTGTATCAAATGGAATGTTCGTGCTATATAATTTGTCATTGTCACATGGTCACTATTCATTTCATTACGTGGGTTCAGAGTTCGACGGTAACGGACGCGGTAACAAGTTGGTACTTGTCGGGACGTGACGTCGGAATTATTTCTTAATTATCTTTAGGATACAAGCGAGGTCATTATACGTGCATTCTGCATTTCAAACGTTTTACTAACATATATAAATACATATTATTGCGTTTTACAAATTGAATAGGTTCGCGGAAAATAGGCATTTCGCCCGGTTGTGCAATATTAACTTCCAACGTAGCATAATGAGATCTTATTACCGGCGCTAGACTCTTAAGGTTAGGCACGCGGGGATTATAAATGGGATAATGAACGAGAACCGAATGGGGAAGTTCGTCTCTTCATGGTCGGGAGGCGAGGAGCCGTACGTCTTTCACGCCCCGTGATCTTGGGAGGCTGAATTTCGATTGTGGAAAAAGATGAAGTTAGATTTACTCGCGTGCCATAAGCAACCATACATAAGACAGGGTCGAATGTCGGAGCGCGCGTTCTCGGCTATGGAGACTGTTTAGAGTGGGAGACATCTTGGATTTGGGACTAGGTATGATTATCTTAACTGTATCTACCCGGTTAAGACAGGGTTTTAAAGCCAAGAATTACAGGATAGTCAGAAGGTCCTGGAGCGGCGACCCTCAAAGATCCAAGGGGAAGAACCTCTCACGTCTTTTCGGCCCCCTTGGTGCGACGAGCTCGGGCTCTGGTTATGAATGTTTATGAATGTATTAACTCCGTACTCAAGGACGAGATAGGACGTTCCTCATGAACGAGAAATTATAAGATGCAGGTAGCAGTTCGACAATCAATACTATGCTCGGGACCGCTTTAATGAACGAGATCTGTTAGCAGTTTAACAATCAACTTTTATGATCGGGACCGCATTCAGGAGCGCGATGGCATTACTAACACCATCATACTCATCATTCACCACCTTTTCTAACTTGCTGTATACAGAGACCTTCGGGGTTCTCCTTTCCCGGCCAGCGAGAAACACATCAGGAATTACACAATCAACTGTAATAATCATGCTGTTTTACCATCATTTAATATCTCTAGTCAATAAGACTACACCGTTGGATCAATCACATCAACTATATTTGGCGATGCTAACATGGCTCTGACTGACGCGCTCAAGGGAGAGTCTTTTCCAGTCACCCAGTTAGTTCATTCAGCCCTTTAATCAGCAGTAAACATCATAATAATCCGGCTCATGTAGCCGCAACGTGGGATCCTCATCATTATACACCAGTCAATTTGACTGCCCCGCGGGATAATATACAAACCTTAATATCAGACGCGGGATTTCTTCCTGATATGTTTGTCGCCGGGAAGCGAGGACTTCGGAGGATTCCAGCAGGAGCAATAGAGTCTCGGCTTGATCTTGGTCTGCAGATTAGCATGGGAAGCTATTAATTACACAGGTGGTAGCTACCGGGTACAGCGTTGTCGATGGGGCTGTACCCCCTCCATTAGAGGGGGGTAACCTAAAATCTACGTAAAAGTAGAATCAGAATCAACTTGACTCTTATATAATATGACTTATGAAAGAATCGAAAATTTCGATTTAGAATCCCGGGTTGTAATAAAGTAAATATCAGACAGAACCTCCCCGAGCCTCTGTTGCGCCTAGTTGTTATGAATATATGTTTACTCTTTCCACTATATACCATGAACAGATAAATCGGGCCGAAGACCACCGAACGCGCCAGTTGTAAGCATTGTATGTATGTATTCTGGAGAACCCAGCCGTTAATTTGCATTTCGAATACTGTGTGTGTGTTTAATAAGTATAACTGTGTATTCATCGAGCGTGATTTATCTAATCTGGATGACCGGCAGATCCAGTATACTATTGCATTAAAAAAAAAAATACGTAAAAAAAAATAGATATTGCGTGTTGTTGCGCAATATTAGCGCTAAGTTCCTATTATGTACCGTCGGTTGTATTATGCGGATACCAACTTATACTCAGAGCGCCCTAGGCTGTATTTCGCAAGTGGTATTTATCTATCTGAATATTCCATCGTAATCGTGACCCCGCACTCAGCCGTGGAATCCGTCCACAGGTGTTAATATGAGACCTCGGTAACCAGGCGGCATCGTTCTAGGCGAAAAATCTACGTAGACATATTTATGTTCGCGAAGCCGCTACCGGATGCGAGGAAATGACGGATGCGCCACCATGAAAGGCGATTTTGTTAGTCTGTTCAATCGATCGTCGTTTTAAGTCCGGCTCAAGTTGCGCGTTAATAATGTTAGGTTAGTTTCACCTCGTATGAATACAATGGCATTTCTTCTGCTACGCTACCAAAAGTACTGAGTAACTGCGTCACATCGAGGAGTCCTATATTACTATCACTAGACGATTACTGGCCAAATTATATGTTAGATTAGTCTAACTTGAATTAGTTTACGTTTAGACGTAAACTTAATTCAATCACGTAAATAAATTTTAAACATAACTTTGAGCTTGCAAAAGCAGATCTCAAATAATATATTAGACTTTTAATAAATAAACTTAAAGTAAAATCGCTTTTAAAACTTTTCTTAAAGCCTTCTCTTTTAAACTTCCCATTAAACCACTTCCAAAAAAAAAAAAAAAAGCTTCACCCCAAATGCCCGCTCAACGAGGCATACGTCACAGTGTGATATGCTCGATATTTTGAGAGTGCAAAGGGAAACCTTCTCAGAACCAACTGACTCCAGATATCCAAGATAATTTACCTCCAATATACAGAATGTCTCACAGCTTTTTTAAAACTTATTTCTTGTAAAATGCTGAGTATCACTGCAGTGACCTATGTATATGGGACATTAAAAATTCATTCGCTTTAATACAAGTAAAATAAAACGACAAAAGCCTTAAAAATCTATTTTTAAATTTCTGTAAGGTTTTAATAATATGATTTGACTTGTATCAAAGTTTTTAGTATTCCTTATATGTGTAGCGGTACCTGTTTAACCCTGTGCCATGTACCTATCGCCCGACCCAGAGTTTTGTTTATATTAACATAATAAAAATCTCCGCGATATAAACAAAGGGGTCGAGCTAGGAACATGGTGACACTACACCAGTCGGGCCACTGCCGTAACACCAGGCAGATCTCCGCGCGTCGTCTATTTTTTTTTTTGTTCGTCATTACATACAATATTACTTATACTACTTTAACTTGCTTCCAAGGCCTATCTCCGGGAAGAAATAAACAGTAACAACATATCGCTCTTTCATTCCATCGCCCTACGAATATTTCCCAACATATGTATGTTACTGTAGTGATATTTACTGAACATTTACTATACTTTGTTCTTATATTATCAACCTTGGAATTAATTTACTTTAATTTACTTATTTACACTTTTGTTTGTTCATATATGTATATACTTTTTACTTTACTTTACTTATATTTTTATTCTTATTTACTTTATTTCTTATTTACTTTATATACTTTTTACTCTAAAATACTTTACTTTATTTTTCTTTTATTCTTCTAATTACGTAACCATGAAATTAAATATGTAAATGGAGTCTCAAAGAATGAAATGGCTACTTACCTCAGAACAGGTATTTTTATGTACCTAGCGAGGTAGGTAACGATAAAGGCCTGCATACAAAAAATTGTATATTGTGTTTGTTGCTATCTTATTCATAAACTCTGTAAATATTCTTAACATTAATTATGTTTTGATGCGAGCTGTTATAAAAGTTATTGAGCTAATAAACGCCGATTTATCGGCACTGAATCTGAAAAACTGATATTCAGATATTTTACAAATAAAAAAAAATATTGAAAAAATGCAAAATTTGATGTCGCTTATCTCCGTAACTGCCAACATTTCACCCAAAACGTAAAGAATATTTTCTTTTCAAAATTGAATGAAAAAGACTCCCCAAAGTTTTTGCTGCTAGCCATGAGACACCCCGTGTATACATGGCGTAACAGTTAGTAAACAATACATTACAAGCAGATTTCTGCATATGAGCCAAAAATTTTCAAATAACTATCCTAATTTCAATATTTATGGAGTAAGCTCAATGTTTGCATTATTTTAAATCTATCTATCGACTATCATCAAAATACCTTACTTATGTGGAAAATTAAAAAAAAATCATTCGCTTTAATATAAATTGTAGTGTCTGTGGAATGCATGGAAGGGAGCGAACTAGAGAGGGAGAGAGAAAGAGCACGCAAGGCCGGCTGGGTCGGCGTGAAAGGCAGACTGATTTGGACCACCGTGTAATGCGGTCTGCGCGCCATACTATCTATTTATTATTGTATAAAGTTATCCCAATAAAAGCTGTAACTCCACACCTAGTTTAATTGTAAGCCATCTACCGTTAGAAGACAAAGACATAATTTAAATTAAATAACAAAAGTCAAATAAAACGATTGAAACCTTGCAAAAAAATTATTGTTCAAATTTATGTGTTCAAATGAATACATGTATGTTTTGTTTAATTATCTAAGGAAAATTTCATTTCAATATTGTCACAAGATGGTAGAATTAGAAGAAATACGTACTATCGAAATCTCTCGCACTCTGTAATAAATAATCCGTAGCATCTGAGACGCGACGGATTATAAATAATAAATGCTAAGCGGCGCCATGCGAGTGGACAGTTTTGCGTTGTTGTGACACTCCACAGACAAGCGAAGGGTGCGGCGGTATGGCTAGCGCTTATGTATGTATTCCAGCGATAATAAATAAAGGAAGTACCTATCGGCGGGTGAGAAGTTTTCAAGTGCGGTCCTGAGCGATTTAAATAACGTGTAAACTACAGAATATGAGAATCAAGTTATTTAGGAGTGATAAAAGTGCAGTGAAGGTATTAGCGCGTGAAATATTCCATTAAAATTTAGATCAGTGCTCCGATTAAATTCATGTCCGGCGATTTTATGAATAAATAAAACGCTAATTGATATTTGAGTGTTTCATTTGCCTCTCACATAGCCACGGTCGCGTGACCACATCATAACACATTTCTTAATTCTTATCCTCCCGAAGAAGATCCTAAAGAAGACATTTGAGCTATGAAATTATTAGTGGAAAATCAATTAAGTTATAATTAATCAATATTGATTAAAAAAAAAATAATAATCAATAAACTTCATTGAATTTAATCCATGTGGTTTATACAAAAGTTTATTAGTTTTTAACAAACACTTATGTCTAATCAAGAAATTATCGCTATTGATATTAAAAATATACGAATCCTAGATTTTTTTCATTTAATTTGAAAATGTTGGACGTCAGTTGCGATAAAAAAAAATCGTTAGTGGTTAGATAACAAACTAACAGATATACCTAATTATATATTTTACTCACTAATTAAATGAATAGAGATAAGAAGATCCTCTTGATGCGATAAACTAATCAATATGTAATGTTAATATATGATCGAGGGTTATAAAGCAAAGGCAGCAATATCCACAAAAATTGAATACAGATCCACTTAAAGCTAGATAAAGCGATTCATTTCTAAAAATTCTAGTTCTTTGCGGTAACAGGAATTATCATCATTCCTAAGTTCTAGGAGGTTTTGATTTTAATTGTATGGAGCATATCTAACCTGCATTATTCTGGGTATCCACGCCATTAATATAAATTTAAATATGGCTAATCCGGTGAAGTTCATAGCTCGCTTTCCCATTGTATGAAACTCATTGTCCCTATTTTTCAAAGAGTTGACCTTGATTCCAAAAGCCGAGGATGCGATAACATCAGTTGTGAATCTGGTGAATATGTCTTTCATCTCAATTTCTAAACATCCTTTACCTGAAAATAATATTAAACAAGATTATCATTAGATTTCAGTTTATAAACAGTAAACATATTGCACTAGCCCTGTTTTTCTCTACACAGCCTTAAAACGAAACATTATTATTATTATTATTATTATTATTGATAATGGGCAGGCAGCTTAAGCTGATAGGCCCATATCACTGTCTTTCATTTGAATATCCAGCCTATCCTTAAATTGATTGACACTGGCTGCAGACACAACGCCCTCAGGCAAACTGTTGACCACTCTATTGCTTAATGCATGCTTTCTTGGGTTACACGAGAACCGAGACTTGTTTAACTTCAGGTGATGTCCTCGAAGGCCCACATTAGTGTTAAATGCAAACATATCTGTCATATTAGGAATATTGTAGTAGCCCGATAGAATCTTGAATGTCTCGATGAGGTCACCTCTTGCTCGTCGCTCCTGAAGAGTGGGCAGTTTCAATACTCTCAGCCTTTCCGCATATTTCAGGTTTTTAAGACCCAAGGACAATTTTGTGGCTCGTCTCTGAACATTTTCCTGTAAAACTATATCTTTAACAAAATATGGATTCCAGATCTGAGAGGCATATTCGAGGAGAGGCCTCACATATGTCTTATAAATAGTTGTGAATAGTGGTACTGTCAGATGTTGGAATGATCTTCTCACTAAATACAAAATAGAGTTAGCCTTCTTAACCACACTCGCTATGTGTTCACACCATTTAAAGTCCTTGGTAATAGTAACACCCAGATCCTTCTGCGAGACCACTGACTTAATCAGGCTTTCGTTTAAGGTATACTCAATATTTGGGTTATTCTTGCCGACATGGAGAACACAACATTTGTCAACATTAAGACATATGAGCCACTGCTTTGTCCACTCCGATAATTGATTTAAGTCTCTCTGTAACACCTCATGGTCAGTAAGGGGGTTACCGAAATATTTTGTGTCATCAGCAAAGAAACTCACAGTAGACTGGACAGCAGCACGAAGATCCAAAATGTATAAAATAAAGAGAATTGGTCCCAGCACACTCCCCTGTGGAACTCCACTTAAAACTACTTGCGGTGCAGATAGAGAGTCACCCACTCGGACAGCAAAGGAGCGCTCAGTCAAAAAGCTCTTAATCCATTGAAGTAGTGAACCACGGATTCCTAGATGTTCTAACTTAGCGATTAATCTATTAAGTGGGACTCTGTCAAAAGCCTTTTCAAAATCAAGATAAAATATATCTATAGGTTCATGGCTATCAAAACTAGTGGACCACCTTTCTAGACATGTGAGAAGATTAGTCACAGTGGAACGTCCAGGCACAAATCCGTGTTGATCCAAATCTACAATGCCGCTGTCTTCCATAAATCTTCGTAAGTCCTCTTAATATGCTGGATATATTTGAAATGTTTTTGCACGCAAAACAATTGCACACCGACGGTAACGTGCATTACAAAAGTAAATGAGGACATGAAATCCCATGTATTTCATTTTAGAGTATTTCACAAAGCAGAAAAGTAAATAATAAATCAATGTATCGCTTTGTAAGTATAAACGACATAAAAAATAATAAAAATTAAATAAAATTATATAAATTATAAAAAATAATAATTTAATCTCTTCATTATTTCCATACTTGATCACTTTATCAAAAATGAGGGTGTATATTGACAGAGAAAAAAATAACTGACGTTTTTCAATTCGCTTTTTTCTTTAATGTGTTCAATTGTTGAAGATAAACTTTTTCATGGATTGTTTCACAAAATTTCCACGATTATTAATAGGTTAGGTTAGGTTACGTCAGCTAAGGTTAGGTTAAAAAAGCTTACGTTTTGTTTTATGGGGTTATATTACGCGCACAGTTGTCTTGCGCGCAATTGTCGGGTTGCCAATGCCATGGACTGCGAGACGGACGAACGCTCGTATTCTCCAAGAGCTTCACATTAGTAAAGGCTTCTCACAACAATAATTAAGTTCAATTTCGTATAATGAACAACTACTAGAATGCTAGCATATTTTTAATTACCACAAAAGTATAATACAACTTAGATATAAATGGACTGAGGGTCAAATGTGTCCAAGTTCATTTCTGTAAGCAATGTACATAAAGAATTACATTTACCTAAAAATAATATTATGTATAATAATATACATATATTACGTGAACATTGGTTGGTATTGAGACAAATGATTTTTGATATTTAATTTTTAGGAATTTTATCAAGCATTTGTGAATATTTCTAAGATGACGAAGTTGAAATGCGCGTTAGATGTACAAACTTTTGTTTTCTGGTTTCAGCAACTCTTCATCAAAGTATGTGATCACTTCCTCGCCGCAGTCCACGACGAACTGGAACATTCCCTTTATCTTGGAGCTGGTGAAGGCGGGGCTCAGGGTGGCTCTCATGTCTCGCCATTTCTGACCTGGACATGGAAATAATCTTTGTGACACATAATTGAGTGACAAACTATGTACATATCCAAGCAAGTATTACGTAAGCACCAAATGGGGGTTTCTGTTTGCTGTTTTATATGACATGGGGGACGGGATGGTCTGGATGGTACGATAGGGTTTGCTATACAACATTTCAAGCGACATGATCTCGATGCACTATTTATAGCTACAAATGCTCCTGGCAGAAGTGCATATAACCGAGCGGAGCGCAGAATGGCCCCTCTTATTGCTTGACCACAATAACTTGGCGTGCGGCAGGATTGGAACTAAAACCCGCCCCGCCCGCACCCGGCGGTAACCCCTCGCCCTGTCATTCAGTACAATTTTGTATTTGCTCGGGAGCTGTGACATCTTGATTACCAATATACACTGAATTATTATGTCCAAAACAGTCCGGGGTGGTGCAAGAACAATTGCCAATGAAGTATTAAAGTTTTGCGAAGCAAATAATGGGCCGATATTACCGTATGACAGTTTGACAGATAGAACGGCCGCCATTATAAGTTGATTTTCTTAGTGCTGCCTGACCAATTTCTGTTAAAGGCTACGACACCGGTCACCGGACATTCTGTACATTATGTATTGTGTAATAAATTTACATCCGGGCAACTTCTGTTACGCGACAGGGACGCTCTCCCTCGCACAACAAGTTATAGCGTCGCATTCTAGTCGGAAATTGGTTGATGGTTGATTTGATATTGCCTCACAACTATTTTTGGTCTCATTTGGACGACCGTAGCGTTACAATTAATGAAAATTAAGAAAGATCCAGTTTTTAGTATTAGTAACCAATATTTACTTCAAATTGTATAATGTTTAAGATTTCTCCCACCACTGCTGACAAGGGGGGGAGGTTAAAAATGACTAAAACTCTGCTTACGTAATACTTGAATGGTCACTAACTTCTCCGTTCGTCCGTCGTAACTTTGTATAACTTGCATATGTTCTTTATTGTATAAAAACTTTTTTTCTTTTTTTTTAATAAATAAATACTTATTCTTTAGGAACCGACATGTAAAAGTACCGTCATTTTTAACAGGTAACAGCTAGTAGTATCTTTATCCTTAGTTTAGTATTTTTATCCGAACCTTCACAACCGACTTTATCCAGCTTAGGCCCGGTTGTTTCAAGTTCGATCAAAGTAAGCGGTCGATAAAAGCATAGATTTTTACGAAAACGGATCGTCTGATTGGTGGAGAACGTAAAATTTCAGTTTAAACTCTACGCTTACTTTGATGGAATTTGAAACAACCGGGCCTTAGTATCTTTATCCGAAAATACCGAATATTAAAAAAAATACACATTTTTCATTATAATTAAATAAATACGCTCAAGACAGCTCTCATAACTCACTAATTTTGACCTGGATCTGGAAACAACCCTTGTAACACATAATTCAATGACACACTGCAAACTCAACTTTCTAAAGACATTAATTATAGACATTTAGGTCTGATTTTAACCATAATTTTTCCAGTGGTCGCGAGTTTATTGATACGGGCAACAGGGTGTGAAAGAAAATCCCGCACTAGTGTCCATTACCTGGAACGGCTTAGAACCAGCCGAACCATCGTCAAATCTTTTGGCATCCTTGGCAAGTGATTGGTTGGGCAGCTCGTCCGCAAATAACTTTCACCGAAGCGTCTTCCCCACCGCCGCCGAAAGGGTATAAAAGCCGTGGAATAAACCTTTCTGTATTATTTCCACCCCCTTATAACTTAGACCCTCGGGTCACCATTCATAACAGGTCTTGAAAAACATTGTAATTTTATATTAAAGGAAACACATATTGTGAAGTTGCAATTTCAGAACAAAGTTCTGTGAATTATTAAACAATTTTTATTAATCAATTAGGAAAGACATACAGAAAAAATCAAATTAACAAAAAAATATTTTAAAATTTTTCGTTAACTTACCAGAGTATCGTGGCGAAATTGGATAACATGCCATTCCCGGATAGAATTGGAGGTCCGTGGTTCGAGTCCTTTTTTCGTTAATTTGATTTTTTCTGTATGTCTTTTCTAATTGATTAATAAAAATTGTAATTTTAAATATGTTTGTTGTGGTGTTTTTAGGCTGACCCAGGAGCGAAAGGGGGTCAGCATTTAAGGATGTG
This sequence comes from Agrypnia vestita, assembly GCA_016648135.1. Taxonomy (NCBI): domain Eukaryota; kingdom Metazoa; phylum Arthropoda; class Insecta; order Trichoptera; family Phryganeidae; genus Agrypnia; species Agrypnia vestita. Next base: position 94,851 of record JADDOH010000461.1, read on the forward strand.
CGCGCATGGGCCCTCTTCTTCTTTCCGCCTACCATACTATAAGGTCACGGTAGCTAGTGTCGGTCCGCAACACGGATTTATACAATAAAGAATAACAGTATTTATTAGCGCCTGTTCTTTCATAAACCCCGTGTATTTCCAGGGTAAGTACTTGTTGTTGTAAATACATCACACTTGTGTTACAAATATGTTAATCTTGGTTTCATGGCGGTTCTATTCATATACTCTTAATATGATAAGATTAAGCTACCTTTCAGGGCCACGAGGTTGTTACCAAAAAGTGGATCCATCTTCTCATCAACGAAATCAATGTGATCTTGGAAGTTATCGAAGTCTTTGATGGTGATCTGCTTGATGAGTTCCAAGTCGGTGATCATCACCACCGGCTTAGTGAACTGTCTCAGTCCAACGTACCTGGTAAACAATTCGAGAAACATTATTTTTATCGTTCTAATAATATCAAGAGTCCTATTTTAAAGACCTGAAATATTTATACAGAATCATTCATCACTTTGGGAGTAACTAACTCTCTTAATTGGAGATGAAATTACTTGTCATAAATTTATTTTTTATGATACTTAATACATAACCTAACCTAACACAAACATACAATAAAATATTCTTCTTCTTATAGTGTCATCTCCTATCGGAGGTTGGCGATTTGTTTTCCCCATTTGTATTCCCTGGATGATGAATTGGTTAAGAGTGTACTTTGGTCCTCTCAAATATTTTTATTTTTTAATTTTTTTTTATTAGGTGCTATTTAGATACAATTTGTACATGTTTAATATAATAGTATGTATGTATAATGAAATTGTTGATATTATTGTTCTTAGTCCTCCTCACTAGGGGTTCCTGTGCTGAGGCGGACTGGTTTATACTTATTTATTTTCTATTTTTAAATTACTGCGAAGTTTTCAACACTCCTTCTAATTTATCTGCATCGACTTGTTTTAGCCATGTTTTTATCTTTTTTTTGAACTCTTCAATCTTTTCAATATTTTTGAAGGTTGGGGGATATTGTAGAGTTTTGTTGCAAAATAGATAAAGCTTCTTTGGCTAAAAGTTGTGTTGTAAGTTGGTATATTTCTATTTACGATTTTACTGCCTCTGGTATTATATGCCGGTGTTCTATTGTTTTGTTTTGTGTCTTTAAATTGGTGTAAGAGAATATTCTTGGCATATATTTGTTTTATGCTCGGTACGTCAAAACATTTAATGATCTCTTTTGAGGGCGTTCTGATTGGAAGTTTTAAAATGGTTTTTATAATGCTCTTTTGCGATATATTTAAATTGTTGATATAGTTTGTTGTGGTAGATCCCCATGCTAATCCATACTCAATCCGAGAATGACATAAGGCAAAGTAAACTTTTTTAATATCTTCCTTTAATATATCCGAGATACTCCAGCTTTCTTCTCTTGATGCACTTCTCGGTCTTTTTCCATACGCCGAAGGACTTTATCCACCCAGGAGACTTTCAATATGCCTCAATAGAACCACATCTCAAAATTGCCCATTATTAAGAAAATATTAACAATGGATAATTTCACTGTTTGCCAGATAATCGTTTTAAAACATATTATATTTTTGTCAAATGCTTATTAGTTGTTTTGACAATATTCCAAGTGCAACCAAAAGATAAATTTATTTTTATGTTATCTACGATTACTATGAAATTGGATATGATTAAACACACTTTTGGAGACAGCATTATTTTCAAAACTTTGTGTGATAAGTGAAACTGCAATCAAATATTAAATACTGATAAAAATACTAGAAATGATATCATAATTCGCATCTACCAATTAAATTTTTGTTTAATCAAATTACAGATTTTGACCACTTTTTGATAATGCGCCCAAAGCTATTTATTTACTCATGAGTCGTGGCTTCATGGTGTGAAAATATTCGGATGCATGATGCACGCGCATGTCGTAAACTAAAATTTCACTCTCAACGCGCCTGTTAGAGCACCATCTAGCGTAATGTCAGAAACAATAAAAGTCTCAGAGGTTTTATTAGTTTTTATTTTTTTATTATCAGTTATTTTCTGACCTTTTTGTGATTCATTTGTTACTGGTTGTGACAAAGAGAAATATCCCCTTCAGATACGAGCGAGGGATCAAACAGTGAATTGATTACGTGATAAAGCGTGACAAGAAGAGAATGATTTCTCTTAAGGAGCTTTAATGAACTTAATATTCAATTAACACCTCCCAATATGATAATCATCCAAAAAAATGTCAATTACGTTTCCTCTCTAGGAAAAACATGCAGGAGTAAACCAAAATACGCCAACAAATGATCACTGATCTGCGATAGACTATTTATTCTTCAGCTTCGAAGACAGTCAAAATCGTTCGGTCACAAAGATCTTCGTGCCGCCCTTTTCTGCAGATATCTTGAGAAGTTTTGATATAGTTCCTCCACGTTACAAATAACACGTAATCCCGTTTCACCAGCTAATTATCATTTACCAATCAATAATTATATCCGTTCATCCTATGCGAAAAACTGCACATTCCAGAAGAAAATACGAGAGCAATCGTTTTTTTCCTTTCGTAATTCGGAGGCAAAATTCAAAAATATTTTCTTCACGCCGGCGCGGGCGCAGTGGAATTTGTGCTCCGGGTTCGCAGGCTGACCAATGCCATCTAGCGTCAGATTTTTTAGCTCCACAGAAGCAGCGTCATTGTTGAGATAATATGGAAAAACTCAAATATGCCCCCAGGAAAGGTTATATTTTTAATATTTATTAAATTAATTATCATTTTGAGAGGTATATACATTTATCTATTATGTCGCCTTACCAATCATTATCACATCAGGACATCCGATCAAGGACAAAGAAGTATAATTTAAAAAAAAATGCATAGCGTCACAAAATATTTCCATAAAAATACCTTTCATTGGGAAAAGCGTTGTAGATCCGCGTGGACAAATCTCTCATGTGCTCCCTTTGAGTGAGCAATTTGAACGTGTGTCCAACGAAGGGAGCCCGCGTGGGGAGGCTCTTCACCCCCCTCCTGCGGAAGTACCCATCTTCCCACCAGGCGTATAGCAGCGCAGTCTGCAGGGTCACCACGATGATGGCGGCCCAAAAGAAATCCAGGAAGTATTGAAAACCAATCGCCAAAAAGGGCTGAAATGTAAAATGTAATGATTAATTGATTTTTAAGCCGTGCCTCACCCAACTTTAGTCCAGATTCAGCCGCCTTATTCTAAAAATAGCAAGAGAATAATATTAGTAATATTTTATTTGGGTATGTTAAAATTTTTAAGAATACAATTATTTGATTTTGACCCTAGTGAATGGAGACCCAGCGCATTCCCAGGACTCCAGAACTCAACACAATTTATTTATTTATAAAAAATACAGAAAATAATATTATCACAAAATAAAAGTATAAAATTTAAACGGAACGACGGCAAGGGTGGATTGAGTGGAAAGGAGGGACAACGAGGGACAGATCGTCCTCCTGATGACGTTGAATATGAATTCAACGAAACGTCGAGAATCTTTTCTCGGAAAAACATACAGTTCGTATAAAATATCCATAACCATTTACAGTTAAAAAAGACGAAGTTATGTCTATAATTATAATTTATAGAAATAAACTTTGTTTACACCACTTATTTATTGAAAAAAAAATTAATACACATATATAAATATACATTTGTATCCTGACGAAGGGGCCGTGGGCTCTGAATCATGTTGATTTATTTTCAATAAAAAGGTGGTGTAACCAAAGTTTATTTCTATAAATTATAATTATAATGTCACCACAAAATAATTCTGCTGTGTTTGAAGAAGAAGAAGAAGAAATTGTGTCTTTTTTGCACATCCCTTATAAGGCTCACGACATACCACGTTGGCTGGCTTAAGATATTAAAATAACGGTTTTGCTTGGATTAGAAAAGGGCTTATTGCTTTTAGCAAAAAGCATAGTTCTGTACGCAGTTAAAGAGTAAGATAAATAATTTTAAAATACATTTTATCGATGAAAACTGAAGAAAAACTAAAAAGAAAGTAAAGAAGATTGCTTTATTAAAATTAAACCCAAATTTATAATATCTAAGATGTTACGTGAAGTATTATTAATTTATGCTACGAAATTTCGTATATTACGTATCCGTATTCCGTATATCATACTCTAATATAAACTTAAATTAAATAATAATGTGAGGAAAAGATTAGGATTAGTAAAATTAGTAAATAATATAAAAAAAAGAAATTTTAACAGAGGGGTGTCCGTATTGTGCATTAAAAACATGCGGTTTCGCGTGATACGACATAGGTGTGATTGATTTCTCAGGTTACTAATGATATCATAATTCGCACCTATCAATTTTCATTCCTCGATAGCGGCCAGTCAATCTCAATTCTGAGTGATGTATCAATGACGTGATAACACCCTCAAATGTAAAATTTTTAACAGATTTCAAGTTAGATATTTTTACAATCAGATATGGATCATGGATCATTGTAATTTATTTTATTATTATGAACAGCACTACGCAGAAATTTAACACAAATATCGTCAGTTCGTATCCATACGAACAAGATTAATATTAACAAGACAGTACAGGTCGAATTTTAGGTTACAGGACTTCAATGTCAATGTATCTATGCAAGAAAAAGACAAATTTATGTGACCTCTTCTCGCCAGACAGTGGTGCAACAATAAATTTGACGTCATTTGACGCATGCTATCGGTTATGTACACCGCTTGCAGTTGTTGTTTTAATTTTTATGTACCTTAATTTATCACATTGATAAAAGTTATTATTAAACCATTTTTAAAATTATTTATAGGCTGGCGATTATTTATTATATTTATATAATAAAATATACTATTCACTTTTAACTGTAGTTTGAGGTGATAAAAGGCATCGGCTGAATCATTTTTATTATCAAGATGTGATTAATATTATTTCATTCCTTATCTATAAATTAATAAAAATTTAAACAAATCTATTTAGGTACTTATAATATTGTAATAATAATAAAGCATATTATTACTAGATTCATCAGTGGTCGATTGTATAATGCCATCACTAAAAAATCGACCTATAGTTAAGTTGATTTGTTGTTTTATTGAACTTAACGATTAGCGAAAAGGCGAACCGAGAGCCAAAGCTTGTAATACCGGCTTAGACAAGTCAGGAAAGGGTCAATCTTTGGATTTTGATGACCAGGACATTCTGTCGGCTGTTGTATAGGACACTGGATATTGGTCACAATATTGAGCGTCCAAGTGACAGTTAGGGTGGAATTGTCATCAGGAAATTATTTGTGTCAAAGAGTGTCCCAAAACCTATTACTTATTTTTAAACCTAGACATTATTATGAATGACGATTTTTCAAATTGTGTTCTTTCAGATAGAGTGCGACTGCGAAAGACCTGGCACGATCGCAGAGACCACATTTTGCGGGAAGGCCCTGTTATTTTCAACAACCGAAGAACGTGCACGACAAGCCGCATGAAAGTGGACAAGTGATGTGCTAAGATAGAACAATGCTGCGTTCTATCCTCCTGTCTATCTCTGCGAGGGCAGTTAGTTAGTTACCTGAATCATGAACACCGTTTCCCAATCCATTTTAATTGCGCTGAAACAAATATCACAATAAGTGAAATGAATAATTAAATAAGTGGATCCAATAAGTGAAGCAAAAAAACCAATAAGTGAAAAAAAATAACACAACAGGTGACATAGATAAGTTTCAATTTCAATTTTAATTTTTTTTATTTTTGTATACAACATTTATATAACAAACGTACATTCAAGTCGTAAATGACGAGTTTACATTTAATTTATAAAAAGTTTTAATTAACATATAATATTCATATCAAAGGTGTAAGAGAATCGCTAAACTCTCTCAGATATATGAAACAGATCAACGTCCAAAGCGATATTGTTCAGGACAGAGGTAGCTCTTCCATAACAGGCGTAACCATGGCAGGTTGGTTCTGTATATTGGGATGTGAAACAATTAGGAAACTAAGGTAATTATCAGGAACATATAAACCAATGCACCGCATAATTCGATCGTATGATCGATAACGCGATCATTCCACGGAAAAATCGATAAAAATGCATACGTTCTAGTTATCAAGGTGCACCAGTTTTTTCTTTGCGTCTTACCAATATAAAACGGGCTTATTAAAGATTATCATAGGTTTTCGAATTCCACTCATTTTGTAAAGATTATATAAGATAAGACCGAAATTCAATGAGCATTGAATATCTTTTTAACAAATATATCTTATTGGATATAAGTTCTACCTGTCTTTGTATAGAACCGAGTACGAAATAATGACACTGCATACACTGGACTAATTTCACTGATAAACTTTTGAAGGAATCAATCACACTTAGAATTGGCTCACCTTATTTTAATGTGTATTTTATATTTATACGTATTTTAATAATTATTACGAAAAAGCGAAGTAAGTTCTGTTGTAACTCCATCTGTTGTGGCCATGTGGTACTTGATTGATTTTGATACTGTTTATAAAATGCATGATAATATAGCCCTGTTGGCTTATCTTGAAATTGCTCTCTATCTATATGCAGAGCTGCTGGTTCACAAACTTTTTTTTATTTCCGTTTTAATTTTTTGTATTTTAATATTTAACAAGTGTGTGCAGTGTTGCCTTATATTAAGGTCTATGTACACTTACATAAATCTTAAAAATGTAATGAAATTTGTATCTAACATTATTACTCCCTTTCTTTAGACTCGTAGCGTCTGCTTGTCTGCTTGTCTGCCGAAAAAACTTTGGATCCATTTTGAACCATTTTCCCGTGATCCAATCGAGCTGAAACTTTGCAGGCAGACTCGTGGCGACGATAATAACTTCGCCGATAATAACAAATTTTCGTTTAAAAAAATTAATAATTATAGTATAATTTTGGATTTTTCGAAATTTTAACGACTTAAATATTGTTTAATTTTCGAGCCAGACGCGTGGAGTAGGCGCGAAACCTGTTTCAATGAGAAAGGGAGTAAAATAAAAACTTGGTTTTTATGGGTTAGTTTTTTTTCAACCTCAACCTGTTTCGACACCACCGTATCTTCGACGGGACCCACACAATGATTATCTCATATAATATGTTTACGGAAGCGTTGTGCGTTCGTGGAATGAGAGAGTGTTGCGTTTTATGTGAAAATGTACAGGTAGAAATAACAAAGAAAGTCTGGAAGTGTGCGCATAATGGAGATCCGTCCGATGCGATGGAGGAGTGCCAACTCAATGTATATACCGCCTGAGGCGATTGCACAAGGTCGCTGACGAGGCATTAAGTGTGATTTCAGTCTCACGAGGTGATAAGTTTACCTAATCACCGTTCGACTTGACTCAGCAATATTGCCATAACAAAAACTACTGCTTGACCCACATATGTGAATACGTGGCACAATTTTTTTATCGCCTGACCATTAATTGAAACATGTAATTGGGTCAAATATGCACAATAAACGAAAATATTGTACTATTTGTAAACAAGGAAAAGCACTTGTATGACAAATAATAACTGATATGCGCGATATGAGTCCATATATATATAGAGGAATCAACAGGCATGATGACAGTGTTAAAGAATTAAAGAATAAGTGATTTAAGAGAAGAAAATATTTTGAAAGGATTCTAAAAAACGATCCAGTTTGTAATATACACATTGAGATTAATAAGATTTTTTATAAAATAAAAGTATAAAATTGTGCAATCCGCCATTTTAACACCGGTTAGAGAGAATGACGTCACGCCTCAGTACCCATCACCGTGTCTTTGAACCGTTGCCATAGACACAATGCAATGTTTATTGAGGCTTGACGTCACGTGGACGAAATGACAGCTGCGGGCGTTCTTGCGCGATTAAAAATCCGAATTAAAAATATTATTATTAGAGTTTGTGATGGCTCCTCTTCTTCGCCTTACAGCTCGATCCTACTCCTAACTGAGTTTACGCCTTGTTAGAGGCAAACAAGCTATCTATCTACGTCGGGTGAAGGCTCTACGGTTTTTAACGTAGTATTTCCAAACACCTTCGCTTTATTCAAGACCTCCCCAGTTCACGTTGTGTAATTTTTTGTTTCGAACTATAGGGGATGAATTGGTTTAGTGGTAACCCTAACGCAAGCTTTACTAAAATTAAATACTGGGGTATGAAGTTCGTGAATGTTCATGGAAAACGCAAACAAAACTACCTAGCACGTCAATTAAGCCCTACGGTGCAATTGCTAAACATACTATGTTCCGTGGCCCTATATTATTTACCTATCATTCCTACGGACTGAAACCACTGCATCTGGTGTAGCTGCGCTTCCAGAGTGCGCGATCCTCTGCTTCCATGCCCTCTCCGCTCGATCCCCCATTGTCCTACCTGTATGGGATCGACCGCCATCCACTGGAAAGGTTAGTGACGTGCCGTTATCACATGCGCATGCACATATAGAGTACATAGATCCCCTGAAAGCCCTCGAGTCCTTCGTAGCCGCTCCTATGGATGATTCCGTCTTCGACGCCCTCGCTGATTAATAATTTTATCTTCCGCCGTTATCTCGCTGTGCTTATTCCCTACGATCTTTTATATTTACTCTGCATTATCTTCATATCAATTACATTGTTACGTTTATTTACTAGCCGGCCTAAGTTCCGTCACCTGTATCTGGCCCTATGTCTCATTCTAGTGGTACGTTGGGTTCTAATGGATAAGGGGTTTGTAGAAGGTATGTGTAAATGTATGTGTACGCGGAAAATGTGGTTGCTTTAAATTCGGCCCCTCCATACCCAAAGGCTCATCGGTGACTGATCCCATCTTCCTTCTCCCGACACGAGTTCCGGATACGTTGACCTGAGCCTGGATGCGCCTTTTCATGTTGGGCCTCTTCTGTGCAAAGTACCGCACCATCCCTCGCGTCAGTGTCTGGCGTCCGGGCTCAGAGCCAGTTTGCCCCCCGAATTCCAACTCCTCCAGGTTAAACTAAGTTAAACTACGGTATATATACTGAAGCTACTGTAAAGATGGTCCCGGGCCACCTGTCAAGTCAAAAATATGCGAGTGGGGAGGGGGAGTTTCCTAGGCTCCCCAACCCTCGCCTGTGAGCAACTACAGCCCATTGGCCATTCGCGACACTACAGTGACTGCAATCACCCTCCCAGGTAGTACTTATTATAATCTGGTATGCATCAATACGTTCAATCCATTCCAGACGAGGGAAGACATCCGCACGGGTGTTGTGCCACCCGTGAAGAGCCCCCTCATACACTACGTACGAATAGATACATACTAATAAAATATAATATACATACATATACTTACATATACAATACATAAATAAATACTTGTAATGGTTGGTTGCCATGTGGTTTCACGAGGCCATGACCCCTCGTATTAGTAGATGGAAAGGTGGATCTGGACAGTAGGGATATGCCTAGCCCCTGGCCAGGGATGTCGGTGTATTTTCTCCAAATGGTGTACAGCTAGAATCCTGCCATCGATGATGATGGGATCTGCCTAATTATCTCCGACTGATGTGTAACTGGAACCCTGCCATCACTGATGAAGATGATGTTGTCACTATCGAAACGTCACCTGATGATATTTATCTGAACCACCGCTAGTGATGATGATGATGATGATGATACTATCGTAACGTTTCCTGACGATATAAAACTGTACCACCGCTAGTGATGACGATGATGATGATGATACTATCGCAACGCCTCCCGACGGTATATATCTGAAACACCGCTAATGATGATGATGATACTATCAGAACGCCTCCTGAATATATGTGACTGGAACACCGCTAATGAAGATGATGATGATGATGATGCTATTGAAACGTCTCCTGATGATATATAACTGGGGCACTGCTAACGATGATGATGTTGATGATACTATCGAAACGCCTCCTGACGATATATAGCTGAAACGCCACTAATGATGATGATGATGATACTATCGAAACGCCTCCTGACTGTATATATAACTGGGACACTGCTAATGATGATGATGATGATGATACTATTGAAACGCCTCCTGACTATATACAACTGGGACACTGCTAATGATGGTGATGATGATGATGCTATTGAAACGTCTCCTGACAATATATAACTGGGACACTGCTAATGATGATGATGTTGATGATACTATCGAAACGCCTCCTGACGATATAAAGCTGAACCACCGCTAGTGATGATGATGATGATGATGATACTATCGCAACGCCTCCCGACGATATATATCTGAAACACCGCTAATGAAGATGATGATGATGATACTATTGAAACGTCTCCTGACGATATACAACTGGGACACTGCTAATGATGGTGATGATACTATCGGAACGCCTCCTGACTATATATGACTGGAACACCGCT
>JADDOH010000462.1:0-131165 GCA_016648135.1 Agrypnia vestita
ATGACGAACAAAGAAATAGATGACGCGCGGAAGTCTGCCCGATCTTACGGCAGAAGCCCGACTGGTGTGGTATCGCCAAGTCCCTAGCTCGACCCTTTTGTTTATATCGCGGAGATTTTTATTATGTTAATATAAACAAAACTCTGGGTCGGGCGATAGGTACATGGCACAGGGTTGAACAGGTACCGCTACAGCGGTAATAAAAATACACATATGGAACAAGGTGTGCAAAGTCATGAAGTATACAACTTCTAAAAATTTGATAGATCTGGTAGTCTACCGTGGGTGGAGTTGGTGAACTTTAAATTGTGTAAAGTAATCACTTATATATGATAGGCCCTATGAACGCCCAAAAAGATTTCCATACCTACTTTCCCATATAAAAAATAGCTTTTTCTCTATGAGACATCGATAATATATCTTGATTAATGATGTCCCCCGGGGGATATAATCTGGTATTTTTGAAAATTTTGAACATTCTCTAAATATTCTGAAATAATGACAACACATATATTGTTTTCAGATGCTTGCTCCAAGATCCACTGCAGTGCTGGTAGAATTTGTGAGCTGAATGATGCTGGCGAAGCAGAATGCATCTGCATCAGGGAATGCCCTTATGAAATTGACGACAGAAGGAAGGTATGCTCCATTTGTAATGGTGATAATAATAACAACAATAATATTTACGTTGGTGACGCTAACTTATCAAGTAGGATATTGAAGAATGCTCTGATACCTACATAACTCCTTTAGTTTGAACATATCTTGGCATGTTAAAGTTACTAGTTTATCATCTAGAATGTTGCCAAAAATCACCCATTGTTGCAACAATAATAATAATAATCTTCGGCTTTACATACCGCGGTGGGACATGGCCTGCACTGCCTTTCCGCTCTGTTAGCCGCCACGTTCCTCGAATTGACTCAAGTCCCTAAGGATGGACTGTGCCAAGTCCCTTTCGGTACAGTCCATCCACCTAAATCTGGGTCTTCCTCTCCTTTCTCTCCCCTCTGGAGTATAGCAATCTTTTAGGTAGTGAGAGTGCTTCTTTTCGTTCTCTGTACTCTAGCCACCTGAGCCTCGAGATATACCTTAACTCATATACATCATCATCGAGTTGGTACAGCTCATGGTTATACCTAGATCTCCAGGTGCCATTGTCGCAGGTGGGGCCGTAGATTCATCGCAGGATCTTACATTCAAACATGCTAATCCGGATTTCTTCGTCTTTTGTTAGGGCCCAAAGTTTCAGCAGCTTAAGTCATTACTGGCCTAATTATGGTTTTATTTAGGTAACTTTTAGTTTATCTTGATGTTAATCTAGATTTCAGCTGCGATTGGAGACTGAAATAACATCTGTTTGCTGCTATGATTCTTCTGCTTAATTCTTCAGAGATTAATCCTTAACCACCTACCATACGTCTCACAGACCCCGTCGAATTGATAATCGTGAATATTTTTGCGCCCAAGTTTCGTACTAACTTGTTAGTTCCTGTATCTTTTCCCCGCACGCTTAAGTGTCGCGCAAGCGTTCGTACGTGCGTGCATTTGCTTCAGGTGAGTAAAAAACTATCGCAGGGGGTCTGAGAGACCTACGGTAGGTGGTTACGTAACTTTTTTTTAATCGTGTTTTTTATGGTTTTCGTTTAAAATGGCTCTTAGTGACAATAATATCGAGCCGTGTTTGGAACAAGATCTGTCATGATCATGTTGGGCTAGATCATGTATTGAAAGAAAGTTGTGCATCTGATTCCGAATACGAAGAGCCAACTGTACTAGGTGATAAAGAAAATTCTCCATCCCAACATCATTTGTCTTCAATTTTATGTGGAAACGAAGAGTTTTCATCTGAAGATGATGATCTGAAATTCGATGGAGACCGTGGAAGAAGAATTATTTTGAAAGGAATTATTTTCGTTGGTCATCTGTCCCACCGTTTTTACGATTGATAACTTTGCAACATAATATAGTGGAGGGAAGAGAAGATAAAAAACCAGAGTGAGCTTAATTCTTTGTCTTGTTCACTGGATATTTGGCAGCATTTTTTTAATGACGTGTAAGCCTGAAATAAGAGGTATTGACAATTATTTATGATTAAAAGAAAAAAAATGTTGATTTTCATGTGCCTTCTTTTCTAATTAAGAGTTTTATATGTTCCTCAATAGAATTTTAATTAAAAACAAAACCATTCTTTATTTAATTTTACCATTGTGAATTATTTTATTCGGGAGTCCCACAAACGTATGACAGGTGGTTGTGTAACAAAAATATATGCTAGGTGGTTAAGGGTTAATATTATGTGTGATTAGTGACCAAGGTAGACAAACTGCTCCACGGCCTCGAAAGTATAATTACATATATATTTACTTACTTATAAAGTAGGATGGTGTAGAATACTCTGATACCTACAAAATTTGTTTACTCTTAGTTATAGGCCTCTTTCCATTTCCATTCCAGGAGAAAGTAAATTGAATTAGTATGTGCAAGCCATGTGTACGACTTCCATTGTTTCGCTGAGTTGATGTTTACAGGTATAAAGACCAACACAATGAAATAATGTGCCTCGTACGCATAGCTTATAGGTACGTACTAATTCGATTGTCTTTCTTAAATGGAAAGAGATCATCCATATTATATGGAGATTAAAGTATGAGACGACCGATGAATTTCTATAACTTTTATTACTACGTAGTTTCATAATGCAAAATAATAAAAAGATAATAATAAAATAAAAGATAATAGTTTCTTAGTGCAAAACTATTGTTTGTGTAAAATATTATTTATGTAACTTGACCTATCATGGATATTAGCGATTTAGTCAGTCCAGACAATAATATAGCTTCCCATGACAGTCCATATATAAAGGGATAACTTGTTGATTGTATTCATATACACACAACTATTATGCATTCATTATAATGCTTCAGAGAAAAATGATATTTTTCGCAGAATTTAGATAGAGCTGTTCTTTGTTCAAATGCATCTGGCCAAATGTATCTGGTATCTAATATAATAATTACGAAGCTGCGTATAATTTAGTCCCATTTCGTGTATGTTCATATTTTATCACATTTTTTTATTTATAACGGAAGACACATTTAAATGCTATCAACATGGACTTCCTACATTATCACGGTTTGTGAGTCGTAAGATAGGATGCTATTTTCAATGGATGAGGTCATTTTTATAATTGTCTTGTAGAGACGTTGCTTATTTCTTGATAAGTTGTAAATATATGGAGTTATTTATTTTTATTTAAAAGTATCAAGTTCAATATCATGCAATATTTATTGGAAAATGCAGAATAAGATTTTATTCTTCTTTTCGTTCACTATGTGAATTACAATTTTTTTTAATTAGAGATGCGAACACGGAATATGTGTCACATCAATATTCTAACTATTTTCAAGCTAAGCTAAATGCTTGTGCTATGAAAATAGGACTAACTTGCTGGTCTGGAGTGAGGTTTGAACCCGTGACCTTTGGATCACAAGGCGAGAGTCCTAACCACAAGACCAACAAGCTACTCTTTATTATCAAATGTCATTTGACTTTTTTTATTTAATTTAATTGCAAAATTTATTTATCTTAAAAATGTATAAATAATAAAACATGATTATTATGTAATAAATTTTAACTAAAAAAATAAGCATTGTATGCTTAAATGACAATTTGACAGTCTTATGAGAAAATACCAAGGGAACGGCGCTTGCCAAACATATAAGTAGCGGGATTACTAGTCGATGCCTTCAAAATGTTTTAGATTTCTTAAAGGTGAAAGATTAGACTTAGGTATATGTACATAAAAAAAAGAATTGATTAAAATGTATCTGCTTCCAGGTGTGCACCAATCACAATGAAACCTGGGGCTCGGACTGCGAGGTCCATCGCCAGAGGTGCTTGTGCATGGCGGGCCAGGAAGGCTGCAAGGGAGCTCAGTACAATCATGTCCAAGTAGACTACTACGGCCAATGCAGGGAGATGCCTGTAAGTCGGGATTCTACAGTTACATTAATCAAGATGATTTTTATATCATACTTTACTAAAACCAAGAAATGGAATGAGAGATGAGACATGTAACATGTATCACGTCTCATTCTATTTCTTGCCGCTTGCTCTAATATGAGTTTAAGTAGTGTGGGGAGGATGACCACTTTAGCAAAAAAAAATGCCAAATTGGGTAGCAAAAGTGTAGAGCCAATATTGCTCATAAAACGACCTTGAGTGTGTGGCGAATAAAGATAATTTTCTATTCAAACTTCAATAAATCAAATGAAAAAAGTCTCCCCCGAAGTTTTTGCTATTTCGTATTCTAGATACATACTCTGTATAGAAAATATATGTGAAAGTTGATTGTCTTGATGTATCCTACAAACATTATTTTCTTTCAAGGAATGCTCAGCTGACGAGATGGCCGACTTCCCCCGGCGCATGCGCGATTGGCTTTTCAACATCATGCGTGACCTGGCTGACAGGAAAGAGCTGTCTGAGCACTACCTGAAGATGGAAAGAGAGGCCGAGAACAACCTCAACCGCCGCTGGACAAACGCTGCCATCTGGAAGTGGTGCGACCTTGATGCCAATGATAATGACAGGTATAAATGTTGTCACAAATATAAGAAATTAAAAATAAGTCAAACTTTCATTTTGTTCAAAAATTAAATTTTTTAAATTATATATTATTTATATGAGTAAATATTTTTTAGTTGAAAACAAATTTAATTGTATTGTTTTTTAAATATATAACGCGACAAAGTTGCAGCCTTAATTATTTTAAAAAATTCTTTTAGATTCGTTTCTCGTCACGAGCTGTTCCCAATCAGAGCTCCACTCATGTCTCTGGAGCATTGCATTGGACCCTTCCTCAACAGCTGCGACACAGATGATGACCACCGCATCACTCTCGCCGAATGGGGGAAATGCCTTCAGCTTGATGAGGTAACTAAATATATATAATTACAAGTTATTTATATAATTTTTTTTTCACATACAATAGGTACGTATATACAGCATACTTCGAAACACCTCAACAACCAATCAGGCTTAATAAAGACCAAAAAAGTAAATAAAACTCAGAACTCCTGTACTACAAGCCGCCTTCAAAAGTTTTGTTATAATTTTTATAGTTATACATGCTTATATGTACGAAATCTTCTTCTTCCGCTTCCCATATCATTTGGGGTCGGTACTCCTTACTTTTCTTTTCCACGATTCTCTGTTCTGCACCATCGCTTTGTCCAACTGGGCATTCTTTAGGTGCTTCTCCACACTACTCCACCATGTGACGTTGGGTCGACCTCTACCTCTTTTTGTCTCATGTTTTTTGAGTGCTGTATGCATTGCATGATCTCCATGCCTCATGACATGGCCATACCATTTCAGTTTCAATTCCTTCACCTTTTCAGTAACAGGGATCACTCTAAAACTATCTTTGATATGCTCATTTTTCACTCTGTCAAGCCTCGTTATACCCCCAGACCGTCTGAGCATCCTCATTTTGCTGGTATGGAGTTTTGCTCGCATTCATTCCAGCATTCCGAACTGTAGATCATTGCAGGTCTTACTTCAGTTTTATATACAAAATCTATAGTCCTCCCAGATACACGATTATCGCACTAAACTCCAATAAACTTGTAAGTACGAAATAAATATATAATTTATAATCTTGCAAAACCAGGACCAAGTATGTAATAAAAAACTACATTCACCATGCTGTAATTAATTAGATGTTGATGGAAAATAATGATAAGAATATGACCAGGACATGTTGTGATTACTACAGAGCACTTCTTAAAGTTTACAAAGAAACGCCAATGGGAAATTCGGAAATGAGTGGACAATGTTCCAAAGAATGCAGCGATGCTAAATTCTCTCTTGGGAAAGCTCAAGATAAAGAGGCCTGGAAGTTCTGCCAGCCATGAACCTAAAATGCCCTTAGAACCAACTGTCTTTTAAAAGGTTCCGAAGTGTTTTAAACTCAAATATGTATAAGTATAGGCACGTAGGTATTTCCACATAAAATAAATATAAAATAATTTTTTTTTTTAAAGCAATATTAGAGTTGTGTATCCATAGAAATGAATGATTCTGAATTATGGGGGTGCCTCAGACAGTTATATAAAAATATGATTAAAACTTACAGTAGTAAAATGTGAAATTTAATAATTAACTCATTAATATTACACAGAGAAAAATAAAGGGAAATTGATCATATTTGAAAAGTGCAATAAATAGATTATAGATTTTTATTTTATTTTATGTAGATAAACTTAAATTAATAGAATTATAGTCTTTTTTTAAATTTCTATTTGCATTGTAAAATTTATTTTCAAAGTAACTTTTGTTATACTTATCAGGAATATAATAATAAATGGTTTGTTAATTAATTAAGATAAATTATAGAAGTCTCACACAGACAAATTTATGAAAATAAGAAACGTCTCTATAGGAATTCTTTATTTATCTTATTTAATTAATAATCCCTCTGGGGGAAAAATCCAGTAACTATGTTCTTAGAACATACCTACATATAAAAAATGTTGTTTTACTGTTCATTCAAATATTTTATCCCATTTTTTTAATCCTCGTTAAATATAATCTCATTGATATCATGAAATATTAATTAAAGATTTTGTTTTTTCAGGATGATCTGGATCAGAAATGTGATGACATCAATGAAGCCAATGCTTAGATGGCAGATCTACTTAAATAATATAATAAATCATTATCGCTAGTTACGTATATTTTGGGTGCTGTAAAAATCATACCATATTCTTTTACGTTACATTTTGTAATGTCCTGCATTTATTTTTTACAGCTATTTTAAAATATTTTAGTTCTTTTAAAGAACCACTGCCATACTTTTACTGTAGACGCTAATTTGTAGAAACTTGAAGTTTGATAGGTAGGTACTGTATTTTTATAAATAAAATTTATTAAACACAGTATGTAAGATTGTATTATGTATATTTTAAGTAGTCAACTTGTTCGAGATCTTGCGTGGAGATGGATGTCTTCGACTCTGTATTGTACCATCAGCCTCTTCATTGCTTTTTTACATCATGTGACATTCACTTGCTGGTCTTGTGGTTAGGACACTCGCCTCGTGATCCAAAGGTTGCAGGTTCGAACCTCTCTCCAGACTAGCAAGTTAGTCCTATTTTCATAGCACAAGCGTTTAGCTTAGTTTGAAAATAGTAAGAATGTTGATGTGACACGTATTCCGTGTTCGCATATCTATTTAAAAAAAAAAAATAAAAATAAAAAACTAGCTCTACACAAAAACTGTAGATAATCATAATAAATAGTAGGTATATATACTAAATTGTAATTAAAATAAAATGCTTATTTACAAACATGATCAGGATTGAATGTGATGACGATTTAATGCAAAAGAAATTTGCTGTCAGAGAAACAATTATGCCAATAAGGCCCAATTGTTTCAAGTTGGATTAAAATAAAAGTTTGTTTAGAGCATAGATTTTTACGGAAACGGATCGTTTGATTGGTGGAGAACGCAAAAATCTATGCTTTAAATGAACTTTTACATTAATCCAACTTGAAACAACTGGCCCTTACTTGAGTATACACCATTACAAAATTAAATGAATGAATGATTATTGGAGATGGCCATAATGATTACTGCCATATGTCAGTACTTATATACAAAATAAAAATTGAGTACAAATTTATTAGGGTTCTAAGTAGATCACAGATGCCCAAAGAGATCTTAAAGTCATACTATGAGGGGTATTTTTGCAAAAGTGACTTATTCCACCTGAATGTTTTGTTGGGAAATTGCAAAAAACCAATACAAGTATCAAAAATGTAGTTTTATATTGGTATTTTTTTTAGTAACAGACTAGCTGTACACCCAATGAAAAATCATGGAACATAATTGAAGTATTATTTATTTATTTATAAACAAGACGTACACCTATGAGAAGTAATTTGGTGGGCGTGCCACAGTTACGTGTTGCCTGAAACATTATGTGTCACACTATAAATATCTTAAGTTTTAATTCCAGCAAGTTACGAATTTACAGTCCGACAGACAGTCAACGAAATTATTATATTTAGATATAGGCGTTATTAATGGTTCGCATCACAGCTAAGCCCTGCTCTCACAATGTGTAGTATATATATATATATTATATATATATATATATAAGTTGGTTTCTTTCGCACTCAAAAAGGATTAACAAAATTAAGCCATTTTGTATTGCTCTGAAAACAAAGTTTATTTTACTGGTTACAAGCTACATAAAATTATCTATAAGTTCCATCAACAATTATTAACAATTTTACCTACCTGAAAACAAAGAAACGACATTCAAAGTGTATGCTTTAATAATATGTATTAAATTAAATTAAATCACTCTTATTTTATTTGCTAACTTTTTCAACCACAGCTGTCAATACAGTTTTGTTTTTTTCCTACCTTCCAAATTCAAATTCAATCTCATCTTACACTGTTAGGTAGGTGTGTAGTATAATTATAAATAAGTACTCAAAGGTAAAAACCATAGGGTTACTATAAATATAGACTAGTCACTAAAAAACAAATCTGAGACTTCTAGTTTCTGCTGTCTTCTACTGCGTAGGTACTAAATGTATCAGTCAGGAAGAGATAGAAATTATTTTCATAACCACGTATGAGAAAGGGCAATAAAACATAATTTTTAACAACGAATGCATATGAAGTAAGTAGTGAATTGCGGAATTTATTCTATGGTATTTTTCTCTTTCTTTCTTATAGCGCAGCATACGTATAAAAGAGATACAAATATAAACAGGGTTGTTTATTGTATTAATATATACATATATCGCGCAGACATGTATACATTTTGAACACCCCTAGACCAACTCCCGTAATGTGCGTCTATGTTCACAGCAATTCGTGTTGTCGTTCTGTGTAGCAGATATTTTGGTTTGTAACTAGTCTATCTTTATAGTACGTCTGTGGTAAAAACCTACACTTCTTTATCGACAGGTCTTAGTGCACTAACTTGAAAATTAAAGAAATGGTCATACATTTTCTTTACATATATATATTATATTTTTGACAGGCCATGGATAAGTGGTGGTAGCTATGTTAGTTAATTGCCACGTTGCCGCCCGCACTTCGGATTTAGCCGTGAATTCCAGGAAGTTAGGGGACAGACAGGCAACGAAATTATTATATTTATGTATTACTTTAAAATGAATAGATTACTTTAATAAAGAATCATAAAATATAAACAAATATTAAAAAGTAAAAAGCACCGGAATATCTTACTCAGATAACACATGAAATAATAACAGAAGCATGGAATGCAAAGAGCCCAAAGTGATCCGGGGCATCAAGGTTGGGCATTTGAGATGGGCTGGTCACGTAATCAGAATGGACGACAACTACCATGAAAAATCCTCACACTCTCCACAGCAAGTCCTGGTCGAAGAAGACCAGGAAAGCCCAAACTGCGATGTATGGACTCAATATCAGCGCTGATACATCCATATTATGAAGAAAAAACTGGAAGACCAAAGCAACGAGAATCAAGGCCCACCCACCTATCGAGCTTATGATGATGATGAAAAAGATACTTACAATTTATGTTTGCAATAAGTCAGTTTTGCAAGATAATCTTGGAATAATGCTGTTTTGCAACCAACTGTCTCGGAATAAGCTGATATTGATATGCCAAAAATTTTTTTTACTATTATTGTTATGTTGGTGATCAAGATATATTATAGACGCCTCATACAGATGAAATTATATTTTTTATGGGAAAGTGGGTATGGAAGTCTTTGGGTGTTCATAGGGCTATTGTACGGTTGGCTTTAGTGATCACTTTACACATGTAATATTCACCATTTCCACCCATGATAGATTACCACATCTGTTGAATTTTTGGAAGTTGTATATATATTATAACATATATATACACCATTTCCAGTGGGTATGACACTGGCTTCCAACACCGAGGTTTCCGGGTTCGATTCCCGGTGAGATCACAATTTTAACCTATATGATTTAACTGTTCGAAGAATATTTTTTCTTCTTCTGTATGAAGGCTTGAACTTTGTGGTGACATTATTATTAAAATAAAACACAAATTACTTTGTTTTCACCACTATATTTCACCACAATATAGTGGTGAAAACAAAGTAATTTGTGTTTTATTTTAATATATGATTTACTCAAGCCTGGGTATTCTGTGATGTATTTCGCTTCTGTAATTGGGCCTCCTGGCCTGTTGAAGCGTAAAAAAAATCCAGTAGGTACTGTGTTCTGAAAAATTTGGACAAACTCAAAATATTCTGAATATTAGTGATCATTTTTAAATCAAATATAAGTACATAACATTTCAATAATCCTTGTACATCGCAAAGGCATATTAAAAACATTATTTTACCCAAAATTGTATTCAGTTAAATAAGGTACGAAGTGCATTAAATTTTTTTTATTTGAGTAAAAAAAGTGATACATAGTACTAAAAAAATCTACAAAACCAGGAAGATTTGGTTAGAAAAAATACATATATAATCAAAACACTAAATTCGGTTTGAAGGATTTTCTGAATATTTTTTTAAAAATAGAGATGCCCCATATCAATATTGTTACGTGCCAAAATGTTGCATCGCAGGAAGGCCACTACAAGAGGATACTAAAATATGTTCGCTGGTTCTGCCCACCCTGGTATCCTATATATGAATATATATATTCATATATATTCATACATACATATATATTCACTTACCAGTGTGCTGCCATATCACGCTAACTTGTGTACTGTATGTATATAAATCGAAAATAAAAACAGTGAAACTTCAGCCCAATCTGCATTCGTATTAATTGTCACCTAACACTTAATAATACAATATTTTCCAAGTAAACCCTACGCTTGTGCTATAAAAATAGGACTATCTTGCTGGTGTCCTTGAACAGAGTTTGAACCAGGGACCACCAGATCACTAGGCAAATGTCGTGACCACCACACCAACAAGGTACAGATGCTGGCAAACATTTTGAACATTTTTCGGCGTAGTGAGGGAGAGTTTGCGCATGTACCATTCCACCAACGAGACCCAAAATTTGTCTTCTGCGCATTCCCCCACTATGCCGAAAAATGTCCAAAAGTTTGCCGGCACCTGTACTACAATTTTTTTTACATTATTTTACAAAAAATTCATTAACAACAGTAACAGGTATTAACAAAATATAATAGGGTATAAATTATATTCTTAAGCTTACTATTTCTTCGGAGCGTTTATATAATATATGCTCATGATGTGAGCTTTATTGGTCGGTAGCTTCAAGTTAATTTTGTAGAATATTAGATTATGAGGAAGCCGCCAATTCTCTCCATAATGTTTAGTTAAAAAACTAATTGCATCCTTTACCTTTGTAGTTTTAACTAAATGATCGCGAATCATTTCAATTACTTCGGGAACAATCATCCTTATTTTCATTTCTTTCTTGCAATATTTCTTTTATCAACTCTACAATTGGGCTCTCTATTCATAAACTAAAAATTTAAAATGCCAAGACCCAGGTGGCTGGATTATATCTTGGAGAGCGGTTTTCCAAACGAAGATTTGGTATTGTGCACCAAATTTGACCACCAATTATGCATCAAGTACTCGTTGGGATCAATTGTGGTATCTTGAGCTTTTAGATATTATTTGATATTTCAGAAAACTCTGTATTATGTTAAGTTATATTACTTATTTCATTAAAAAACAATTTTAATTGCTAATGAAAATAGGGTTGGCTAAATCACAATAAATTTGAAGGACTATGGAAAAAAAAGGAAAGTCGTTGTTTAATTGTGATCAGTCTTTTTATTTTCTTTTGAACACTTATAGGCCTCTTATTTGGTACATTTTTTAACTTAATATCTAAAAAAAGTACTACTCAAAAGTGTTATTTTGTACAGAAAATTACGCCTTTAAGGCGTACCTTAGTATTGACTTTGAATTCGGGCCTAAGTTTGTTTTTATTTTTCTGAGGTTTTTATGTTTGGTAGAAACATTTATCAAATGAGACATGCTTGCAAGCAACAGTAATTTTTACATGGTAATAATAGCTTTTGCAACATCGAATTGGAAAAATATTATGTAGAAATATATTAGGAAAAATATTGCTTTCACAAATGTTGCATTAATTTCATAACAATTGGAATTTGGAATAAGTCAATTTTGCAAAAAAATACAAACATTCTAACAAATATTAAAGTGCTGACACCTTGCGGCCATTGCATGAAATATTTCGTAGTAATTATAGCCACACTCAAAATGCGGTTTGTATCTTGACTTGTAGTTAGTTTTTTCTTCTTTGTGTCGCTATGTAACATTTCAACGAGATGCTTGTATTTTTCAATTAATCCAGTAATTTGTTACATTATATTTTTATTGGTTTAAAATAGTTGTTGAGCGAGTCTTATAATAGTCGAAAATGATGTGTAACATGTATTCTTAGTAACGCTTCCTTCGTTTCTCAATAACGACTGCTTATATAGTCCGTCCAACTTATCTGGAGAATAAAGGAGGGCGTCCCAATCGTTGTGGTACTGCCGATAGTCTAAAAATTATCTCATTTGTAGGGAATTTTTTGCAAATTCGTTTTTTCTTAAATTAGTTATTAAGCAGTATACGACACGATAAAAAACAAAAAATGTAAACTAACGTACAAATAAATTTATCAAAATATACATTCGTAAAATACACAACGTCACAAAATGGCGTTTTTTCAAAATCAAAGAAAAATACAATTTTTAGGAAAAAAACCAAACAATAATAATTCTTTTAGGCCGGCGCCACATTACGCAGATCTTCCGCCGCGTCTTTTCCGTTGCGCCAAATCGGCAAAGCAAATAGATCGACCGATCATCCGCGTAGTGTGTTTAATAAGCGCATATTGTATGGAAAGAAATGTAGCGATGTTCCACGACAGAAGAGACGCGGCGGAAGATCCGCGCAGTGTGGCGCCGGTTTTATTCGGTGTCTCATACCTAATGATCATGACCACCATGTTTAACTCAGTAACACCTAAGGATATCAATCGGTTTAGGGCCGTTGTATCAACTTGGTTTATAGTAATCTTTCGTTCAAAGCATAGATATTTTGCATTTTCCACCGATCAAACAACTCGCTCTCGTAAAAATCTATGTTTTAAATGAACTATTGCTATAAAGTAAGTTGATGCAACCAGTCTTTAATGTGCATAAATAAAAAAGTTTATTTTTGAAAAAAGATGTTTATACAAATGAACTCGTTAATGAATTATGTAATAAAAAGTATAAATAATAAAAATTCTATGTAAAAAAATTATCGAATAAAATATGTTCTAAAACTTTTCTCATCTTACGGCTTCTAATTCAATTTTTCCACTTATCCTTGTTATTTTTTTTCCGGGTGTAGATATTTTAATGCCCATTTCCACGGCCACTTTACCTTCTTTAACTATTTTGTAAATTGCCGATTCAGAAATACCTGAAGAAATTGTATAATAGTAAAATAAAAAACTAAGTATGGGAAAATCATTATAACTGCATGGCAGCACTAACCTGAAGTGGCGGCAATAAGTCTATGAACAAAATCAAACGGTATAATTGGGGCTTTTAGACGTTGTTCCTCTTCAAAAAACGTGTGCATTTTCAAGATTATTTCCCAAACACCGCTTTTAATGGTTTTTGGCATGGTGACAATCTAAAATTTTCTTAAAAAACTATCGAAACAGTCGTGAACCCCTCTGTAAACAAAGTCTGTCAATGGTCTGTCAGCTGTAGACAATCCAATATGGCGTCGTTAGTTCCAAATTTGGCCATTCTTCAGATAAGTTAGACGGACTATAGCAGTTTGGACGAGTCGATAAAGAAGTCTGGGGCTTTCATGAATCGAGCGTAAAAATGTTACACATCAAAAATTTCAAAATATATGTATGTTTATATTATTTTTATTTCTCGAGCATCTACTGACTAATGAAATCTGGAGAACGGGTTTTGTGAATAAAATAATCTTTGTATATTTGGCAGAGAGATGTTCTTTTATAAATTACACTACGAGTTGTACTGATAAATAAAGTATAATTGTGCCATTAAATTTTCTAAATGTATCAAAAATCACACCAAGGCGTCAGCACAATGAAACACCACCCAATAAGTATTATTTCAAAATATGTATACAAATAATAATATTTCTCTAAATATTTAATAAGACAGCATCTACTGCAATGGAGTGCGTACAAGCAAAAAGCTTGCATTACTAAAGATTCTGGGAAATACATATTGATTAGATAATCAAGACATTATTGTCACCTGCATTTGCACAAATACCCAACTGCCGAAAACAGGTCGTAATTTATTGCTCATTAAACTTCATTTCTTATAACTATTTAATATACACAAACATTCGTTTAATTTTCTTATATAGGTATATAACTAAATATACTTTTTAACTGTGCTATTATATATACATTTTGCTACTATTCATGCATATGATTTTTTATATATATTACTATACTTTCACAATTGCTTTTGTATTATACAATATATACTGTTCTTATTATCCACATTTTATATTTATATACTCAATTAATTAATTAATTAATTAATCTTATAGTTATATAGTATTTTGTTGTATATCTTTATTATTTTTTGTTCTCACTATATTGCTCAGCTGCTCATCTCGGCACAGGTTCTTCCTAGTGAGATGAGCGGCACCATCTCCTATGTCATGTAACAAGATGAAGATAAATAAATAAAAAAATAATTAAAATAATAAAATCATTTTCTTACGAAAAACATTCTCCTCATAATCCTTGAATACGGCTAAAATTTTAAGGATTTTATTATTTTCGACTGTTTCTGTATACAATTTCATATTAATGCTTGTCCTATTTTGCTTGTTTGCGCGCATCAAATTTGTTTCTTGAATCTGTGAGAAAGTCGTACTGAACTGAATATTTTCGTACTAAAGCCGAATTATATTCGCGCTCTTTTACATCTGTGAATCTGGCAAGTAAATTTTTCGTTCTTTAGTGTTTCTTTGAGGGGTCTAATTTTTGGCGAGACTGCGCGCACGTTACTTACAGAAACGGTACTGTTACTAATTCAATACGTTGACATACTGTTTTACGTAGATTCCACCTGTCATGTTGCTTTGACAACCATCTGCTAATAAAGTGGCGTTGTTTAACTAACTGCGATTATTACTTTTATTCGACTTAATGAGTTCGTTAACTATAATTAGGTAGCGTATGAACTCATTCCGTTTCTGTTTATGTGAATTAGTTTATCGTTATATACAAAGAAAGATCATTAATGAGCGCGGGGCCACGTCGCACCTGTGCGACAGACAATGACAGGGGCCAGAGTGCCACCGTCGGATATGTGCGACAGGCACAAAATTAATTATTTCTCGACGGCCGCGTATCGAATTTGAAAAACGTGATTTTTTCCCAGTAGAGAAATCCCGTGGTGATCTGTCGTTCCATTTTCATTTCAAAAACATCACGGATTATATTTTAAATCAACAATCAAAACATAAGTTCTTCTGCCGTCAAAATCGTATAGAATAGTTGTAGATGGCGCCCCGATCGCGTGTTGCGCAATCGAAATTAAAATATTCCGTCATTTAAGGTCACGCACAAAGTGCGCGGGAAATACAATTATTTTTTTTCGTTTTTCGATTTATTGTTACACGTACCTATACACAAATATATACGATATGTTTTGCGATATTTGTCAGTTTTTCTTGGTTTATGATTCAATTGAATACTAACAGTGATTTATTAACAAAAATACACGCAATTTTGTTGCGTTTATTTGAAATATATGTGTGTATGAAAGTGTATCATATTTATGTGTTACGAGTGCAATGTCCCGTCGTGTGCCGTGCCGTGCAACAAAATATACCACACAGAAGAAGATTATTAGGTAGGCATCAAATAATAATAGTAGTGTTGTCTCTAATAAACAAATAAAAATAAATTATTATTTTTCGTATAATGTTGCGCTGGCAACAGTATCGGAATTGAAAAATTTTTTTTTTTTACTTAAACGATAAAAAAATCATTGCATTACGACAATTACGATAAAATAATATGAATGTGCGTGTGTTTTTTTTAATATACGCATGTTTTCATGTTTTTTTAGTAAAAAGAAAAATCACAAAAAATTCAGAAAATCTTTGGCCTTGGTGTGTTTTTTTGGTCCTCAACAAGTTAAATTAAAATTGTGAACATTTTATACTTTATTTCATTTTATTGCTCATAAATCAGCGTTTATTGGACAAAAATTGACATCTGATTGCTTGAAACATACACATCATACAAATAAATTAGGATAATATGTAACAAGCCTCTCGGCCACTGCCTACCTCGCTGGATATATAGAAATACCTCTCCTGAAGTACTCGTAAGTAGCCTTTTTCAACATATTACCCCCTTAGATTGACATATACCTAATATTTATTTTGAAAGAAAGTAATGCATATGTCAGTACCTACGTTTATTCTCAACCACAACATAAATTTTTTGATTGATCATTATTTTCTCGTTTATCGAGTAGTGAAAAGAAATGTAGGTATAATTAAAATATGTCCAATTTCAAAAAACTTGACAAAAAGGCAATTTCTAATAATATCCAAAACAAAATTTTAGGAAATAATATAAAGCTGATCTCAGCATAGTTAATAGAATCAAAAAAGGGTCGCTCAGATGGTTTGGGCATGTTGAGCGAATGTATAAGGAAAGAATGGTAAGAAAAATATGTGACGCAAGAGTTGACGGCATTAGAAAGAGAGGACGACCGCGGAAGACGTGGCATGACCAGATTGACCAGCTTGGAGGATGGTCCTGTTAGGAGCCTCAACAATCATCGAGCTTGTATGTGAAGATGTATGAATGTGGATGAGGCGAGAGTTGCGCGTCGGGACAGGAGAGCGTGGCGCTCTATCCTCTCTGCCTACCCCCGCGGAGAAAAGCGCGATGGTAAGTAAAAAAGTAAGTCCAAAACAAATGTACTTTTATTTTTGTTTACTGACATTACTAATGTATCAGGTATCTCGTATATCTAAATTAAAAAACAAATACATCTATAAAAAAAACAATAAAAAAAATACAAACATATAATTAAATGTTTTTTTGCAAGTGTGAACTTTTTTTTGTCCAGGGCAACAGAATGACCTAAGTTTATGCCTACTGGACGCTATTGCTCTGTTGCCTATTTGAATTAGACTGAGAATACCGAACTAGTGGCAGACTGGCTTAGGTATTAACCACTGCACTGTCGATGGGTAAGAAGGAGATATGAAAATAGACGTTAAAAAATATTTTAAGCTCTTTGTTAATAAGCTCGTTAATATTTAGGCTTCATCCCAAGTTCACCTTGTGCATCGATCTTAAAATAAAATTCAATCAAACATAATAATTTCGTTGTCTGTCCGTCCGTAACTTCGTGTAATGTCCGTAATTTCGTTCGAATTCACGGCTAAAAAGAACATATCAAACAGCCAGAGATGAACCCAGGGCCAGAAAACCCAAACCGGCCGCCTAACGCATATTGCTACCGCCGCCTCTCCGTGGACCGCCAAAAATATACTGTAGAAAAGACGCGAACCATTTAATGTTCCGCCTAGGCTCCACAATCGCCAGGGTTTAAAACAGTACCTTTATCATCTGCCGGCAGGGGAAATATAATTAAAATGTTCAAATATTTTGATAAAAATCGTTATTACTTTTTCACGGGTGCTGGCTATGAATAAGTAAATACTTATTCTTTAGGAACTGGAATGTAAAAGTACCGTCATTTTTGACGGGTTACAGCTGATACTTATTAGTATTAAAATTTGATGCTGAGTATGTACGAATAATGAAATATAAATCTAGGTATCAAAAAATTCTTAAAAAAATCAAATAAATGAAAATAAAAGGCTTAACATACATTATTCTTTTTAAATTCATGTTTAATTCACTTGAGACGCCTTATGAAAGTATTATAATATTATTCATAAGGGGGAAAGCGTCTCGTCTCAAGTATATAAAGCGAATTAAAAAAAATCAAGTATTTTATTTTTAATTTTTTTATATGAGCGATTATGGAGTAGGTACTTAATACATAAATAAATACAAAAAAATAACATCATACATAGAGGGTGTCCCGTAGTTATTAGAAAAAACATCAGATGAGTTTCTGCTGAATGGAAAATATTATTTACACTTTGGGTGAAATGTCGACAGTTACAATATGCGACATCAAAGTTTGCATTTTTTTTAAAACAATTTTTAAAGTTTATTTTCAGTAAAACGTTGGACATCACCATAATAACTTATATGGAATATTAAAAAAATATTTACTTTGATATAAGTCGAATAAAATTATTAAAATCATGCAGAAATTTGAAAAATACCATTTTGAAGGTTTTTAGCATTCTATTTGATTTATATTAAAGCTAATGAATTTTTCGTAATTCATATAAGTTACTACAGTAATAGTCCAACGTGTACAATAAATGTATTAGGAATATTGAAAAAAATGCAAACTTTTACGTCGCTTGCCTATGAAAATTTTCTCAAAGCGTAGATATCTAATCCATCCAAAATTGAATGAAGAAGACACCCCCAAAACTTTTTCTACTAGCCACTGACACCCTGTATATGTTCTATCAGCATATGAGAGGTAGCAGGTCAGTACTGGAAGGAGTGCCTCCAAAATCTTTTTGATTTCAATAAGCTTTCAGGGGCTCCTATGGTAGAACAGGGAAAACACTAGTTAATACTCGTATAAGAATATATTTCCAATGTATTTTTCATTATAAATTTTAGGCTACCTACTAAACAAGCGTATTCTGTTTTAAAACGAGTAGATCAATTTTCAGGTAAGAAGTGATATTTCTGTGAACTCCGATAAAACCTTGAAGGTAAGTTCAAATATTTCATTTTGTTTGAGTTGGCTGATTTAAAGAGCAATTGATTTATAAAAATGAGGGGGATTCGTCTATTTTTTGGTGTTTCAGTAAGCACATTCTTTTATAGGAAATCCAATAACCCAAATACCTTTTGTCGACTTTCGTGGAAATAGGGTTATTTACTTTACGAGGACACACTAAGTCATGATAAACTATTCTAAGAAAACAAAATAATACAAAAAATATTATATATAAAAATAAAAACTTTTGTTCATATGTCTGCAATATCGATCTTGCCCTTATGTTCAGACATAGGTATAACAATTATATTTTTGCTAGCTGTAACCCGTCAAAAATGATGGTACTTTTAAATGTTCGTTCCTAAGGAATAAGTATATTATTTTTTATTAATTTTTTTTAAAAATAAATTTGAATTTTTTTTAAAAAAAATTTTTTACTGTAAAAATTAAAATTAACTTACTTGTAAATTACGGACGTTACATGAAGTTACGCGGACAGGCGGACTGACGGACAGACAGACAACAAAATTATTACAGGTATAATTGGGATAATATGTAATGTACGTAAATTTTTGAAGGTGTGCACGCATATTATTTAACTAATAGAAATTTCGTGTTATTTAAAGTAAATGTTAAAACTTTCGATACTCACTCGAGATTTTCACTCACCGAGCGGGTCAACTTATTAGCAATTTCCACTATTTGGTAGTGTTGACGCATATCATCGTTAGCAAAAGGTTTGTTGATATCCAATAGAGAGGAAGCTATATTTTTAAATGGGAGAGTAGATGGAAGTCTTTTTGGGTGTTCATAGGGCTTTTGACCTACCTTAAGTAATCACTTCACACAATGTAACGTTCACATTTCTACCCGTGATGGACTGCCATATCTATCAAATTTTTGGAAGTTGTATAGCTATATGTTTAACTGTAGGTATATATGTGAGTTGTATTTTTACCATCACCACCTGCAGTCCAAAGCTTTAATAAAAATAATAATATAATAAATTTAAAAGTTGAATATTTAAAACTGAGGTGGCAATTGTTTTTAAAACCTAATTGTTATTGGAAATAACAATTAAGTTTTAATAGATTCCAGAGAAATATATTTCTCAGAACCACCTCAGCTTTGTTTTTGCTTTTGCCATCATATTTATGAAATAGTAAATATAACAATCAAATTTAAAGATATACCTACCTAATATTTTTTCTGTCCAAGGACAAATACGGCGTCGGGCTAGCTGTAATGAGCAGGAAAGTCTATTGCGTATTTTACGCTAATTTCCGCTTAATTTACGGCTCGTGCCAAGCATAAGGCATTTCGCATTAAATTTGCCTTTTGACAACGAAAGGTTATCCTTTGTCATTGTAAGACACTGTTCTTTGTCGTAATGTCAATCCGGCGACATCGTAAATGTCAAAACTGCTCGCCGCGGACCTACCTCGCAGTGACATTACTGCCGAAGTGTACCTACATCAGATGAGTTATTGGGATTCGTTTGGAAACAAATTAGTTTTTTTATTGGATTACGTCACGCTTCACTTAGGGGTAGGTACGTGGCGACGGCGAAGGGTTGAATTATCCATCGCGTACGTCATAGACCAACCTTACGCGAAAACTCACGTAGAGTTACGCAGCCATGATAAAAGAAGCTATTTACGGTGTAGCGCAGGCCTGTTGAAAAGAGACACTAGGAGACGTTCGCAGAAGAGGGCTGAAATGACTTAACGATACGGTTTTCATGGAGTATGGAAAATTATGCTTCACTATTTTTTTTCTTTGTCGCAATCCTAGAATCTGCAAAAAGCGCTCCCCTCTCCACTCCTCTCTGTCACCTGCCAGCCTCTTCATCTCTTGGTAGGTGCTACAGCGCATATCTCCGATAATCTGGTCTACGTAGCTTAATCTCGGGCGGTCTCTACGATTGTTGCCTTCAACATTTCCCTCGACGATGGTTAAAAGCAGGCCCGGATGCCTTATATTATGGCCTATCCAAATTGCTCGCTGTTGGGCGATTCCGTTAAGGAGCCGCCTCTTTTCGCACACCCTGCTCAACACCTCGTCGTTTCGGATATGTTCAGACCAATGGATCCTCGCCATGTGCCTGTAACACCACATCTCAAAGGCCGCTAGCCTCCCGGACATGCTCTGGCCGATGGTCCATGTTTCGCTGCCATACATCAGCACACTCCAGACAAGAGTTTTAATCAAGTTTTCCGAACCTTTGAATCTATGTTGGGGGATTCCAGGATTTTAGATTTCTTGTTGAAGGCGACTCTTGCCTGTTGTATTCTGCTTATGATGTCAGCCTCTGAGCGGCCATCTTGGGAAATTTTGCTACCCAAATATATTCTTCACTATTATTTGTAGTAATTCCACAATAAATGTAGTTTCTCACTCCGGTCGTACAGTCCGCGCAATATAATACAGTGTCATTTGGAAAGCATTAAAAACCTTAAGGTACAGATACACATGCTCATTACTGGCATGCTCATTAGCATGCTCAAAACTAGCGTGTCCTAACAACTGTATACACTTGCTCATTATTAGCATGTTTATTTTAAGCATGCTAATAAATAAGCATGCTCAAAGCTAACAATCAAACACACATGCTTATTAGTGGCATGCTCTTGTCATAGAATAGAGAGGAACTCTAGTTCAAAATTGAAACTTTGCAAACTGAAATAGAAAATGCAACTCAACCAATAAATCAAAATATTTTTGATTTTAGTTTTTATAACTTTTATTGTAAGATTTGAATCATTCACGTCTTTTAACAAAGTTTCATAAACATTATTTCTTGCCATATTATTTTTACATAGCGATGACCGAGTATTCCACAGACATTCGTGATTCCTATAATAAGTCACGAAAAGTAATGTTTTATCATCTCCCCAACGCGCCATATTTGTTTCATCTGTATTTCATTCATCGCGGACTGAGAATATCGCACTGATAATCTATACTAACCGCGAATGACATAAGCATGCTCATAATAAGCAAGCCTGTTCATTAGTGGCATGCTTATTACTAGCAATGTGCGTACACACATGCCACTAATAAGCAAGGGCTAAAGGAGGTTTAGGTGCCACTAATAAACACGTGTATCAGTACCTTTACATGACTATATTCCTGACTTGATTGTGAGTCGAATATGTTTAAGCAACCATGACCTTATATCAATAGTTATAGAGTTATGCAATATCTTTTTTTCAATATTTCTGACTTATTTTTTACATAACGTTAAACTATCATTACAGTTACAGATTAAGAAAAATTCATTCGTTTCAATAAAAGTTAAATAAAACAATAAAAACCCCGCAGAAATTCCTATTGGAATTTGAAGTTTTTTTAAAATTTTATTTGACTTGTATTAAAGGGAATGAATTTTTCATATTCTATATAATGTAATGATAGTCCAACGTTTTACAAAAAAAAGTCGGAAATATTGAGAAAAAAGAATGCAAATTTGATGTCGCATACCTCCATAACTATTGTTATTAGGTCATGGCTGCTTGACCATTTTTGGCTCACAATTAGGCAGAAATATAGTCCTGCGATGTAATTAATGTTTTCCAAATATTCCTGTATATACCCCAAGTTGTAAAACCTTCCATGTATTTGAAGGGACTATGTTAGAGACATCTGTGATGCTTCTCATGAAATAATATACATAGCTGGGAATGATACCTGGAGATATAACGCCGGTCGCACACTGGATGCGTTTTCGTACGAAATTGAGTAGTACGTATACGTACGAATACGCAAGTACATTCCTGACCTTCGAAGTAGTATTGAACATCGCACACTGCACACGATTTAGTAGTGCGTGTACGCACATATAGATACGACGTCCGACACGATCCGGATTTGTTCGGAAATTTTTGCGATTTCGTACGATAGATATTGAAAATTTGTAGTTGAATTACGTGACTATCAGTCCAGATCATGGCGGAGAATCTCCAAAGAATTAAAAAATACCTGAAAGTGAAATAATTTGGTTTAATGAAGGTGAGGTATACCTAATTAGGTACTTCGAACAAAAAAACTTTTAAATATTTTTCCGATGTTACGAGCTCTCGTTGCACTTCAATTCTCCCCAGCATTTGTGAATCTATTAGATAGATGGTCATGAAATTTGTCATTATTTAAGTCTGCCACAATAGAGTTTTCCAGAAGATACGGATTATTCATTTGGCACAAAGGTTATTGGAGAAATGGAGAAAAGTAACGTGACCAGTGAATGGTGAATGGCACCCATCGCTTACCCAGGACCGTTCCAAGAGCAAAAGCTTCCATATCGGTCCTACTCAATCGTCTCCAGGTTGACATTTTTTTTCTAAACAAGCAGGACCGTGCCGCTCCGCACCGGTCGTATAAACCGTTGCGAAGCGGCACGGCCGCTATATTAAAGCCATTCACTGTCCCAACCTATAGATACGTCTTTATTAGCAATAAACTTAATTAATATACATATAACAATAATTAATATACATATAGCATATATGTCATCGTAAACAGATATATATTATATTTATAACAATAATAATACGAAAATAAATGAAAAAAAAAGCAAAAGCAACCAAAGCAAAGAAAACAGTGTATAAGGAATAAAACATTGATACATATTTAAAAGAAGACGAATCCCAAGACGCAATCAATGTGCGCGCTCCATACGTACGAAAATAATCGTACGAATACGTAACAATTCGTATCCAAAGTGCGGCCGGCTTAATACCACAGTATACCCAGAACAGTAGTTTATCTTCGGCCTGTCGGCGAGTTATTAGCCTACTCTTGCGTTGACGCTAGGGTTTTCACTTTATTTTTACTTTCTTTCTTTTAACTCGTAGCGTCTAAGATTCCTACGCATAAGGTAGACACTAAACCCGAAAATTTTTGTAATTAGTATAACCAGTTTCTGCATTTAAATTGCAAGAACGCTGATTAACATCAACGTAGACTTTTAAAATCTCACAGTCGTTGTGATAATCAACACACCTTTTTAGTAAAGCACCGCAAACATAAAAAAGGCATTTTTTTCAGGAAGCGCATTTTTATTCTAAAGCGGCGGCTGCGAGTGCGAATGGCACCGAAGGCACGGCTCTTACTGCCGCCGCCTTGTGCCCCCATATTCTATGTCAATGTGTGCGTCACAGTGCGTGCTTACACGGCGCCGAGCACGCGCGCACACATTCTTATGGGTAGCGGCCAGTTTGTATGAAGACGTATTACTGTTCTTAGTATACCCTGCTAATACGCTTGCTTTAGGTTCGGAACCACTGGTTCTATAGCCCATAATCTTATTGTCAGTTAGTTGGCTAAGTTCTGTACCTATTAATAATAATATTCGCATCCCCACCCGCGATGGGTACACCCTACACAGCGCGGGATTGGCTCGCAATCCGTGGGTAAAGTTTGCGGGCGTCGTGTTATGGCCGTTCCGAAAATAATCGTACGAATACGTACGTAATAATTCGTATCCAAAGTGCGGCCGGCCTAATACGCTCGCTCTAGGTTCGGAACCACTGGTTCTATAGCCCATAATCTTATTGTCAGTTAGTTGGTTAAGTTCTGTACCTATTAATGATAATATTCGCATCCCCACCCGCGATGGGTACACCCTACACAGCGCGGGATTCGCTCGCAATCCGTGGGTAAAGTTTGCGGGCGCCGTGTTATGGCAGCTCCCCCGCCATCAGCTGTGCATTCTCTCCACGGATCGACTCTGCACAATATTGTTTCTGCCGAATTACCATCCGCCGCAATCAAACCCCGGCCCGGCTGTCTGGGGCCGAAGACCAACTTGGTCGGGCAACTTCTGATGCATCTGTTATTCCGGTCTAAGTGTATAATGGACGATTGTCTATCTATTAGCCGGCGGCGGAATTTATGATGAGCCGGGATCAGCTCCGATAACAAACGTGTAACTCGGGCGGAAAACTCGCTGCTGATGAATACGTAATCCGTTTAAGTTGTCTAAAAACAATAGGATAATGGCGAATATTTTGTTTAGAAAATTAAAACCGAATTTTTAGTAACTTTTAGTCATATTTTATAAATTGTTCGAAGAATATTTTTTCTGTTTGATAGAGTAAAGAATGAAGATATTAGGAATGAATGTAAAGCTGATCGTAGCATAATACATAGAATAAAAATAGGGTCGCTCAGGAGGTTTGGGCATGTTGAGCGAATGAATGAGGAAATAATGGTAAGAAAGATATATGATGCAAGTGTTGACGGCGCCAGAAAGAGAGGGCGACCACGGATGATTAACGAAATACTGGAAGATGCTCCTGTTAGAAGCCTGAACAACCGTCGAGCTTGCATGCGAAGATGTATGAATGTAGACGAAGCGAAAGTTGTATGTCAGGGCAGAAGAGTATGGCGCTCGATCCTCTCTGCCTACCCCTACGGGGAAGCGGCGTGATGGTAAGTTAGTTGGTTATATTTTTTCTTCTGAAAGAAGGCTTGAACTTTGTGGTGACATTATTATTAAAATAAAACACAAATCACTTTGTTTTCACCACTTTATTAGATTATACAATCTACATGTTTCATACAGGATTGAATTTTTTACACGAAATACTTTAAAATAAGAAAAATGTTAATATTAGTTCAAATATCATAAACACTCAGACTAAAATTTGTGTACAATCCACTATTGAATATTTTTCCACTTAAGATTCCATCCCCTTCAGATGACATTCCTAATAATTAACACCTCCGACCCCACCCCTCCCCTAATCCACCCTCATCCTCCTCTTCATCGTAACACACTTGCGTGGTTTAACTTTTTCAATTTTTAGTACACAAACAATCCTGATAATAGAATATTATTCTCGAAACATGTAGATTGTATAATCTAATAAAGTGGTGAAAACAAAGTGATTTAGTGTTTTATTTTAATTTTTTATCAATTTGTGTATTAATCTTAACATATAGATATATCGTCGCTGTATATATAAGTAATCCTATGTGACGTTTTAGTAATCGTACATTCTGAGATAAACGAATAAAACTGTTTTAAAAAATAATTGAACAGACAAGATTTATAAAAAATATTTTAAATAATTACTTGGCAGACTTTCCAGATGAACGGCAATTTTTTTTATAGTATGTATTCATTATTTATATGAAAATTTAACAAATTATTTCGTTCATCTCAGAATGTACTAAACGGGACATAAGATTTATTATATATACAGCGACGATATGTCGTCTTGAATTTTTTTATTGAACTTTTTGAGTTCTACAACTTCTCTAAATAAAGTACATATTTTAATATCTCTTATAGTTAAGGCAGCGTTCATAAAAAACGCATCGCTTGACGATTTTTTCGTCGATTTTACTTGTGAAATAGGTCGCCACGTAAAAACCTTTTATTTTAACGGAATAATTTTTGGAATCGGATGTGTAGTTTCGGAGATTACCTTCTGTATACAAACTTACAAAGTTTACCTCTTTATATATTGGTATAGATTAGAAACACATACAGAAAATAAAATCAACGAAAAGATATTTTGGCTCCTATCGGGATTCGAACCCAAATCTCCTATCTATCCGGGAAGGTGCGTCACCATTACGCCACATCAGCCTCGCACCTTTCCGTCAATATATAAGATTGGCTCTACATGTTACATGTAACACAATGTAACATGTTGAGTCTAAGCCAATCACAGAGCGCGCAGAGTCGTCACGTTCTTCAATCAGGATACCTACTTTTAATCTTGAATACCCTAATTCTTTAATCTAGTGATGAAACGAATACTACTTTCACGAACACGAATACGAATATCAAACCTATTATTTGGCGAATACGAATACGAATAATTCAACAAGGTACTAAATAATACACCATTGTTTTTTTTTTACTAAGAAATTTAATAATTAAAATTTATCACCGGCAAATTTTTGTTCAAAAAGCGCAACATTTGTAACTTCTCAGGCGTTAGACGATTTCTTTTATCCGTTTGTTTGTACATTTCCAGCGGTCTAAAATAAATATCAATTTTTTCACGCTTACGAGAGGTCATGTTATTAGATTTATAAGAGTTAACACTTTTACACACAAAGGAAATAAAATGGAATGAAAAATACGTAGTGAAAAACAAAAAACTACATGAAATGAGCACCTAACCTTATTAATAACCCAACGAAACTAGATGAAAGAACTCATGTTATGCTGTGAAACAAGTAATAATTGACAACTTGAGAACTCAACAAATCCATTCATTCAACGTAAGGGGAATCCCCGGTAATAGAGTGCGTAGGTGTGTTCGGATACACGGTGCAAACGCCAAACCCAAACCAAACCGTGATTTGCGTTGCGTTCAGTTATAAATAGTTTGTTTTTAATATTTCTAATGATATTCGGCGAATACGAATATTCGTATTCGTTGCATCACTACTTTAATCCAATTAAAAATCTCTGGTCAATGCTGAAAATATGGTTTTTCGTCCCAACCCAGGCAACAAAACAGAGTTAATTGCAGTAATTTTTCGAACATGGTTCCATGTTCATCACACCTGAAGATTTAAGACGTTTGGTAGACTCCATGCCTCGAAGAATCGAGTATTAAATTAAACAGATTTACAAAGAAATACTAACGTTTATTTAATTTTAAATACTTTGTAATATTTTTGTAATTAATAATAAATGATTCGTTATTTTTTTATAAAAATATGTTAATAAAAACAAAATATACCAGTGATACGCGCACTTGGGGGATGTAAACAAAAATTCCGTACCTGTGTCTATTTCTCAGAAGTCATTAAACCCGGCTGCACTGTAAAATTGCCAGGCTTCCCAAAGGTGCATAATTCCAATGAATTTGGCTGGCGGAGACTTTGCCTAGCGACAGAAAATAAACGGTTGTTCGCTAATGCATCCCCACCACCGCTGAAAAAGTATAAAAGTCGTGCGCTTATACTCCCAGCCAGGATGTACTCTAAGGAAGGCTCCAATAATCCTCGCGTTACTAGGAGGTGTCCGGGAGGGATTCCTGGCGAGCCTAGGAAACGATATCGCTGCTGCAGTCCAGTGTTCTCCTACCGGGCCGTACCAAGGCGAGCTTCCATGAAGCTCGAGTCTCGTCGACTGCTTATCTCCGAGAAGTCTCTCCGCCATCGCTCTTGCTCTAATATTGTTTTGTGACTACGCCAGACACTTAAGTGCTTGTGCTAATTTTTTCTAATTCTGTATGTACTTTGATATTTCTACTGTTT
This sequence comes from Agrypnia vestita, assembly GCA_016648135.1. NCBI lineage: Eukaryota > Metazoa > Arthropoda > Insecta > Trichoptera > Phryganeidae > Agrypnia > Agrypnia vestita. Next base: position 28,140 of record JADDOH010000462.1, read on the forward strand.
ATATTTCTGTGTGTTCTTCTATATTCTTACTTTTTATATTTCTGTGTTCATTTCTATTACGTTGTACAAAAAGCTTTTTACGTTATTTCCACGCCTCTGTCACTTGCACACATAAATTGAAACGAACCACTCCGTTTCACCAGTATAATAGGTTTTAAAATTAATTAGTTAACATAACTTCATGTGTGGTGTACAGCTAATAAACTAAATTTAAATACAGATAAATGTCATAGTGTTACCCTTTGCAGAATAAAATGTCAAATTTACTTTGATTATAGACTAAACAGAGATTATTAAAATAAATTAACGGAAGTCAATGACTTGTATCCCTTGTATATGAAACTTGAATCCCTTCTATGGTATATTGCATTCATAGATTGCTTCTTTGAGGAGATCTATCATGTTTTCTCAATTTTAATATAGCTGACATATTATGTTTCGACAAACTTAGTTCCAATCTTCAGGGCTGCTGGCAGGTTGCGGCCACTGTCTTTGCTGCAGTAATCACAAAAAGGCTCTTTTCAAGGCTCCAGACTTGGATTATTGGAGTTTGTGGCGTCGCAAATTGAATAAAGATTAATTCAAGAGTCAATTTAACTAAATGTGTTCATCAGGTATGAATACTCACCCCGCCGAAAGTCTAAGGAGCTTACACCCCTAAATGTAGGCGCCAACACACACTTGCTCAAGTCGCACAGCAGGCTCTTGTCTCTGTTGCTTGCCTCGGTTGGCTTTCCTAATCCCGACAGGATTTAACCCTCCTCCCCTGCCGAACAATTAATAATCGCCCGAAACCTCAGCAGCTAAACACCCCGTCCCGAATAATCAGTCTACGTTTTGTTTTGCCTTGTAGCCACTTTTAGGGAGACGAGCAACAATAATCCCTGATGCAGAGCCTGTCGGTAAAGCCGCTGTTTACCTATTTTCACTGGAGTTCATATGGCACGTCTGCGTGCGTTGTACGCATTGCTTGAATGCTTTCAACCTTCCTCATTATATATTATTGTGTTCTAACAAAAGATTACCTAACCAATTTAAATTAAATTAAATTATGCTTTAAGTATACCTGATAACCACAAGACAGAATTGTCTTTTCAGTTAAAAGTGAGATATCTAATGTCATGCAGACTATCTTTAATGAAGATTTCATCATTTTGAAACACCAATGTTATAATGTCTATATCTTCATTTTGTGGGCAAAAGAAACAACCGAATGAGTCAATAAGATAATTTTAAGTTAAGTATGCAGCGTTGTTCTATATATACATATCTAACAAGAAAAAATTAGCTGAGCCAGAAAATAAAATGAAATATGACTATTTTAAAAAGATTGATTGTTTGAAAAATTTGGCATGAAATAAGATTAATCAATTTGATCAACTTTCTTGTGAAAAAAAACTACTGATGCACAAATTAGATAAAAATAACAAAGGCTTTAAGAGATATTTCATAAAAAAAGGAAGTTCCAAAATTTGGTTTTTGCTTTCCTGAAACCCTGAATTCTTTTACTTATTCAATTGTTTCTTTCGCCCACAGAATTATAAAGGATTATTAATAATAATCCATAAAGTGGAGGCTCTACAGATGCATACTGAAAGTTTCCTGGGTGGACAGAGTTAGAAACGTTGAAGTCTTTCGTTGTATGTAAATACGCCGAGAAAAGCTGCAAACTATCAAGACAAGAAAGCTCGAATATTCGAAAGCCTGACCAAACTAAAGTTTTAGCCAACTCATCAGCGAGGGGAAAATAAGTGGAAAAAGAAGCGTAGGAAGATGCCGCGACACATGACTGCGTAATTTGAGGAACTGGTAACGTTACTCTACTGAGAGAACAGAGTCATGATCTCCAGTACGATCGATAGAAGAATAAATTAAAATTATTGTAACAGAGTGTTAGTTAAATTAGTATAAACCACTACCAGATTTTAGGTACCGTAGGAGACGTACCCATTTCTTCATCAGGACCAATACTACACTACTATGTTGACAACACTATAGGTATACCACAACCATTTTATTATACTGTTAATATATCATCAATATTTATCACATGTGTGTTAACCTTGCCAAAGAATAGCATATAATATCATAATGTCATAATGCATATAATGTTATAATGTCTAACCACGAAGTTAATGCTTTAAATATTAAAATTATTCATAATAAAAATTATTGTATTGAAGCAAAGTGAATTTTTAATATTTGATCTTTAAACGTTACTTTAACAATAGTCCGAATGCGACGCGCCACATTCGACGGATTGTCCGCATTGCGTACGCACATGTTACAGGATGTTCGATACCGAACGATAACAATATGCCTTATAAGTAATGTTCAATATTATAATTAAAGGATCAAACAATTTTTTATAGAAATGCTTTTAATATTGGGTAGAAGTCTCACCGGGAGAAGGTGAAAGAATGGCACATGAGTGTGAGATGCTAATTGCAGAAAATACTGCATATATTGCGCATCAACACTCTTTGAACCCGTGGCATAATTATGTTGAACGTCATTTATGTCAAACCGTTTTTTTCTAAACCAAAGTTATCCTGAGATTTTATAAATCCAATTTCAACATAACCCTAATTTATCGAATTTGACATTTTTTTCTGACGCCTAATGTCAAAGTATCAGATTTTCTATTCTATAGAGAATATATATATATATATATATATATACATATTGTAATACTAAATTTTAAATCAATTTCTGTAGGATTTGTAGACCCTGTATAAGATTCGTTGCAGACTGAATCCGCCGCGGAATATGGTATGTGATTGCTAAATTCGGTTGCGGATTTGCAACCGAATTTAACATTCATATACACTTCAAAATTCCAAATTCTGAAGTCGCTTATCTCCATAACTATTGATATTAGGAAACTGTCGCACGAACATTTTTGACTCATAATTAAAGCAGGAATCAACCTGTAAAGTATGTGATGATTAATATAAGTATATAGTATCTACTGCCCCGCTAAACATTAAAAAAAAACTTACACGCACGAACATTTTTGACTGGTAATTAAAGCAGGAATCAACCTGTAAAGTATGTGATGATTAATATAAGTGTACAGTATCTTCTGCCCCGCTAAATATTAAAAAAAAACTTACACGCACGAACATTTTTGACTCGTAATTAAAGCAGGAATCAACCTGTAAATTATGTGATGATTAATATGAGTGTATAGTATCTACTGCCTCGCTAAACATTAAAAAAAACTTACACGCTCGAACATTCTTGACTCATAATTAAAGCAGGAATCAACCTGTAAAGTATGTGATGATTAATATAAGTGTACAGTATCTTCTGCCCCGCTAAATATTAAAAAAAAACTTACACGCACGAACATTTTTGACTCGTAATTAAAGCAGGAATCAACCTGTAAATTATGTGATGATTAATATGAGTGTATAGTATCTACTGCCTCGCTAAACATTAAAAAAAACTTACACGCTCGAACATTCTTGACTCATAATTAAAGCAGGAATCAACCTGTAAAGTATGTGATGATTAATATGAGTGAATAGTATCTACTGCCCCGCTAAACATTAAAAAAACTAGGTTCGTTATTTTTACGAGTACACCTTTTTTTGTACCTCCTGTATTACTTCTGACAAAATCCACCGAACTCAAATGTCACAATATCCGAACAATCTTACCTGATATAGTTTATATCTACAAAAAATATTTCAGGTTTAATACTGTAACGTAAGTCTGGCGTTCGCTAACTCATACAATATAAGAACGAGCAAATATAAAACGAATGCAGTAGGAAAATATTTAGTTCAGTAAGACTGTCTTACAGATTCAAGGAACAAATTCGATGCTCACATACAAGTAAAACAGGAGAAGCATTACAGTAAGCGTAACAGTCGCAAATAAAAACTTTGACCGTTGCCACGGCTTATAGCCGCAATGTTAAATCGTTTTTTTCAAAAGATAAGGCGCTGCAAGCCACTGCACTCACTAACCTACTACTTACTTACGTGAAATCTAGTTTACAAAGTACATTTTGGAATAGAAGCAAGCTTCGGTATTTACACATCAAAAAATTCTGTCAGCATCGGACCGGTGAGTTACCCCGGTGGCGCAAATAAAATAATTTAAATTTAATCAAATTCCGTACTGCACTCAGGTCCGCAGCAAAATAATGTTTGGCTCCGCCCCGTTACGGCGATACCGCGCTCGCAGTCGCTAAATAAATATTTAAAGGGGATACATAATTATACGCGAAAGTTTGCTTAACTTGCTGCACCGAGTGGAATAGCACAATGGCTCCCGGAAGTCCATGATTCATTTATAACCATCAAATAGTCCTCCTAAATAATGTACCTAGCCATTCGCGATCTAGTCGAGCCGGTGTGAGAAATCCAGAAATGTCTCTTACGATAAAAGAAAGGTTATCGATTAGGTAGGCGCGTAATCGGCCTTTAAATAAATTATGAATATAATTTTACGTCTAGAATGAATGAATGAAAACACTAGAAATTAATTAGCTATTTATTAATTAATGGATAATTAACTATTAAATGTACATAGTTACTTAAAAAAAATATATATTATGAATATCTATTATTAATATTTAAAGCATTAACTTTGTGGTAAAACAAAATGTTAGTTAACTTAGTAAAAACCGCTACCAGATTTAAGGTCTATCGGTTTCGAGACGTACCTGTCTCTTCGCCAGGACCAAGACTGCACTACTATATTCACAACACCATACACCACAACCATAGTATTATTAAACTTTCACCAATATTGATCACATGCATGTTAATCTTGCCAGAGACAAGCATGCACTAAATAGCCTACAGAACAATCAGGAATCTAACGGGAGGGAGTGAGAGGGGGCGGGGTCTAAAGTGGGTGTTACAAAACCTTTGTGAAAGTTAAATTAAACAAAGGGCTTTATTGAAAATTGATTTGGTTATTAATTAAAGGTGCTTTATTATTCACCGCTTCCATTGTGTAAAAAAAATTCTAAATTATTTAATTTTAAACCTTTATTATTAGTATTTTATATTTTCACCCCTGTTTTTGAGTCAAATTTATGATTATTTTTTATGAGGCGGTTGGAAAAATTTGAAAATTGTCGTTATTAATCTGCGTGTAACTGATATCACAAACGCGTTGGTAGCACTGATCACCCGGCTTGTCGCTAATCTCGCTCTGGAAGAAACGTCAAAGTAAAACTAAACTATGGCCGCGACAAGGCTTCGTTTTTATAGTAAACACACTGTATTTCCGAACATTTCAAACGTTTGTAGTTTGTTCCCGCCATTTCCCGACCATTTTAGGCGTTATTCGAATGTTCTAGCTCATTACAGAATTTAGTGGAAGGTCCTAGAGGTTTCGATAGTTTTGTTCCACAGTGACATTACGACGTATTCCAATCGTGCGTAACTTTCTCCGAATTCTATTACCAATACATTACGAGGGATTCCAATCGTGTGTTACTTTCTGCGAATTCTATTTCCGACCAATACTCGAGGGGAAGAAAGAAGGAAGACGGGAGTTGGTATAAATCAAATGTCCTGGCTGCACAATATCAGAGTAAACCGGAGTGAGACAGATGCAGAATTTGTCCTTTTGATTTTGGCACAAGTGGTCGCCAACCTCGGGTGACCTGAAATAAGGAAAACAACATATTTAAAGAGTGTTTTTTTAGAGGCACAGGACTTACAAATAAAATAAAACACATACAATTCAAGGTAATGGCCATTGCATTGGATTTATTGGGAAGATAATTTTATGGCATAAATGTTTAAATGCAGGTTTTCAAATTGGCAACACTTTTTTCAGTGACTGCCAATTTGACAGCCGAAAGATGATTTTGTGTCTTACCAAGCTAGAACAACGCCAGCAAAGTTTTGAAAATTGTGCTATCATAATCTTCTTCTAGATGTTAAAGTTTTCAGCCCGTGTTTAAGTGGTTCTACCTTCGTTCTACTTTCGTAACTTATCTTAGCTAGTATCTTCAGCTTTAAAGCGAACACATTCAGCAAAAATTCAGCAACTTTCAATTCACATATACGACAATAATGTGGCCTATATGTGAATTTTAATTTCCTAACATTTTTATAAAATTATATTATGGAAAATGCCTGGTAAACATCAAATAAAAAAACGTCGCAAAAAATGGCGGATAATTATGCATCAGCCTAATATGTAAAATATATATCATATTTTTAAAATTTTCATTAATAAACTAAAGGAAACACTTTAATTTTGGTATTATAAATTGTGCTTGTTCATCCTGAAGATTCATTCATTCTGAAGGTTCGTCAAGAAAAAATCCTACGGATTTCTTTCACACTGCAGTAAGAAGAACCTAAAAATCTCATAATTATGATTCATTGTAAAAACTTTAAAAATTATGTAACATGCAACACTGACTGCACTAAACTTAATCATAAGAGTAATATTAGATATATAGGAATAACAATTGACAAATATGTCAAATGGCAAAACCATGACAATCTGATCGTGGGACGATTGAGAAAACTGATGTATGTTTTTTATAACCTATGCAATATATTAAACAAAAATACTATTAAAATGGTGTATTACGCGTTGGTGCAGTCCCTCTTACAGTATAGTACTATTGGGTGGGGATGGGCTTATAAGTCCACCGTACAGCCATTAATCATAATACAAAAAATAATTATTAAAACGATTCTCAAAAAACCTTATGATTATACTGCTGTAAATACATTTCAAGAATTTAATGTACCATCACTTTACGAAACTAACTCCCTACGCCAAACCAATAAAGATTATTTTATAAATAAATCCCACCCCTTTGACTGTATAAGTAATAGACATAGAACAAAGGGGTAAGTTAAGATACAAACTTTAAGAACTACCGTGGCCCAACATCACTATCATATTTGGAAGTTAGATGGTACAATACATTGTTGACGCAAAACAAATTTCAAGAAAGAAACATTCCAAAATACGAACAGTTTAAAAATGAAGTAAAATCCTTGATTTTGGACAACGATGTATTGTAACATTGTTTTTGGTATACTACTAATTAATACTATTTAATTATTTCTGCTTTTTTACTTTAATTTGCTTGTGAATACTCCTCCCATAAGCTCAAGCAATTGACTCATATTATGGGGAGTATAATGTCATTAAAATATAAAAACATAGACTTAAATTATTACAAAAATACTTATTACGTGTATACGTGTAAATGTACTGCTGTATAAATAAATAAATAGATTATAATAAAAAAATAATAATTTCGTCTACCTGTCGGTCCGTAAAGTCCGTAACTTGCTGGAAAGACCCAGGAATAATAACTTTAGATAATTAGGCAAAACGAAATGGTCGCTCCAACCAAATTAAAGTCTTCACATTTTTACATTATTTTATTGTTATTTAGTTTTAGGTTCAAGCGAATAAGGCGAATTAAAGAAACGGTTTTCTAGACATGAATTTTCAGCTTAATCCTGCAATCATTAATTTTGTCCCTTGATTTTTCATGGGTATAATACAGCTAGTAATATTATATTACAGGAGAACAGTGAAATATTAAAAAGACTCTTCTGTGTAAATATAGGGCTAGAGATTTTTTAACTCATACAAATACATCCCAATTATACAAATTTCATTGTCTGCCTGTCCGTTCGTATGTCTGTCTGTCTGTCTGTCCCCGTAACTTCGCGTAGCATTCGTAACTTCTTTAATGTAATTTTTTTCGATTTTAAAAAAATATTTTTTTTTGCATTGTCACGGTATCGAAACACTAGAAATTAATTCAATCACCCACAATAATCTGCACCAACAACCGTGGAACACTTTATATTCATCTTTCCACAATATTCGCACGTCTGAGGTCGCACTTATTGTATAATCGCCAAGTAGGCACTCTCGTAATGTATTTCGCTGGCCACACTGAATCACCGCCGGTCACTTCTTGTCGATGGTTTCGCTTTCGTGAAATCGCTGAACTGACACAATTTACTTCGCGATGGTTGACTCGGTTATCAGTTATGGCGTGAGCAGTTTTGGTCTTACCTATAAAACATACATTGATAAAATCGAACAGTTACAATTAAGATTCCTAAAACTTATAGTAGATAATAGAACTAAATGAATGTACAAGGATGATTATAATAAATTATTCAAAGTATTCAAAATATTACCAATTGACCAAAAAGTAAAATATGATATAATACTAGAAGAAATGATAAATAATATTAATATACACACTGACACGCACCATAACTATGCAACCAGATTGACAGGACGTACAATGAGAATACCAATCACTAACAACGTGTATGGCGAAAGAAAAAGAGATTATATTGTGCCAAGAATCTTTAATAAATTAGATAAAAATTTCTTTGAGATGATGCAAGACAAAAAAACTCCATTGGCTTCAAAAAAGTACAAACTAAAAGAATATATATTAAAGCTATGTACCTAATCTTACATTAATTTATAATTACATATCATGTATCACTTGTAAAAAAACATGAAACACTCGATAATGACCTACTATCTTCATTATAAAATAAAAATTATTGTCAAATATTGAAGGCAACCATGCCGTAAAACTGCTGTGCAGTTTGGCATATGTTTAAAAAATAAATAAATAATAAACTATTCGTGTAGCGTTGTGTCGCTCTTTAAATAAGGAATGACATTTCGTTAATTTTCGAGTGATTTCTATACCTGTGAAATGCCCAGAGTTCTGTAAAATCCTAAATAACATGCGATTCTTTGCGAATCTACAGTCTCATCACAGTGTATTGAACAAGTAAACTAAAAAAAATTGAAAACTGAAACTGAAGAAGAAATTGAAGAAAACTGAAGAAGAAGAAGAAATATATATTTTCTTTGCATACATTCGTAATTGATTTTTTAACTTCACCATGCAGTATCCAAATATTAAACACTTTAACTAGATTTGCGGAACACATGGGCTGCTATAAAAATAAAATAAAAATTTGAGAAAAAAAAATTTTTGAGTCAAAATTTGCGGCCCATTTATTAAATGAAAACCACGTACCGCTAGATAATAACGAGCCGACACCTTTACACATAGAAACAAAAGGTTTTAGAATGAATTTACTAGAGCAACTGGAAATAAATAAATATATAAATGATCCAAACATAAAATTTTTAAATAGTCAACAAAAAATGATCTTCTCTCCACTTCTCAATATGTTTAAAAAACCCAAAATCAAGGCCAAAGAATAAAATAATATTTAAAAATAACAACTAAAGAGAATCATTTACAGAAAACGGGAAATTTTGGTAATAAAGCATAACATAGAATTTTGTAAACCAAAGGCACCTTTAATGATAAGTGCCCGGGAAAAAACGAACATTAACATTAACAAAAATATTTAATTACTCTTAAGGGGAAGGGGTAACTTAAAATTGTATAAATAAGTCGATTATACATGGTATATCCACTGTCTGATAATGGCCTTGAAAGCCGAAACAGCTGTCACATTAAAATTGTTAAGCCGTAGAACTTAATAATAATATTTATTAAAATTTAATTTATTTTAAATTTCGCTAAACATAATTGTGGATTTCTACAAATTAAACTCAAAAACCACAAACAAGTAAATAAATTAAACACTTTGTTTTAAAGTTTAAAACAAATTATCAAATGGTATGTTTTTCAGCTGTTTCTGCGGTTTTGCTCGTGATTGACTGATTATTAATTTAATATGAGTGTTGTAATTATTAATTTTAATCTAAGTAATGACCAAATCACATCGAAAATGATTTCATAATATTTAGTTTTAAAAGTTTCAGAGCTTTAGCTAGCAAGAAGTTGGTGAAAAACTAATTAGATTCTACCACAACAAAAAAACAACAAACAGTTACAGAGAGTTAAATAAAAGCATATAAAAAGGGATCGAAGTATGAAGTATTACGATTTCTGATGACTTTGATTCCGCTAAAAATACCTCAAATCAATGACTCCGATACTGACTCCCGAGCGCGGATTCGAATAATCCCTCTTGATTACTCGGATAAGTATGCACTTGACTTTGCTTCAAAAATTCGTAATGAAAATCAAAGGTATTCCTATTCCATTTGGAGTCAAAGACAATATTACCATTCCAGGTGTACATTCCGAATATTTCATTCTTAAGTGGAAGTGTTGCAAATAAATAAGTAACTGCTCGGTGGGGGGGCCCTCATCAGGCGCGCCGCGGGACGGGCCCGATACCGAGCGCCCCCCACACACCCGCCGTACAGGGCCGAGGGCCGACCCGCGAGAGCACGAGAGGGTGCGCAGCCCCGAGCCTTCGGCCTCGGTCGAGCTCGGTCCCACCCTTGGAGCAGCTACATTGGCTTCGCCTGCCGGAGCGGATAAATTTCAAACACTCCCTGATGGTGTACAAAAGTCTTCAAAGAAACTAACTAACTAACCATCACGCCGTTTCCCCGCAGGGGTAGGCAGAGAGGATTGAACGCCACACTCTTCTATCTTGGCACACCACTTTTGCTTCGGTCACATTCATACATCTTCTCATACACGTTCTACGGTTGTTGCAGAGCCATCCTCAAATACTTGTAGTACCTGATCGTGCCAGGTCTTTCACGGACGCCCTCTATTCCCGTTGCCTTCAACACTCGCCTCATATATTTTCTTAACCATTCTTTCCTCGTTCATACGTTCCACATGACTAAACCATCTCAGCACTCCTTTCTTTATTCTATCACCACACTACAGCCAGCATTGCATTCACTTCTAATTCAAAGAAAAGCACCGCAATATTTGATCGACCTCTGTATTCCAGACAATATCACTGGAAGACGGCTCACACTGCGGTCAGCCAAATCGGAGGCACTCTGCAGGCTGGTGGGACCGAGGAGACCTGGAGCCACCAAGTTTACGGAACGTGCTTTCAGCTTCGCGGGCCCAGCTATGTGGAGTCAGCTGCCTCTAGTGCTGCGATCTATGGAGATCCAAGAACTCTTCAAGAAGAGCCTAAAAACTAACTTAGGGATGTCGCACCTCTAAAGCGCCTTTGAAGTATCTCTTACGCAAAAACGGCGCTATATAAATTAACATAAACATAAACATTAGAAACGAAACTTCCAATCAGTGTGGAAAAGCTCCTTTTGGCTGGTAATACATCTTCATTATCTTGCATACTTCCAGGTCCGGCAGCTTCCACAGGGAGTGTGGTGCATACTATGACACCTTTACCCTTTGCAGTAATTTTGTATAACTTGGATTATAGTTGGCGTAGACAGTTTAAACTGTAAATATTCTATTTTGAACTTTTGCAAGGTTTTCATCATTTTATTCGACTTGTATTAAAGTGAATGAATTTTTCATTATCGATATAAGTTACTTTAATAATAGTTCAACTTTTTGCGAATTTTTATTATTTTATTTCTTAGGTTAGTTAATATTACACTCCTATTTTACACTTTACATTCTAAATCTATAACTAATATACTATCCATTTTTTTTTGGTTTATTTGCTTGCTTTGATAATAATTATGAAAACATAAAAATAAGTCAGAAATATTTAAAAAATGCTAACTTTGACATTGATTATCCATTGATCATGAGGCAAGAATACACTTATAAAGATTTTGCTACTAGCTATGAAACACCCTACATTTTATATAAAAATAATGAAACATGTCCAGCAATTAGAAATTACATTAATGGGTTTTGGTTATTATTGTTAATTTTGTATCCCCCTTCATTTTATATTATAGCTATTAGCTGTGAAGGAACTACCATTTTAGGTAAAAGTTGCCATTTGACACAATCGAACGCTCAACTACTACAACTGCAGTTTAGGAAGAACTCAAAACTTCGATGCCTGAGGAATCTCTCGTAATTCGGGCCCGGGTGTACTATTACAGGTGCTTTGATTAATTATTCCACTTCGCCCGCCCTTTGTACACTCGGCTCCCTTTCTCTTCGGCAGGGATTTGAATTAAAGACGTATAGTAGAAACAATACCCCTTCTTTGTGCCGACAATGCCTCCGCTAAGGCTTTTAAGGGGCGCTCTCGATTTACAATGTCACCAGCGCCCTCGGCCGCTGGGCCCGTATTGTGTCCGCCGACAGTCAGACGTCACGCGCCCTTAGCGCCGACTTCAAGACGCGGAGTCCAAATTTAAGGGCTGCGAATTAAAGCCCTTCAGCGAAGACAGTTTATTTATTAAGAAGACTTGGTACTTGGACTTCCGTCTCGCGTAGCTAGAAGTCAAGCAGGTTTTGCCGTGGAAACTGCAGCTACCAACTACGTCCAGACTAGCAAATAGATACGAGGAACTTGATGTCTTTGCCAGCAACTTTATAATATTTAAACGTATTTTAAAAGGTGCATTGAAAGATTACTAGTATTTGTCAAATTGGGCTTAAATAATTGATTTGTATTTGTTTTGATTGTTGGTTGAGTGAGATAACTAACTGTTATGTAACATTTTTATTATATTATGACTTTCTAAGCTTGTGCTATTGCTTTTCACTCTTTATTATTACTTTTTTGTTTTTGAATTTTTATTATATATAATGTTTTCCTTATGCTTCTGCATTGTTGTATACTTGTTTTTAACTTTTTACTTTATATTATATTTATATTTAAATATATTTGTATTTGTATCTTTTCATTATCTTATGTCATTATTATTTTTATATGTTATTATTTTTTTCTTTAAAATATCCATTATATAAATATACACTTTAACTAGTTGTTTGTAAAAGACTTGTAGAGCGTTAATAAATAAATAAATAAATAAAGACAGGTATTTAAAGACTGCCTCAATTTATCCACTAATATAATTTATTTATTCACGCATATACGATACTAACTAAGCCTTACACAAAAAATGCAGTGTATGTACTTATGTACACGCGTTAGAAGTTATACTTCTTTGGCACCATAAAATACTGCGTATTGATACAATATTAAAGCAAAACTATATAAATGTAAAAATATACATTACCACGATCATAATACTTCCCCTGAGTTGTCGTTTCCATTGTTAAAAAGCTGGTGCCAAGAATCGCATTGTAATTACAAGGTTTTACCAGCGGAAGTTTCCAAACTAATGACATTCTGTCAAACGCAACAGAACGCAGTCAAACATCGCCAATAACATGAAATACAGAAATCTGTACGAGAAGCTCCTTTTGGACATTTCAATTATACAGCCAAAGCCGTAATTCAACAAACAGTTCTAATTTTAATTTCAATAACCAATCATTCGTCAGCTTTTGAATTCAGCATCTTTATGATTAGTATTCGATTCAAGATGGTCGACAATACATTATTTCAAGTGAATAAATTTTTTACAGTTACGCGACAGTCATAAACAATATATGAAATATACACATTTTACTCTCTTTGACAGCTAAATGCTGGTGCGCTTGAGCGCATTTCATCGCACACTAAAATTTCACTTAAATTGCGCTTTTAATTTCACTATGTGCGCGCAACTTCAATTAGATAAAAATTACACCTTTTAAAATTAAATAATGTGCCAAAAGAAGTATCACTTCAAAATAAACAAAGAGGGCTTGTTAAAAAATACCCACACTTTTCGTTCTACAATGTTCAAACAAGGGTAGGGAGGTCTGTTCAAAAATTTTCTACATAGTCACCTCTTTTCTTAATACTTTTGGTCTAGCGGTTCAAAGACTTGCGTATTATTTCCAAAAAGATTCCACCATGAAGAAGTGGTGCAAAAGTGGCTTCACCACTTCCTGATACTCATTCGGGGTCCATTATATGGAAGATTTGAGCCGGTCTAGATTTTTAGTGGGTCCGACTGTCCAATTTATTATTTGTTTCAATCGTGTAGTTATTAAATATTACAATTAGACTTTTGATTTTGATTTTTTATTTTTGTTTTACTCTGCGCGCCGTTTTTCGCATTTTCAGACATCAATAATTTTCAAAATTACACAGCACTGGATTATCCTGGGCTTTTCAAATAAATTGCAACGTGCTACAAATTGAAGCCCTACTAACCTAAGTAATATGTTTTTGTACGTGTAGTCTTTGTGGTCAAACTTATTGAACGTGAATTAACAAAAAAGGCCGCCATTTTTGAATTGGATACAATAAACATTTAAAAAATTAGTTTTAAACTACCAAAACACAAGAAAATGCACCGATAAAACAGGATTATTTTTGAGATGGTCAAGCGACCATTTTTTTTCCTGTAAAGCACGACGATAACCGACACCACCTAGCGGTAACTAGAAACATCTCTCGAGCTTGCTCATTCTTGTCGTCCATTACATACGTCCGGTAACATGTAAGCTTACAGATCTACTAATAACTGAATACTTTTACCCAAATGTTCAAAACAATTAACGAAAAATTTACATTTAAGGGAAAAATATCGTAAGCAAATATTACTTTATATTAATTTACATGTTAATCTTGATGTGTATAATATTGTAATAAAGAAACTGCACGCAATTTAGGTTTTCCGAAAAATCTGGAGAGTTCTACAATTGTTTGGAGATTGATGGCATAAACAAAAATATACTAGAAACTTCAAGAAAATCTATCAAGTTTTTGCAAGTTTTTTATATGTTTAGCCTTCACAACTTTTTTCGTATGTGACTTGTATTTTTATTACCGCCATCTGCAGACCAAAGCTTTTTCATTCCCATAATCCAACACAGATGTCACTGTTGATAATATCTATCTATATTTTAATTGGAGTTCAGTATGGTGTTATTGAAACAAAAAATTGAACATACTTAAAGTATTCTGTGGCATATAACCCCTTAAGACACAGTTTAAGATATCTCTTTTGGACATGGCTACCACTTGGATTAACAACCAAGCGTTTTATCTCATTCCAATTCATCAAAGTCAACGTCAGTCTCCCTTAGTGAGCTAGGTACTGTACCAACGCGGTGTTGACGCTGTACACTTTTACCGGGCGGCAAGACATTCGGCTAATTGTTTGACGACTCCGAGACGCCGTCTTTGTATCTCGTGTTCAGTTAGCGAAGTGGTCTGGCACTTAATTAAAAGCCGGGGCTTCGACGGGGGAAGGGATAGTTTCGCCCTTTCCCGGCGTCGGAGGCGTCGGGCGGGAACCCCGTCAGTAGCGCCGCGACGTCCGTCCCGGCAGTACGCTCCGACGCACCCTCGCGCTCGGCTCCCCTGCTGTTGGCCGCACGCGACGAATCGTAATAATAAAGTATTACAGACGGATAATGGATTTATATCGTACATTATTTCAGAATTATTTTCACATGGCTTGCATTTAGCCTTTATGTTGTAGGGAAAATTTTACACACGTATTATTTAAAAATGTATTTTCATGATTAAGAAACATCATTGAAAAAGTGTAAAGTATCGCATTCTTTTATATTATAGTTACAAGGAATTATTAACGTTTTATCACAACATTACGCGAACGATACGCGAGTTATTTGATAATTAAAAAACAATTTTAACGGGTTTATTTTGTATGCAACTGATAACTTTTACAAACTTACTTTGATAAATCATCAAGGAAAATATATTGAAAAACATGTTTATCAAAAAAAAATTAGTAAAATACTGATAAAAAAGTTCCGAGTACGAATCCCTATAGATGGTGATTTATTTATCTAAATTCGTTTACACATTGAGTTCGTTGACAATACTATAGTTCAGAGAGAAGCAGTCCCTCACATCATCATCAGACTTAATTAATAAGAAGGTAAATTATTTATTATACCTGATGATAAGAAAGACTGCTCTTTATAAAACTATAGTAATGACAATATAATTGAAGTGTGTATAGTATAAAGTTTATTTAAGTATAATTTAAATTAATCATGTCGCGTCACAGTGTGGTTGTTTTATCTAATTATTAATAGCATCTAAATTAGATTTAATTATCACAGAATTATATTTTTAAAAATAGTTACTTCACAAATAAAATCGAATTCTAAAAATATTGATTCAAATATACATTAATTAATTAGAAAAATAAACTGGTAAAACTACCTTTAAAGAATAATTTCCACAGAAATTTTCTGTATATTTTTCGTGTTGATTCAACATATTTGTTTTAAATATCAGGATAATGGATTTTAAAATTCAAAGGTTACAATAAAAATTGGTTTCAGTTTGAAAAAGTTGATAAATTTTCTCACTGTTATTTTATGGTAAATGTCTTAAAAACACATTTCTTTTTTGTCCCATTTAATTTTTGTGAGACGCGTGTCGCCTAGTGAAAGCATTGTTTTTATTTTCATACGTGTGATTATGGAGTTCTATGAACTCACCTCCGAAACAATAAATTTGGTAAATGTCTTATTGTAGTGATTTATTTTTGAATAAATATGTAAAAGTTTCTAACAAAGCAAACCTTCTCGTAAAGTTGCTAAAACATAGTTAATAATTTTCCACATTCCGCAAACGTAAAAGCGATTTAAAGAAAATTTCCCTAGCATAATAAATCCATTAAGTCCCTTGAAGGGTTCAGATATTTGATTCAAAATATTCAAAAACTATCTCGATTTGAGTTGTTGAGTTGAAATAGTGTTATGATATGGACAAAGTTTAAGAATACATTACACAGTTCTAAATAACTTGAGGTGTATTTGATTTGCATACATTGGACAAAGATGTGTGGAAAGTTCTGCAAACTTTTTTGTGTCCTCCTGCTCGCCGCGACTTCGAGGGGATTCCTGGATACCGGAGGTTAGTTTGTTTTGGATTAATTACTTAGATGTCGCCTTCTTTTGCTCCTTTAGATGTCTTTATGTATTTTTAACATAATCTATAAACACAGAATCTTTTTCTACATCCCCATTAATTAATTTAATTTACGGAATACGCACTGAAAAAAACAATATTACAGTTTATTTTAAATATACCAAAAATCAGTAACCGAATAAAATATTAACATAAATTAGTCATGGTACTAATTATAAGCCAATATATATATAATCTTTTTAGATGGTTATTTGTAGAAACGTAATATCACTTAATTCATGCTAAATATTTACATATTTTTACATAATATTTCAGTGCCGTATATTTTGTGGTTTTTAATATAGTTGTCAACTAAGTGTCTCCAAAAAAAAAAAAAGTAATTAATTGTATAATTTTTTGGACGCTTTTTCACAGGTTCACAATTCAACAAAGCATTAAGATACACATTGTTTTACAATATTACATTCAATTCTATTTTAACTGAAAAAACTTAACTCAATATCATATATTTAACTAAATACCTGTTATTAGCAATGTTATTAGTTGTAAGATAATTATTAAAACTTCTTTCAAGTCGTTTCTTTACAGGTTAATAAATATGTATACCTAAAAATACGTAAAATATTTATATTCTTTTTGAAATAACTGATAAATATACTCAATATGCTAATACACTATTCAACTAAATACATATAACTATGCGATGTTCCTTATTATATGACTGTTACTATCGCTTAATAAATTTTCTTAACACATGTAAAATATATTTTACAGGTATTCTAAATGAACAAATAAAAATATGTCAGTATTCTTATAAATCATTAAACTTAGTATGCCTTGCTATACCATGTTATTAAATATAAGAAGATTTTGTTTTTTCTTCTAAATTTGGAGTAAACTCGAAAGTGCGTAAGGACTCTAGTAATTTATTATTTAACGTGGAGACAATAAATTACAGTGTCCTCGATCCATACTTGTTAGTGGTTTTAGGAATTGAGAGTCCTAAATTGGTAGCGTGCAATCCTTGATTAAGAGGAACAGCAGTACCTAACCCATGTACAGGAAGAGCGTTGAATTGAGATAATTTATAAATTTTAGAACCATTTACTAAAATAATAAATATATTTTTAGATAAACATAACAATATTTGGTAACTAATTGGTACAGTATCATTGGTACGTTCGTTATAGTTGAATTTAATTAATAGTGAACTACGTTGATAAAGGATTTAAATAAGTACTTTTTTATACTTATTGGAGTTCTAAATATCCATACAAATACATGAATATTTTTTCCGTTCAGTAAACCTTTACATTATCGTTGAATTAAATTGTGGTAAAATACTGTCACGGGATCGTGGCTACGGAAGGCAAATGAAACACTAAAAACTATTAAAATTTTTATTTATTACGCAAAATTACTTAACACAGATTTTAATCGAAATTCTTAAATTCACACTAGTATTTCGCACTCGAAAATCTTACACGCATATCTAGAAAATTTAATTCAGAGGTTTGTATCGCTCTGATTACTATACAGCACTTCTCACATGTCGGTAGATACTTTCTTGATTTACTGTCGCTGGAACACACACACGCTAGCAATATTCTGAGTTGCCGCACGGTTCGCTCCAATGGCGTTAGCCCTGTGCTCATGTCGCTTTCTCGATATTTCCAGAATCCGCTGGACTATCCCAGAACCTTGCAGTAATTTCTAATTTTAGTGTAAAAGGTCTAGAGTGCTGTCAAATAATCAATTACGTGTAATTCTTTCTGATTTAAAAATCTCGTGACAATGCGTTAATTAGGATTTAAAAAAGTTATTTGAATACTTATTAAAGTTTTAAATACCCATCTAAATATATTTTTTTCCGTTGAATAAAGTGTAGACGACGCAACATAATTAAATTTACAGTAAAATACGTTAATTATTATTTAAAAAGTCCTTTTAATAATGAACATAAATAATTTTTCCATTACCTTTTTGCGTTCGGAATTTTTCAAATTAACCGATAAATAATATTACCGAGGTATGGATTTGCGAGGTTCTAGGAGGGTAAAAAAAGTTTATGATAATGCCAAGATTTTATTACTACACTTTCAACCCAACCTTAATGTAAGATTAGTATTTTTATAGATCTAATCATCCATTTAATCTGCTAACTTACCATTCTAGAAATTTCTTTTACTTAATTACATTTATCCCTTTCAGTACCGATGTCTTATTAAGTTAAATAATAAAATACCGGATTGAATTAAGAATATTCCTTTAAAATATGAATGATCTCCGATTTCATTTGAGATATAACAAAACGTCACAATATTAGACTTCAAAGCTAAATTATTCATTAAAATTTAAAATGGAAATCGTTAATAAAAAAAGGCATGCTTTTATGCGCTTTCTTTGCATACATTCGTAATCGATTTTTTAATATCATTCATGCAGTATACAAATCCAAATATTGAATGCGTTGTTTTCAAGTTTAAAACAAATTTTCGAACGGCATGTTCTTCAGCGCTTGCTTGTGAGTGACGTATTTATTAATTTTAATCAAAATAATAACCAAAACATGTCGAAAATGATTTAATAATGTAAAGTCATCCACTTTACGTAAATTTTGAAAGTTTTAGAGCTCTAGTTAGTCGAGAAAATAGTAAAAAAATAATATAAAGATTCCACCACAATAAACAAATAGACTAAAAGAGATAAATAAAAGCATGTAACAAAGAAGAAATTTAAATTAAATGATAAAAGTGTGCTTTTTTGGTTATGCCGTAATTATTATCATTCCCTGATGAATTATCAGGGAATGACAAATAAAATTGAATATGTCACTGAAAAGTAAAAAAGTTTACTAAGAAAAGTAATCTGCCTTTAATAGAATAGATTTATTTATTTATTTCTTAATCACATATATTATACAATTTGGGTTGTAGGTATTATGCTTGTCCCACTAGAAGAATCTCTGTTGAGGCAGGCATACTTTACAAAATTGTTGTACTATTAATTCATTTGCGTTTAGTTACAAGTTATTTCTTCTTAGTGTCGTTAGTTGTATACACAAAATAAAAATATATAAAAACGTTTATGGTAACAATGGTATAAACCCATCGACATTAAAAAAAAACTTAAATTTGCAAACTTTGTTAATCTTTTGAAAATAATATGAATGAATTGACTTCTCTTAGTGGCAATATACTAACGAAATACTTAGAAAGACTATTTATTTACATCGATATAATATCGCAAAATATGACCTAAATTATTTATAAATAACACATTAACATCGTTAATTTTTTTAAGCTGCTGTGAATTTTAATCATCCATCAGCCAATACTTTTTTGTCCTGTTAAAAAAAACGGCGAGTCTGAAAGGGTTAAACAAAAATAAAAATAATTTATTGCTGGTTCATTAAGTTATCTACATTTTTCATTTAACTATTTGACTTTCTGGAGTATATTTGGTAAGAAAACTTTACCAAATATACTAAAGAGCCCAATAAATATTTGCATCATGCTTTGAAGGTAAAAAAGCCGTTTTTGCTCAATTGATTTTTATAAAATTTCTTATAATGGGTTTTTTATAATACGTAATTTTTTTTTTTAATTGAGTCATGTAACTTTTTTGCTGAGAATCGTAATATGCCATTCCTTGTATTTTTTCACATATGAATATTATATTGGACAACACCTTTAAAAAAATAATTATTCAAATTTTTAACATTGATTTGTTTTAAATTTTTGAGTGTAAAAAAGCTATAATTATTGAAGCTTAAACAATGTCGTTAGACCAAACTATTTATCATAGAAAAGTTGTTTTATAATTGACGTGATACTTGGTCTAGTAGGTAGTAAGCTTCATTCCAGACCGCCAATTTTTTTTTCTCATAGCACAGGCGTTTAGTTTAGTTTGAAACTGGTTACAATATTGATGGGACACGTATACACATATCTTTATTATCATTATGTTAATAGTTATCATATTTATAAATGCAACTTGATCATTTCTTTCCTGGCTTCTTACATATTAAACGTAAGCCTTGTCTTCCTTCCTCCAGAATAAAAGCTGATGAAATAATTCCAGCGTTGACATAAGATCCTTATGAGGAAGTAATAATGATAAAAAATGATTTAATTTCCGGAAAGCTGATATGTACTTCAAGAAAAAACTCCTACGGAAAGTAAAATTCTCTTCTTGATATGTTTGAAGTATTGTACTATTGATGAAAATATTACTTTATTTTTAACCATTTGAGTTTCATATTTCGATACTTATAGCAGACACGATGATATTAATCTATAGGTAAAAGGTATAAAAGGAGAACCTCCGGAGAAATTGCAAAATACACATTTGACTAATGAATTTATTCAAAAAGAGCAGAATGATTTTGTGGTAACATTATTAATTATATAATTTAAAAATATATTATTAATTTAAATTGTTACACCACTTGTAGTACTTTTACGTCTAAGGGTTTCGATATCACTGTATCTTCGTCAGGACGGACGCATACTAACTATCCCTTACTTATTCTAGTAAACAAATTAATTTTTGAACGGGGGCGTGGCTACAGTTACGGTGGGGGTAATTATAAGGTGAACACTGAAATGGGGAATATATCACGTAACGGGCTATTCACACAATTTATCTGGTTATTAATTATATTGGCTTTGTTCATTTCTTGATTCGAAATATTTCTAAGTATCCTATATAAGGCGTCTATTATTTATTTATTTATTTATTAAATATATGTGATGGGTGTATGTGAGCGAAAGAATATGTCCACCCGTTCAGAGACAGATTTTTTGTGTCGAGACGTGACGTATATTGTGACTGCGAGTGTAATGTGTGAGCAGAGGCAGGATAGATACAAGACATGAATTACGATTACACTTAATTAAATTTACAATGTTGGTATTGCGTACAGAAAGAAGCGCTTGCTATATCTACGACGGTCGGCGAAAGTGTGGTTGTACTTATGGGCAACCGGTACTTGGTTGGTCGCATCGAGCCCCTTATTGGTTGATGCCGGCTCGACGCGTACGGCTAGAAACGCTGCGGGCCTCGACCACCACAAAACAACCAAAGGACTACTGAAAGCATGTGGGTCTATAAAAAATGAGTCATCCACATTTGAACGAGAACAAAAGATAACAGTATAAACCAAGTCAGTAGCCGGCGGCGAATAGATTACAAGACCAGAGGTGTAGTAGGTACTTAGTCCACATCACTTAACTATTATCATGGCTAAAATACAATAAAACCCCGTTAATTCGACGCCCACGAGGTCCCAAAATGCATAGAAGCTTAATCACGATAATGTGACAACCCCGATAATTTGTAATTCGAAGTAATTTTCAACTCCTTGCGCTTTAAATAAATACATTTTCGTTCACAAAATAAGATTTTTTTTATTTTGACAGAATTGAAAAATTTAATTTGACAGAATTGAAAAAGATATTTCGATTTTTTTCGCAAATGAGAGCAAAAAATATGTTAATATCGGGTACTTTGGTAATAAAAATGACGTGATCTTTATATGAGCATAATAAATATTCCATTATATTAGTTTTCGAAATTATTTCTTGAAATAAGCAAAATTAATGACTTTTTTATGCAATCTAAAGGTGATTTTTTTGTTCTTTAATTTCGAATTAACGAGGTTCTATTCTATAACATAACGTGTGTATATGCACATGTAAAAATAAAAACACACTTGTTTATTTTTTGTGAGATGCGCTTCGCTTTATGAGGGAATTATCAATCTAGCTATTTAATATTCAATTACTTATATTTTTATGGAATGTATTGAAAATAAAACAGCTATATAATTTTAAGAAATATAGTATTATAGGTTTTTGTATTCCGGCGAGGTCCTAAGAAACAATTTTTTTCAAACACTGATGATATATTAATACATATATGGAAGAGGATAGCTATTAGATATATTTTTCAAGGCTAAGAGGCCCAATTATCGAAGTGGTTGATATAACCACTTCGATAATTGGGCCTCTTAGCACAAAAGATCGAGTAAAACAAATAGATTTATTTGATTCCACCGGGGATCGAACCCAGAAACATCGGTGTGAGATGGCAGTGTTATACCCACTGGGCTACGAGGGCTACTAATTGAGATAGAGACAGCATTATTCATATTAATTTAGGATTTTTTCTGAAGATTTAAATCAATTGTACGTGTCTCAATTGTCTGAATTACATTACTTTGATTATAATACACTGTAAGCCAATTTCCCTATCTAAACACGAACAATTCTGTTTTCTTAGAGAGGTAGCGCGTAAAAGATTTGATTGGTATAACTATTAATTATTGGTTATCTGTTTAAAATACCACACTATAATAAATTAACATATCTAAAAAAAGAAAACAAGATATTACGCATAAAACGCGATGGCCCAGCTGAACACCATTCCGAAATATGCGTTTCAGATGTTTTGTCATCAATGGTGATACCGCTGGCATTGGTGTGTACATTGACAAGGGAACTTATTAGATTAAAATAAGTATAGTGTATATGAATAAACATGTTTCTACCAACTAAGGGTTTGACATTTTTTGTAAGCAAGTAGTGTGTGTAGGCTGGCATCATCCCTTAAGTTCATTAGGTTCTTTTACTTGTTATTGTTTCAGCGAAGGGGATGAGAGCGGGGGCGGCAGACTCAATCGTATTCAATTAAAGCTAATAATAATAAGTAGCACTTGTGTGGAAAGGAACCCGCTAATTAATATGGAAATGAAACAACTCCACGGAACTGTTAAGGCGGTCGGGGTAATCCGCTTAAAAGTTACACTTTCCCTGGCGCCGCGGGTTGGGGGGGGAGCCCCAAGTTCCCCGGGAAGATCCAAATCTAGAAATTAGGGGCGAGTTATTTTCGCCAACTATAAGTATCGGTCCGGGAAAATGTGGAAATCATTGCGGAAAATTGCCAATTTGTCGAGCGAGTGCCGCGCGCGGGCTTCAATTCGGCGGGAATTAATCATTTTTGTAATTTATTGCCGGTTTCTAGCGAGTTTTGGATCCCCGTGTATGTAAATTTCGCATTTCAATGACGCTGATGGTGCAAACGCGGAAGAAAATGGTGCCCCCAAGAAAAAAAAAGTAGCCGAAATACATCAAATCATCGCTGATTGAATTAATCCAAAAATAGACTCGAGAGAAGAGGGAATCCACCACACACCCGGGGCAACAATAGTTGACATATCGGCCCTACACTTTCGCCACCCATTTTCGTCATTTTTTTAATGCTAAAGTGGACGTCCTCACCGTCCCGCCGATACTCGTGGGAACGCGAGCGGGACGGGAAGGCGTCCACACAAAACCTCTTCTCTGCCTCCAAAGCGCAGGGACAAATGACAATTTTAATACAACTGGAATATTGGAGACTTAATACTTTATAATGTTCTTAAGTTTTCAAGTCATTAGAATCTTATGGTTTGAGTTTCTTAGGTTATTCTGCCGTGTTCAATTCATCAGCCCTGATGATGGACCCTGCAATGTGACCTTGCAATGATAGTCCAACGTTTTGCGAAAAAAACCCAGAAATATTGAAAAAAAAATGCAAACTTTGAAGTCGCATATCTCCTTAACTACAAATAAAAGGTCATGGTTGCTTTAACATTTTCGACTCATAATCAAGGCAGAAATCCACCTGTAAAGTATTGTAGACTAGCTCTGTTACGCCCTATAAAAATATTGTTATGTCATAATACTATTTTTTATGACATTTTCATAAGTGTTTCAAAATTCACATGCTCGTGGTAACGTTTTTAAACAATGTGAACAAATTGTGAACAAGATATGTACCTACGTTATTTGAAGTCAATTTATTTTGGTGGCCTGCCTTCACAAATGTCTTTAAGGAATTCGTTACGTCACGAGCCAAAATTAATGAATTGACTAGAAAATCAATGAATATTTCACGACCGTAACTGTCCAATCCTTTTGAAGAACCGTGCATAAAGGAACACAACAGACGTACGTTTATTTGAGGCACAAATAATGCCTTCGATACGGCGAAATGGAGATGTCTTCCCCGAAACAGGGGCGGCTGGGAGGGGAGGATTTAGAAACACTTATTGGCTTTATCCCGTATAACCATCAATTATGTATGAGTTATGAGGGGTTGTTCGAAAATGAACGAACAATTTCAAAATTGACTTTTTTAATTCATGATGCCAACCACGAGATTGGTGAAAACCAAGATGAAGCACAGTAGACCGACTGCAGTGGAAATTGGGTCGTATATACAGGGTTATTTGGAAAACCAAATTAATCTCAATATTCCTGCCTTGATTATGAGTCGAAAATGTTCAAGCAACCATGACCTAATATCAATAGTTATGGGTATATACGGCATCAAACTTGCATTTCTTTTTCAATGTTTCTGACTTATTTTTTACAAAACGATGAAATATCATTACACTAACTTATATCGATTATATATTATTACGAAAAATTAGGCCATCCTGTATTAACGTTAGCTTATTCTAAAACGTTTTAATTCTTATAATATATTTGAAAAAAAAAACATATTTTTATTAGTATATTCTAAGAACAATAGTTTCACAGAGGCGAAGCTACTCGGGAAAGCATTAACAAAGACTTCCATTTAAATAGCTTGTCTCTGTGATATCTGTAATTTATACTAATAAATGAAAACATAGTTTGTACCAGTTTCATGAAAGGTTTCTAGGTTATTCTTGAATATTTATATTTATTTTATACAATTTTAGACATCTCATTGAACACCGTATAAATCTACGTGTATCTTCCAGAAGCCGCCCCTTTGTGGGATTCCTTGTTATTCGGTCTTCATTATCAAGACATCTAGAACGGGTTTTCACCCGTCCTAGATTTCCTGATAATGTCACTTCAATGAAATATAAATATCTTATCAGTTTGATTTTCCATATTTCGAACCATCCAGATTGATTGCACTGATAAAATTACACTGACACTTTTATAGTCAAAATAGGGCAGTATTTAGTTGTCAGAACATTCCTGTTGTCACTGTTTGTTCAAATGAAAACACAAACAATTTAAACTTATTAATTACCTACGCAAAACTTACTGCACACGAGATAAATCTGAGTACAGTTCGTAAATTTACAGTTTCTAAATGCTTTCAGAATATTTCACATACTTGTTATTACACTGTCTCTTAGTTATTCAATTAGCGCTGTTTCTATTGATTTGATAATTTTCTAGCGAATTCCATTCAATTTTCGCAAGTAGAAAATTTCTCGCCCCGGTAGGAAATTACTTTAAATATATCGCTGGAGTCACATGGTCTCATTGCGCTTGTTCTGTTGCCAATATCACAAAAGACTAACTCTGCGTCGCGTGATATCCTTGTATTTATTGGTAACATCACTTTCTAGATCCTTCGAGACTCTTATGGAACCTTCCAGAGATTGCGAGAGACTTGTAGAGCGTTCTGGACTATTCGAAAGTGCGTCCTAGAATGTTATCGAATGTTCGAGAGAATTTAATGATGCTGTTGTCCTCGATAGTTACTGACTGCGCAATTATCTCGTAATACTCTTATAAGTTCAGAAATAATAAGTTAACACTGAAAGAAAATTGAAACATCACTGAAATGTAATGAATCCTTTGAGATAAGCGTACAAAGAAAGCTGGACTTTTGTTTATCCCAATTACAATAATTTCGTTCTCTATCTGTCCGTAACTTTTATATAATATTTTTTTTTTCGTAAAGTTTTTTTTTCCGAAACTTTTTTCAAAAAATTTTTTTCCTAAAATTTTTTTTCCGAAATTTTTTTTTTCAAATTTTTTTTTTAAGATTTATTATTTAATAAAATAAATACATTCTTATTCATTAGGAACCGAAATATAAAAACACCATTTTTAACGGGTTTCAGATTGTATTCTAATAATTTGATACGAATATATCCGAGTAATTGTCCGTAATTGCAATTGTCATTCTTTCCGATAAAAGAGGATCCAGAGATGTGATAATTGTTCTTTTGTACAAAGTGATGAAAATTTCTCCACCCGACTCACTCAGATGTCGAACGCAGCATTGTCAATGGAATATCAGATCGCTATAGATGGAAATAATTTCTCGGGATGTTTACTAAAGCTTTTAATACTGCAAATTGGCTGCTTGTAAATAGACTGAATGCTTTTTGGAAAAAAGATTTTATAAAACCACGCGTCACGTTGATCACCACGTTGACCTTTGAAATCATACACAGAGTGTATGATTTCAAAGGTCTACGTGGTAATTTTAAATCTCGTAATACTTTTTAATTATAAAGATAATTTATAAATCAACGTAGATTATGGAAGTCATTCCTAAACAACATCCATTTTCTTGATGATAACCTGAACCTATAGAATACATTAAATAAATTATTTATTTGCATATTCTTACATGATCACAATACATTGATACACTGAATACATTTGCTTTTGCATTTTGCTAGAGCAGGACAAAGACACTTGTAATTGTGATAGTGGGCTAAGTTTTTAATAATGAAGTATTCTCTTAATATTATTAAAAATAAAATAAAATAAATATTAAATGAAATACCAGAGGAAATAAGAAGGAAAAAAATAGAATTTAAATAAATATAAAAAAAACAAATTTATTTATCAATTTGAAAAACACGCTGAAAAAACAAATCAATGAAAAAATATGTTAGGTGCTACCGGGATTTGAACCAAAATCACCTAATTCCGGGCAGGTATGCTACCAATTACACCACATCAGCCTGGTACTTTTCCATCAATATATCGACCTTATCTGTAAGTCTCATTTATTAATTGATTAACATAATATAACATTGCTCTAAAAATTGATAATATATGTTAATCAATTAATAAATGGGACTTACATATGAGGTCGATATATCGGTGGAAAAGTACCAGGCTGATGTGGTGTAATTGTCCAGAATTCTAGGGGATTTGGGTTCGAATCCCGTTAGCAGCCAAAATTTTTTAGCATGTCTTTGTAATTAATAAATAAATTTGGTTTTAAATTTCACAGAGCTTTGTTATGAAAAATTGCAACTTCACAATAAGAATGTGTTCTGGAATATAATTAAAATAAGATTCTTGTTCAGTTAAAGATTTACGAATAATGTTTGTTAATATTATGTAAATATTTATCTGTATAAAGCATAACAAAATAAAAGTATCACAGATTTAGTTGACGTATATTTCAAACATTAAAAAGACACAAATTCTCAGTGCCATGTAGACCTGCTCAGATTTTTTTGTGGAGATATTGAGAGAATATTTGAAGTTGGTCATCATTCAAATCAATCCTTCATGACTGAAGATCGTGATCTTCCTTCTTGACTATTCTCTTCCATCTATCCCGGCATCCTGCAGATCTTAGCGCTGTCACCAGAGAAGTGCCTGTAGCTTTTTCCACATGATCGGTCCAACTTAGTTGTGTAACAAGCTTCTCCAGTTTATCTTCTCTTCTGTCAAGATGTCTAAAAAAATTGAGAAATCGTAGTTGTAAAAAAGTAGTTCTCTCTAGAGTCTCTCTTTGATTTTTAGTTCTGGCAATATGGAGACATTTGTGCGTCTCGATATCCACGGCATACGCAACATGCATCTCAAAGACACAATCTATATAATATATTACGCCGTAAATTGACACCTCACAAGCCTGACTTCGGTCGGTAGAAATAAACAAAAGCTTGAAAAGGTGAATGCTGTCGAGAAACAATGGGTCTTCTTCGGGTAATCAGCGCTGGTTGTTGGTCGCGTGTTTTCTTCCACTAAAGCCTTAAAACCGTCACTTCAACAGTAGCGAGAAGTCCTCGACCTTCTTTATCTCCAAGAGTTACGTCTATGTTTCTTAACTTTTCGTACCAACATCGCACTTTCGTTCACCCCATGCATGTCAATGGTAGGTATTTGAGACGAAAAATACCCTATTATAATTAAAAAATATAGAATTCGCCATTTTCAATCATATATCTGAATGTTAAAGTAATCCAAATTAATATCATAATTAATAATAAAGCAGATAATGCGGTTCAAAGTTTTTTGTTCAAAATGTAAGCATTAAATGTGATACTTTTGCATATCAACATGATAAATAAGTTGTATGAAAAAACCATTCAAAATTTGAAAAATCCAATAATTTATTAATTTTTTTTAACAAAAATTTGATAGATCTTCTTGATCGTCGCCACGAGTCTACTTGCAAAGTGTCAGCTCGATTGGATCACGGGAAAGGGGTTTAAAATGGATCCAAAGTTTTTTCGTCAGAAAAGAAGACAAGAAGACAATCAGACGCCACAAGTTAATATAAAAGGAGTAAAAATCATTCTTGTTTTCATATTTATAACAAAACAATCACATTTTAAAAGGGATATTCTTGCACTTAATTTAAAAAAATGTTTTAAATGCACTTTTCATAAAGTACACTATTGATTATGAAAAAATAATGGAAAGTCGAACAAAGATGTTTTTTGGCACAATGTAAAACTATGATGTACTCAAATATGACAAAAACATTTTATTGGATAGGTCTGCACTAGAAATGTTCAATGAAAAACAAATCAATAATTATTTCCTGAAAAATAAATCTCGCTCCGTTTACGTAACAGATACTAATACTAATAATAAAATAATACAAATACTAAGAAATAATTCTGTTAGCTATTAACTGCTATTTTTCGAACTACGTCACCGTCCGGCAGCGTGCTATTTATATGTACGCCGCTTCCTACATGATTTTTTTTACAATATTATCATCAATGATTTAAATCATCTTAGGATATGATAGCATTCAGTATTATATAAACATACATAGATATCCAGTGGTCAGTGCTTCGAGCCCCTTTCCAGAACACCAGCAAGTTAGTCCTATTTTCATAGCACAAGCGATTAGCTTAATTTGAAAGCAGTAGGAATTTTGATGTGACACGTATTTCGTGTTAATACTAAAAACTCTTTAAACTTTTATTTACTACACAATTTCACTGGATAAAAATTTAATTGGAGCATTGTTTTAAATTCCTACTTAATGTTTCTAGAATATTCGTTGCACTTTTTATCTAATTTCGTGACTCGCACTAATTATCACTCCTGAATAACTTGTCTCAAATACTGATGCTTAAATTGCTCAGGTTAGGTTAGGTTAGAAAACTTCTCGCTCGTCGATAGGTACTTTCTTGATTTACTATCGTTGGAATCATACATGCGCTAGCAACACACGCTGCATGATTTTGCTTTCTATAGTAATAGCCCGCTGTCTACTCTGACATGCACTGTGGCAAGTAGCCGGTCGATCTCTTTTTATTGGTAACCATCGTGTCACGATGGTTCCAGAATTTATGGATTATTCCAGATATTTGAAGAAATTTCCAATTTACTTTTAAAAGGTGTAGAGTGTAAAATCCTTGATTATGTGTAGTTCTTTCTACTGCTACAGTGTGCCGTGACGGTTCCGTGACGGTGTGAAAAATAACGTCGGTTTCAATTAAGGTTGTTGATATATCACAACTTTTTATGGTTTTTCCTACATTATCATTTCCGTATTTATTTATTTTATTTTTATGATTCAAATATTTTTTGTAGACCTCCTCATTGGGATAATTAAACTAATTTAGGGACAGTACATTTGGGACTGCCCTGTGACTCGCCTGGGAGCACTAATATTAATTTACTGCAACAGGGTAGTCGCACTTACGATTAATATCATTTGAAACATGTATATGTCATTTGCGAAGTTAATTATACTGATTCATGATATTGTACTGAAAAGATGATTTTAGTTTAAAAAATCGCAACACTGGTCATATGGATCAGGTAGATAGTCATATAAGTTTATAAGTGTGCAGTTTTTTGGGAAACGCCTGTTTCGTCGGTTTTCTGGCATCTGTCCACATCCTTCTCATCTTTCTAGTCATTCTTCGTGTACATTTATAATATTGAATATCAAATTATTACACATTCAAAGAAACTGAAACGCCACGTCATTGTTAACGCGATTGCGTTATAATAATATCTCGATTCTGTTTTCTTTTCAAAATGTTATTCAGTCGTAATAATTGGACACATTTTAGAATGCTCAAAAGTTTTAACGCCATAATTAATCACCAAAACTAGTTTTATTCTCGATTTAACTGAATGGATTACTGATTCTGATAAATATGGATAACGAGGGTTTTATGTTTTTTTTCCTTAAAAAATTAAGTATTCATAATCGAATCATTATACAAGGTTTATTACTTTAGGGCATTCGTTTACTTTTACAGTTTAAAATTTGAATATTCCACCCATATTTCATTCTCTATCGTCAGTCGACAATATAATAGTTAAATTGTACATAATATCATTTCAATTTTGAAGGTTGTTCTTATATTGGAGAGCAGTCGTCAGAAAATACTTAATTTTCAAGCTTTATCGGCTATAATATAAAGCAGTGGCATTCAGTAGGCCTAAACAAAATAAAAATTAACCCATAAAAACATAGTTTTCATTATAAATGTTTTATATTAATTATTATTTAAAAAATGTTTTATAGGATAACAATCCGCAGATAAATTCTATAAAATAAATTCTATAAGATAGAGATAAATTCTGAAGTGTACATGATTTAAAAAAAATATAATTGCAATTTAAGACAGAGAAGAGAAGAGAAGGAGTGGATAAAAATAT
This sequence comes from Agrypnia vestita, assembly GCA_016648135.1. Classification (NCBI taxonomy): domain Eukaryota; kingdom Metazoa; phylum Arthropoda; class Insecta; order Trichoptera; family Phryganeidae; genus Agrypnia; species Agrypnia vestita. Next base: position 59,503 of record JADDOH010000462.1, read on the forward strand.
AATTCGCAGGAATTAAAATTAACGACATTAATAGATAAAAAAAATGCAAATAATATTAGCTTGATTTATTTTGTAGAAGGATCCATAACCTCATATTATCTACCTTGAAACAAAAAAGGCATCCCAATTTTAAATCGATTTTTCTAAATAAAAAGGTGCGTCTTGTGGTCTAAAAAATACGATAAATAATTAATGAAGTAACTACGTAGGTAAAGCTGGTGAACACCGTTTTAATATTAATGGGTGGAATGAGATATCGATCAACGATATTGTGCGTTCATAAATTTAGTGACGGCTTCGTTTTTTACTTTAGATTAAAATAATTGTTTTAAATATACCACATAACCTTTAATCAATGTATTTTTGAAAATGGTTATGTAGTATAATCCTCAATTTTAAAGGCATTAACTAATGAAGTAAGTTGACGTAAAAAAATGGAAAATAAACAAGGTTTCTTTTAGAAAACTGATAACGTTGTTTTAAGTAAAAAAAAATATGTAGTGTTAATTAATATAAAGGATTTAAAAACATAATAAAGTGATAATTCAACGTTTTAAATTTTATCAATTTTAATTAATTTCTTACCTATTTAGTGTATATATTAAATAATTCGGAAAAAAATTGATAATATGTGGATTTTCTTACGGTGGAGTTGGTAAACCTTGCATTGTGTAAAATGATCACTTAAGACAGCTCATACAGGTCATAAGCCCTGGGCCACCCTATATAAACATCCGTACATGTTTCCCATACAAATAGTTTCGTCTTCGTGAGACTTATATCCCTCTGTAGACATCTCATGTTTTTCCCTTGTCCGATTCGGGTCGGAGACCCATTGCATCGACAAGGCGCCTCCATTCGTCCCTGTCTTGCGCTGATTCTGCGGCCTCCGTCCATTGTAGTCCAATCCTTTCCTCACACAGTTTCTGGAGTTGCCTCGCCCAACTGTATCTGGGGCGGCCCACTGAACGTCTACCCTCAGGAATCGCACTCAGTATTTTCCTAGGAATTCGGTCATCAAACATTCTTAGCACGTGCCTAAACCATCTCAGTTGCTATTTTTCTATGAAGAGTAACAGTGGTTCAATGTTTAGATCGTCTCGGATCGTCGAGTTTCTTATTCGATCCCATTTCGTAACTCCTGCCACTCCTCTCAAGTAGATCATTTGGGCCGCTTGGACTCTAGAGCGTGTTCGTTCGATCAGCATCCATATCTGGTGATCGTAGGTAAGCCTCTGTAGACAAAATCCATCTATAAAAAAACTATAATAAGAATAAATATTCAAAGTACGCCTGTAAAAATAAGAGTTTCACTTTTTAAGAGTATATTTTTATTAAATAAATATAATTACTTCGTTGCCTGTCCGTCTGTCTGTCTGTTTGTCTGTCCCCGTGACTTCGTAACGCCAACAAACTAGACGGGATGGGGCTTGAACCCCAGGCCAGCAAACCCGAACCGGCCGCTCTACGCATGTTGCTACGGTCTCCGTGGACCGCCAAAAAGATACTGTAAATATATAAGCTAGGACTTAGCAAAGGCGTGAACTGATGTCATTTTTGATGGGTTACAGCCATATGAGATAATTTCTAGAAAAATTTGTGAACAATCAAAACCTATACGTATTAATCTACCGGACACCGCAGGCAGTGGCGACTTTGGGTGCGGTTTGACGTCTCGTAAAGCCAACAGGCTGCAGTGGGCGGGGCGTGTGGCGAGGGTTGATGAGTCTCGTTACATGCACGAGGCCCGCCTGCATAAGCCGGCAGGATCAAGAGCGAAGGGAAGACAGAGGTGTAGATGGGCAGATAATGTCAAGACGGTTAACCAGAATGGATTACAGAGGGGGTGTCGAGGGATGAATGGCGCTCCGGGGTGGCTGTGGTCAAGAATTTTTGAGTCAGGATGGACGTGCAATAACCTTCATAAATAAAATTTGTAAAGTCAAGTGTTACGTGGGGGTGTGGCCTCGTTTGTGATGGGGGAGAGGGGTGGAGTTTGACAACGAGGCATTGAAACAGAGAATATAACAATAATTTATAATTTTATTATTTTTTATTTATTAATTAACGTCCTATAGGGCTTTTACAGTAGATAGGCATGGTGTACATTAACAGAATAGGTATAGAGTTTAGAGAAAAAAAAACATAATAACATGTAAACATAGTAATGACAAAGTGAGAAGAAAATACTTAGAATACAGATACAAACATATAAAGATAAATATAATATAGAGTAAAAAGTAAGAAGCATAAGAAAAACATTATAATATAGAAATTTAAAAATAAAAAAAAGTTATAATGTAGAGAGAGAAGATATAGCACAAGTTTGAAAGTCATAATATAATAATAAAATATACATACAAATACAAATCAATTATTTAAGTCCAATTCGACAAACACTAGTAATCTTTCAATATACTTTTCAATATATGTTTGAATAATATACAGTTATTGGCAAAGACGTCCAGTTGCTCATATCTGTTTGCTAATCTAGGAAGCTTTTGCATTGTATGCAAAAATAATAATAATATAATTTTTTAACAAAATCTTATTAATGTGAGCACTTTGGAGAACCTCCAAATAATTGATTTTAGAGGGCAGCGACCTATGTTCTGTTTATTTTCCAAGAAAACTTTATCATTGAGGTATGCAAAAACAACAAGCTCTTCAGACATATATAGGTCTTTCCATTTAAGAAATACAATCGAATTAGTATGTGTTATTCGTGTATACGAGGCTTGTTGTTTAGTTGTGTTGGTGTATACGGGTATAAACACCAACACAAAGAAACAATGTGCCTCGTACGCACGGCTTACACATACTAATAATTAATTGTATTTCTTAACTGAAAGACCTATACCAAAAATGTCATTTTCCGAGTTTTCTTTAACTCACTTCACTTGAAGACGCCATTATGTGCAGGATCGTAAATTAAGTCTAAGAAAAAATGTATGTTATTTTCTCAAAAACTTTAGTTATAATATCAACACGCAAATCGGTTGTGATACAAACACATTTAAATACGTTTCCTATTATTTGAAATACTAGGGATTCGGAAGAGGGGTGTGTACAACCTATTCACTGCAATGGTAGCGACCCCTAAAATTAATTCAAACGTAAAATAAAAAAAATGTTTATTTTTTTGGTTATTACATAAAAGTGTGTCCCGATAAAAAATAAACCAAACCAAAAATTTTGTGGTGATAAACTAAGTTAATTCATTTCATTATATAAAAATAAAAAACCTTATTTTTTGAAGCATCCTAGTATACATATTACAAAAACAATTGTACATGTAAAGCTGGAGAAGGGAAACACATACACAGAAAGTAAAAATCAAAAATGACACATAAAAAATGAAACAATGAGGATGTTATGAAATATGTTTACATTTTGAAAAGATCGAAAATAATTATAAAATAATTAAAATAATTGATATAGCATTTCAGATTCATGTTAAAATACAGATCGTTACGGATATAGTCAAATAATTCTTTAATTTTTCTGAATCCGATGCCATTCTTTGATTAGGGATCCAACGAAGGAATCAATTTAAATGGTGGATTATTCGCAAATTAATTAAAAATTTTGTAACAGAATGTCAGTAAACTTTAACTTTAACTTTAACGTTCACAAAAGATGTGGTAACACCCACTTTAGACCCCGCCCCCTCTCACTCTCTCTCGTTAGATTCCTGAATTGTTCAGTAGGCTATAATCTGTGCATACTCGTCTCTGACAAGATTAACACGCATGTGATCAGTAGTGGTGATAGTTTAACAATACTTTGGTTGGGGTGTATAGTGTTGTGAATATATAAGTGTAGTGTTGGTCCTGACGGAGAGACGGGTACGTCTCTAAACCGGTAGACCGTAAATCTAGTAGTGGTTTTTACTAAGTTTACAAACATTCTGTTATTACGTCTAACCACAAAATTAATGCTTTAAATATTGTGTTGAGGGACGGATTTAAAACATTCGTTGAAAATATTACTTTCTTAGTACACCTTCTAAAGATTTTCGAGTCAGCACTCCGCGCGGAACAGTTGTTGCGCTATCAGCTCGCGGGAACTTGCAGCGAGGCTTCCGGGGCAGCAATCAAATGTGTGTGCTCAGGGGGCGCCCCACCCCCGGCCGAGCCTTATAAACATGTTAATGAGTAACTCTTCAGCCCCCAGGGTGGGCGAGGGCGGCAGACGGCGCGGCGGGAGGGGCTGATTTACGGCACAGTTTGTATCAGTTCCGGCCAGAGAACGATTTGCAAAACACCGTGGAATAACAGCCTTAAAAACTGTAGACACCCTCCAGGCGTCGGCCCCGTCTGGGTGGGTGCCGCCGCTTTCAGCCCTTCGATCTGCCGGGTCGCCTTTTTAAATACTTCGCGTTTACGGCAAATGAATTTCTTTTATTTGAGGTTTTTGGTGAAGTGATTTGAGGAAAATGTTTTTTAATGAAAACACACTTTATTTGCAGTTTCACAGGATAGTTCTATGATATTATGAAAAATTATATTAATAAATTAGAGTGGAATAAATGGATAGACTTGTTCCGCACTTAATTGAGTTCAATTTTTCAAAGATTCTTGTTTCGAATTATGTATAGAACTTAAAAAATTTGATAATGTGTGGATGTTCTTACGATGGAATTGGTGAACGTTGCATTGTGTAGAGTGATCACTTAAGCCAGCTCATACAGATTGTAAGTCATGACTTCCATACACTTTTCTCGTATATAAATAGCTTCGTCTCTGTGAGACTTATTTAATATAGAGAGCATTAATTTGTCTCTTACTGTTAAGGCAGCGTTTGTAAGAAACGCATTCGCTCGATCGATTTTTCGTCGACTTTAGTTGTAAAAAAGGTCACAACGATAAATAATATATAGCCTGTAACCACCATGAAGTTCCATTACACATATTGGTGCGAGAATCTTTGAAATCGGATGAGCGATTTCTGAGATTACCTCCTACATCCAAACTAACAAACTTACAACCTCACAAACTTTACCTCTTTATATATTAGTATAGATATAAATTTTTATCACCCGTTTTTACCTGACATTTGGATTTTTATGACTGCAGTCACTGCAAAACGCTAAATAAAAATTACGGCCTGTAAGAAAAAAAAATCTGCGTGAAATTAGGTTATCACAAATTCAAAGCAGGTGTCAATAGAATACAATGCTTTTTTACACGTGTTTTTCTCAGTTTTGTTCTTATTGAAAAATCTTAAAATACGGAAAAAACAATATTTATTTAACCATAAAAGAAAAATTTCCTATTTATTTAATGGTTAAAAAAAAAATTAGAAGCACCACACTTGGTGATGGGAATGATGTTTCGGGGTGAAAATAGTCACCTAGAAAATCCAGACAGGATAAGTTAAGCGAATATCAAGACACCTGATCGATCCGATCGAGAGTTTTTCTGATTCGCACAAACAGGTTTTTCACTTTATAATAAATACATGACTAATTCAGGTACAAAGTATGTGATTGAGAATTTTAGCAGACAATTTCAAATCCAAAAAATATCAGACTAAGTGTTGCTATGAATAAAATCACAAAAGGTACTCGATCAAAACATAACTATACTAGCTATAGCTTATAAAATATATTATATATTTAGGCTGCCAGTGCTATCTAGAATAGCGTAGCGTTTTGTAAACGTTAGTGATGGACTGTATTAAATAGACAATTATGTTTTTTGCTTCTTACACCCGCATTATTATATTACACTTAATTATTATTTTAGCCATCTGATAGAGTCAGTGACGGATATTTTTGCACCTTGAAATTGACACGCAGAGAATTATACTTTTTTTGTTCCTGATTTTATACACCTCATCATCATTATTTGTGCAATCTGGAATCGTTAGTTACGGACATTGTTACATAGAGAATTATATATTTTGATTAATGATTAGTACCAATAATATATGCAATATAATAATGGATGCTCTTATATGTTTTAATTCTCATTGCATTTAATTATAAAAAATTATCTACATATTCAAAAAAAATCTAATTCAGAGCATTTAAAGTAAATGTGTTTATTTTATTTAGTAAAAAGTAACCCATAAAAACCAAGTTTTTATTGTACTCTCTTTCTCATTTACTAGTTGAAACATTTTTTTTCGCTTAACCTACGCGTTGTTCTTCGGTCGGGCGACGCTACGAAAGGGAGTAATAAAAAATTTCTAAAAATACAAAAATATACTATAATCAGGTTTCGCGTCTACGAGACGTGTTGAAATATTTTCATACAACTTAATAAGTTGTATGAAAAAACCATTCTTAATTTGAAAAATCCAAAAATTCATTAATTTTTTTAACGAAAATTTGATAGATATTCTTGATCATCGCCACGAGTCTGCTTGCAAAGTTTCAGCTCGATTGGATTTCGGGAAAGGGTTTTAAAATGGATCCAAAGTTTTTTCGTCAGACAAGAAGACAAGCAGACGCCACGAGTTAATATAAAGTGGGTAAAAATGTTGAAATCATACTAATTTTGAAAATTATTGCTATTGAATAGGAAGTTATTCGAATATATTATTTTTGGGGATAATTAAGAGGAAGAGTTGTTGAGAATATATCGTAGCTCCAAATTTTAAGCTTTTTATCTTTATTTACTCATATACGGCATAAACCGGATGATGACGTTCTGTAAAATTATAATACGATGTTGCCGTGAATACAATCTAGCGACGCACGCGCAATTCATGCGATGTTGCCAAATTTAAATATTTTTATAATTTCAATGAAAAAAAGTGTACGCATGAGATTGAAAATAATATGACGGACAAATTCATATAAGTGTGGTCAAAAATCCTTATTATATGGAAAAAAAAAACAAAATTATAAATAGTGGTTGAAGCCTTAAGGCGATCGTCTAGCAGAATGAGCAAATTTCACCATTTTTTCTCATATCTTCTCTTTCGTTTTTTATCACATTTTTGTAGGAACATATCTAATTTAAAAAAATTATTCATCAGGTTACATATATTTTAAATACGAATATTTTATTAAAATGTCATAAACTAAATTAAATAATTGATTAATAAATTACCAAACATTCGATGTTTTAAAAATGAAGAAAATTGCTCCACTTTGTGGGCCTTTTATGACTAAACGGCGTGTGAGATGTCTTTTTTATTCAATAATATTACAAAGTTAACGATTATCTTAAATTTGTTACAATTATAGAAAAATCTGTTAATACGTTTACATGCAATTTATGTTTTAAAAAATACTGTTTTTTAAATTATTTATATTTTTTGTGTGTTTTTTTCGATCCTTTTAAAATAGTTTATAACTTTTTTTCTTTAATAAATTAAAGGAATAGGCATTTTTATTTTAAAATTAATACAAAAAAAATCAAAAAATTATTCTCGATTTCAGATTTTAGCTATTTAATCAAGGCACTGCGTATTGTGTCATAAATACGTTGCGTCTTGATTAAATATCTAAAATCAGGAATATCGACAAAGATTTTGATTTTTTTTTGTTTTTATTGTAAAATTATAATATCTATTCTTTTGACTATTGAAGTAAAAAAGTTGTCAACCATGTAAAAAGAGTTGAAAAAGACCCACAAAAAAATAAAATATTTTTAAAAAACAGTATTTTTTAAAACATAAATTGCATGTAAACGTATTAACAGATTTTTCTATAATTGTAACAAATTTAAGATAATCGTTAACTTTGTAATATTATTGAATAAAAAAGACATCTCACACGCCGTTCAGTCATAAAAGGCCCACAAAGTGGAGCAATTTTCTTCATTTTTAAAACATCGAAGGTTTGGTAATTTATTAATCAATTATTTAATTTAGTTTATGACATTTTAATAAGATATTCGTATTTAAAATATATGTAACCTGATAAATAAATTTTTAAAATTATTTATGTTCCTACAAAAATGTGATAAAAAACGAAAGGGAAGATATGAGAAAAAATGGTGAAATGTGCTCATTCTGCTAGACGATCGCCTTAAAGTATGTTAGTATATATGAGTTTAAAATCTTCTGTTTATATAAATACAAAGTATTTAAAAATTATCAAAAAACCCAAAAACTTTTAAATATTAAATATTTCTTAATTATTGAAGTAAAGTTTAATTTTCAAAATATTGGCTTTATACTCGTAAGAAAACATATTCTATGTAGAATAGATATAAAGAATCCATAAACAAAAGTGATTTCTAAGTCATTGAAAACGAATTTTAAAATCTGCTCTTTGTGTAAAAAAGTAAATGAATGAGAATAAAATAATTGTTGAAATAAAGAAGACATTTGTCGTCCTTAATTAGAAAGAATAAGAAGCTTTCATCTTTTGTAAACGTGTGGCGCTTTACACATTTCCTTCTTGTGCATTTTTGACATCTGTGCTACCAGACAGAAGTACCTCTTTTCCCTTCCAACTTATCTTACCAATAATAAGAAATCCTCTCCCATTCCACGCATATGCTTAGATTATAATAACCTTTTGAATTCAATAGATATTTTTAATACTTAATATGAAAAGTGTCGTCATATGGAGAGGCAGATACTAGAAACTCGTCCCCCTCTCTGACCATGTGAATTACATTCATTACGAACCCTTTTATTTTTATGATAAACTTAAATCAGGAAATGAAACTGTAAAAACTGTTTGATCTATCAAACTGACTTGTCTATAATTTATGTCTATCTGTGTCATCTTTTAATTGTGAGAGACATTTAACTATTCTTTCTGTATTTTGTTCTACCTAGCAATCTCCCTGTTGGATGACCGAATAAAATAAAATAAATAAAATAAAATAATAAACCAGGCCGTATTCAGTGATATAGTTTCATTTCAATAATAATCTTCATGTTAGTGTAAAGTAATCTTCACGGTATTTTGCCGTGCTTCAACGAATCAACGTTTCAGATCCCATTGCAGGGTGCATCTTCAGGGCTGATGTATCATGAGTATTGATGCTGTGGCTTACAATACCGTGTAGAAAGCTGGGTGAAACGTTGTGATAAGTACTGGATAGAAATACCCTATCGTAAGCAGGGTGTATCTCTGTGCTTATGTGTTACGTAGGTTACATGCAGTAAAATAGAAATAAATATAAATAATAAAATAGTTTTTTCGAAAGAAAACTAGAAAATTTCACGTTAAGTGGCAAAGATTTTTTGTAATTCAAATCATTAAGACGTAATAAGTCATAAAAGCACCATTTAAAAATGATGGAATATTGAACAAGAGATTGCTCGCTTTAAGACTCCTAAGAATTACGTCAATGCTTTGCATGACGTGCTTTTATATAATAACAAAAAAATCATGTTGGACTCGACTGCAGACTGGTTTAATCATCCCAGGATGCTATGGAGTGGTATTAACCGCGTCTGAAGCTCCCGCAGCCCATGGGGATAAATGAAGCATGGGTCTCAAAGGAATTTCTCCCATGTGAGTGCACTCATACCGGAAAGTGGATGTAAGTGAATATCAAAAAATAGCCTTCCGAAAGATGAAGACTCAAATTGTATGCAAATACTATATTAACAATAAAATTATATTAACAATGACTATATTAACAATGAAGTTTTACGAATTAATGATCTGGGCGTGCTCTTTGATACCAATTTTTCATTTGTATCACATACGGAGAGTCAATAAACTACGTGGTTCCATTTTAAATTCTTTTGAACCCTTTGCTTTGCCCTCCCCCCCCCCTCCGAGTGGACGTAGTTTTTTTTCCTATTAATTCCAGAAGACTTTTTTTGTCATAACAAAACTATTTCAAAATTATTGATGAAGTGCAAACCGCATATTCTTTACCGTTTTAATTGTGAAAAATAAACCAAATAAAATAAATGAAAGAATTACGTAGCTCGAATCTGACCCCCCGCCCCCTCACGTAGCCCAGCATAGCATTTTATCCAAACCCCCCTCCTCCTTTGATCAGGCAACGTGGTTACGGACGCTCTAATATCAATAATACATAAAATAATGGAGCAATGAAAACCCTTGGACTTATATTGAAAATAGTCAATGATATAAAATTTTTAAACACAGTTTTGATATCATATAACGCTCTGGCGTATTATAACTCAGTGGTGTGGTTCCCCTGTTATAATGTACACGTACATACCATAGACAGAATCCAGCATAAATTCCTGAGATTTGTCAAATTTTAATTAAATCTGCCCATTCCTTCCATTAATTACAACACGCTTAAGAAATTACGCAGTATTCTTAGTTTGTATGATACAAGATAATTAATAGACTTAATATTTTTGTACAAAATTTTCTGTTGGGTGGAGCTACAACGTTCCCAAAGACATATCTGCCTTGCAGCTTCTGAACTGTAGAGAGCTGGTATAAAAACGAGATGAATGGAGGAAGACTCAAACCCACCAGGAGTTGTTGAGCCAAGAGTGATTATGATGACACAATTTTCTACTCTAAAATTATCTATGATCTTCCCTCTCAAATATGTCTTAGAAATTCATTGTTAACGCGTTCAATATATATATTTTATTACAATCATACGAGAAAAAACTACCATATGTACTCATCACTGCCTAGAATACAAACTGAGTAATGGGTATATATAGCGAGTTTGTAGATGTACTCCACGACAGCTTGACTACTTTAAAAAGACACATGCGGTCATTTCTGAGGCAGTGATAGTTTCTATATTAAAATATGCAAATATTTTACTGTTTTACTCATAGGTTTAATGATTCTTTCATTTTTTATGGTCGTTGCTGTGGTGGACAAATGAAAACACTGGGAATTAAATAATGATTTAGAAATTAGTAATTAGTTATTTTAATAAATTGTCAAAGTCTCTATTCTTCATATCACACTATTTTGCGATTTATCACTCGTCTATGAACACTTTATTATCACACTTTATTCATACTTGCTAAAACATTTTATCAAATTCTCGTACGTAGTAGTCGCATTTATTTAAATCGCCGGTTGGGTACTTCTCACGAATATTTCGTTTTATATATGTCGCTCCGGAATTCCACGACTGGACACCCCGGCCCTCGGTCCGCGGCTGATATCGCGTCGATAGAAATGTCAAAATAAAGTCAATCTGCGTAGCTGTCGGTCCCGCTTTATATACGCGATACGCCATTCTTTCGAACTCTCGAGAAGATTATATTATTTTCTAGTGTTTACGATCTTATTTTTGGCATCGACATGTTAAGAGGAATTCTGTATATATATAAATCTCTTATACCATCTCGTTAGATTATTTTAATTTGTGATTTTTATATTGATTGTGTTCCTTTTTAACTCGGCGTCTGCAAGCTTGACGAAAAAACTTTGGATCGATTTTTAACCCTTTTCCCGTGATCCAATCGAGCTGAAATTTTGCAGGCAGACTCGTGGCATTAATAAAGATGATCTAACAAATTTTCGTTTAATTTTTTTAAAATTATTATAGTATAATTTTGGATTTTTCGAAATTTTAACGGTTTTTTTGAAATTGGAAACCATACAAATGAGAAAGGAGTCTGACGCGTGGAGAAGGCCCGAAACCTGTGCCAACTAGTCTGACTCGAGTCATGGGTCCGATTAGATTGTTTCGCTGACGCCAATTATTAGTTTTCAATATCTATAAGTTTTAAGGATAATAATATACATGGAATAGATTTTCCACATGAACTTAAAGCAAGAGGAATATGTTGGAAGATGAAATATCAAATTGATAACAATCCAAATAAGAATAGGTGTATAATAAAAACTTGGTTTTTATTGGTTAGTTTTTTAAATACAATTTAAACTGTAAGGATGCCTCCTTGTTTCTTACTAATTTTTGCAATGCCTCCATACTCAGTAAACAGACACAAATAAACTCACAAACGCTACAGATATTTTCAAATGATAGAGCACAAAGTAGGTATAATAGATTTTCATGCTCCAATATATGCTTTTTTGAGATACTATAAGTCAGCCCGTGAAGTGGATGTGTTCTTATGTCACTATGTGCTTCACTATTAAAAAAAAAATATTTTAACAGTGTAACAATAACTCAAGATAACGAAAATAACTACCATTAAGTTAAAATAATTTTTGAGTATCATTTATTTTCTGAGTTAGCAACCATGTTTCAATACATAAATTTATGGGAAATATTAATTATGTTTTATGTAGGACTTCTTTTCAAATATCATTTTTCGGTATTGTGTTACCAAATTTGATTGATAGATTGAAAAAAAAGAGTGGATGTAATTAGGGCGGCCTTCGTAGTCCAGCGGGCATGACACTAGATTCCCACACCGAGGATTCCAGGTTCGATTCCCGGTGAGGTCCCAATTCATCCATGTGATTTACTGAAGCCTGGGTGTTTTGTGATGTGTTTTGCTTCTGTAACTGGGCCTCTGGGCTTGTTAAAGTCTTAAAAAATATATAATATAATAAAGAGATCATCGCTGAGACGGTTAGGTCATGTGAAAACTATAAGCGAGGAGAGGATGGTAAAGAAAATGTATGAAGTGAGTGTTGAGGATATGAGGAAAAAAGTCCTGGCTTGATCAGAAAAATATCAAAGGACGGCCATGGTACAAGCTTCAACCAATACTGACTTCGGTGTGAGAAGTTAGTATCATGCCCATTGAGGTACGAGGGCCGCTAAATATATATGAAAGTGGATGAAACAAGGAGTGGGGTACCAGAGGAGAGTTGCATTCTATCCTCTCTGGCTAACCCTGCTGAGAAATGGTGTTATGGTTGGTTAGTTATCGTGAGACCTAATACGAAAAATATGACATTTTAAAATATTGTCACGAGTCGTGGCTGCGGGAGGAATGAATGAAAATGCTGGAAATTAATTAGCGATTTATTAATTATTGATTAATTAACTATTCAATGTACAAAAGTCACTTAACACTTTTAAACTTAACGCTATTCATTAAATTAATTTGTCACTCGTAAAAAGACACATTATTATCGCATTAACACTTTATTTAAAATTCACTAGAACATTCCATCCAGTTTCGCACGAACTATTCGATTCGGTTTATTTCGCTACGTAAGAACTTTGCTAGATTATTCATCTGAATTATCGCACGGTTGGCCATCGCGAATTATCGCGGCCTGTGGCCTACTTCGCTTTTGTTTTCGCTTTCAACGTAACTCAACAACAACAGCTCCCGTGCGCGGTCATATTTATATCTGACAAAGTTTTTCTAGTTGTTTCTAGAGAAGATTTTCGTGGTTTCTAAGCGTTTATAGATGTTTCTCGAATGTTTTAGATGCCTCCCGAAAGCTGTAGATCACGCTAGGCCGTTCTGGATTTTTCGATAGTGTTGTGACAAGTGACAGAAGTGACATTTTGATATTGTAACATCTCGTTACAATATCAAGATGTTTTGAATACTAGCTTAGGTACGGAATTTTTTTTTTGTTAACTAATCTGTGGATTTGGTGTCATTTGTGTGTTAAGGTAGGTTTTGTCATCTTAAGTGCAAGTCAATCTGTAAGGATGTTAAATACGTCGTAGTTAGGACGTAGAACGGGATGTACCTTCTATTGTTTGTACTAACAGCCCGTAGTACATTAACGCCAAGTTAAATTTCCTAAATAGAATACAATAAACTCTATCTATGTACTATCTATCTACATAATTTGAAAAAATGCAAAACATATATGTTAGTTTAGAGGGTAAAAATATTAAAAAATTAAGATCAATGTTTTATTATTTTTTTTATTTATTTAAATTGAAGCTTACAACACATGAAAATATGTTTTACAAAAAAAATAAACAGTTGAAAAATATCTGCTCCATACATCTATTATTAACATAAAATAATAAAAAATATCTATAAAATTACTCAAATGTCTCAATGGTGATGTGTATATGTGTGTGTGTGTGCGCGTTGTTTTTAGTATACGAATTAATTATTTCGAATTTTTTATTATGGGTCTGTGAATAAGACTACTCCAAGAGAAGTCTCATATTTCAAGGATAGGTTTGTGTTTCAACTGATAAATTAATTTTTTTTGCGGCCTCAGTTTTATTTTTTTGGGTCGAAAAAGGGTCGTATGTCATGGAAGGGCGGATTGGTACATTGAAATCAATACATGATAATAAATCAGGACAATTCACATTATTATTTATTATATTATTATGAAGAAATTTGATATCTAATTTGTTGGATTTGTTTCTGTTTATTACTAATAATTAATACACAATAATTTTTATTTATAAAAAGAAAACTTTATATTCAAGAACACATTCATATTTGTGAAGTTGTAATTTTTCAGAACAAAGTTCTGTGAAAATTTTAAAACTAAATTAATTAATCAATTAGAAAGACATCGGGAAAGAAATTTTTCGTGGATTAGATTTTTCTGTACATCTTTCTAATTGATTAATTAATTTGGTTTTAATAAGAAACAACTTTATTTAAAACCACGCTTTGTTACTAACGGCACTTCCAGTTTTAATTTTAGTATACATTGTATTCTCTTGAAGTATGTTTATTATTCAAGAAATAGTGGTTTTGAACAAAGTTATGTATTAATAATAATATTAGTTTAAAGTTATTTTGCCATCATTGGCATATTTAAATGATTGATTACTTTTTTCCCAGCTTATTATTTCAGCGCTTTATTAAAAACATGCGGAAAACGCTCCAGATACTTCAGGAAGACATATTTTAGTTGTTAATTTAAAAAATAGCACACTTTGTACAAGTCTTTTTGATTAATGTGATGACGACCGGTTTCGAGGTCACTGTACACTATCTAATCTGTCAGGACATACACTAATCTGTGAAATAAATCTGCGAAGGAGAACATGGCTGTCCGACGGGGCGTGACCGTAGACGTGGTGGAAGGAGGTGGACAGGAAGACATTGAAATGTGGAGTATATTAGATATGGAAGGCACAGTGGTATTTAAACAGGTGGAATTAAAATTTATAGACATGGTTTAAATTTGTATTGTCACAAGATGCTAGAGGTAAAAGGAACTGCACATTATCTAGTATATCAAAACACTATGGACATTTTAGAATAAACTAGAAATCGGTAGATATGCGACTCTATATTCACGAAAATTCCAGAAGTTGAGAAAATTATTAATGCAAGAGGTGTCAGTGTTATTCAGTGCGGATTCCAAGGCCAACGCTGTGCATCATACGAAAAGTGGCAATGCCGAATGTTTTGATCATGGTTAACATGTATTACACGATTTTATTTTTATTTATTTTCCGTTTATAGATTATAATCTTATTGATAATCAAATACATAAATAATATGATAAATAGAGCCTTTGGCCAACCACAACAAACCATACTTTTACACAGGAGTAACCACATATCGCACCATGAGTATTTTAATGTAATTATTTAAAAAGTACAGTTTCGAGATGTCAGCATTTGAAATCAGAAATTTCACAAATAAAAGATATAAAATAAATATTTTTGCATTATTTCTTATTGTTTTTACTTCAAACACTAATGGATTAATATATTTTTTAAATTTTGGGATGCTGCAATAATGATTTAAGATTAATGCTGTAATGTTTATGGTGCCATCTCCTATCGGAGGTCAGAGATCATTGTGGAGATGCGGCGTTTTCTTCCGCTTCTTTTACCATTTATTTTCCCCTGGATGATGAATTTGTTTAGACTATATTTTGATCCTATCATAACATGTCCGAGATACTTATGATTTTTTGTCTTGATAAACACTCTTCTATAGAAAATATTTTCCAAATGCATAAACTCATCTAAATGTTACATAGCCTTACATTCCTCCATTCCGAATTATTTTTGATTCCTTGAAATTCACAATAAGGTCATTTTCTTTCCATACACCATATACCTATCCTGCTTAATAAACATTGAAAGTCTTCTATGCGATGCTATTTTCAATTTACTTAACATTATTTGTTATTTTTGATATGTCAAATACAATGTTATTAATATATAGTGTAAAGGTTTTTTTTCAGTTTAATTTTGCAGAACCTTCAGTAGACTGAATATGACAAGTGGAAAAAGTTATTTAGCTGTAATAAAATATTATAATTTCGTGGAAAGCAGTGTACCCATACAAGAAACATATATTATACGCGGAAATATTTAATTTTTTATTTATTTATAAAATCCTTGTTGTACAATTTAGTTTATACATGATCATAATAATGTATATCATTTTATTTACAATATTACTTATCTAAATACACATATTTTAATTATGTCTTGTGGATTGCTACTACTCAACTAGGCGTAGCCTGTGCTAGAGTAGCTAATTGTACACGTGTTATTTGTTATAGTTTGTCAATACTAATGTAGGACAAGTTAGTAGAAGTTGTATAATGAATATATTGGTGGGCGGAAGAAAAAAAAAATATTCGTGAAAAAAAGTGTGTAGTATATGTAGAAAGAATATGAATCTAGTAAAAAACAAAGTATGAAGTAGTATAAATCTAGTAAAACAAACAGAGTAAGAAGAATAAATATGTTGAGATATATTCATTAACAGTTGAGCCCAAATATCAGGACAAATGTAATTGACAACATTTTAATAAATTAGTAATATTTTAATAAATATAGCACTTCTCGGTCTTTTTCCATACGCCAGAGGACTTTAACATTCGTCACTCTATCCGCCCAGGCAACACCACATCTCAAAAGCCATAATTTTGCATTTAAATCAATCAAATTTAAGGTTTTCATCCTAACTCATTTAAATTCACATTTTATTTGAGTAACTTCGATAAAGGAATAAAAAAACCGAAAATGCTGATTAAAACTGCATTATTAATTTTAAAAAATTATTTGACTTAATAAACTAAAGTACTTATGGTGCGATATATGTATCGCTAGGTAGGAATTCAAGTAGAAAGTTGTGTGTGAGAATGTATATGTATGTATGTGCATGCAAGAATAGTGTTAATTAAATGGTCAAAACTTAAACAAAAGATATAGATAATAATGATACACCTATATAGTGTATAATAAATTTTTATGACTACCTACAAATATTTTTAATGCATTCAGCGATATAGACTTACATTCAGTTAATGATTTTTTTTTAAATAAAAATATTATCATCATTAGTCCTAATTAATTATTAAGCAGTTTCTCTTTTCTTCTTGTAGCACTGTTTTTTCTGGAACAATTTTTGTTTTTCATACTTTCACATTCGATAATCGTGAAGTGCGTGCTAGTTATTTTAATCCTTTATTTTTTTATGTTTTTTTGTAGGAATTAGGTATTAAGTACGATAATTCACTTTTAATTTAGTGTGAGAATATATTTATTATTTATTAATTGTTTCAAGTAGGTATAGATCTTAAGATAAAAACTTAACGTTACAATATTTAAATATAAATATTATGTTTTGTAAATATGGATTAAGCCCGCAGTTCTTTAGAATAAATGAATTCTAATAAGATTGGTTATATATATATATATATGGATACCTTAAATATAGATATGCATATTGCGAGAGCTGGCCGAAGACACTTGTAATTGGAATAGTTGGTTGAGTTTCAAATAATAGCATATTCAGAAATTCAAATTTTTCAAGAACACTCTACTGGATTTTATCCCCAGGGGACATCATTAATCAAGGTAGGCTCGTAGGCTCGTAGAGGCGGAGCTATATTTTTATATGGTAAAGTAAGTATTAAAAAACTCCAATCAAAATATGGATATCTTATTATAAATAGTGTCATCTGTATTGGATTATGGAAATGAAAATATAACTCACATCGAAACAAGGTGTGCAAGTTAAAATACATGCCACATCCAAAAATTTGATAGATGTGGTAGTCTATCATGAATGTTACATTGTGTAAAGAGATCACTTAAGCCATCCTTATGATAAGTCGTAATCCCTATAAACACCCAAGAAGACTTTCAATCAACCCATATAAAAATAAAAATATAGCTACGTCTCTACGAGAGATCTATAGTACATCTTCATTAAGGCGATCGTCTAGCAGAATGAGCAAATTTCACCATTTTTTCTCATATCTTCTCTTTCGTTTTTTATCACATTTTTGTAGGAACATATCTAATTTAAAAAATTTATTCATCAGGTTACATATATTTTAAATACGAATATCTTATTAAAATGTCATAAACTATATTAAATAATTGATTAATAAATTACCAAACTTTCGATGTTTTAAAAATGAATAAAATTGCTCCACTTTGTGGGCCTTTTATGACTGAACGGCGTGTGAGATGTCTTTTTTATTCAATAATATTACAAAGTTAACGATTATCTCAAATTTGTTACAGTTATAGAAAAATCTGTTAATACGTTTACATGCAATTTATGTTTTAAAAAATACTGTTTTTAATTTAAAAAACAGTATTTTTTAAAACATAAATTGCATATAAACGTATTAACAGATTTTTCTATAATTGTAATAAATTTAAGATAATCGTTAACTTTGTAATATTATTGAATAAAAAAGACATCTCACACGCCGTTCAGTCATAAAAGGCCCACAAAGTGGAGCAATTTTCTTCATTTTTAAAACATCGAAGGTTTGGTAATTTATTAATCAATTATTTAATTTAGTTTATGACATTTTAATAAAATATTCGTATTTAAAATATATGTAACCTGATGAATAAATTTTAAAATGAGATATTTTCATACAAAAATGTAATAAAAAACGCAAGAGAAGATATGAGAAAAAATGGTGAAATTTGCTCATTCTGCTAGACGATCGCCTTAATAATGTATTATTTTTGATGTAGTTTGTACCCAAAATTCTGCTAGTACCTATCTCATTTAAATAAAACATGGATGAGGCATAAAAATATAAGAAGTAGCTTGTTGATTTAGCGCTTCAGATTCTCGCCTATTGATCCAGCAATCGGTGCTTCGAGTCCCATTCCAGGATACTAACAAATTATTTCTATTTTTTTAGAACAAGCGTATAGTTTAATTCGAAAATAATAATAATGTACAAAAATGCAAGAGTACGGCTATTGTATTTACAATATTAAATAAAATATATAGGTACTATTTAAACAGAAATTAAAGAAAATTTAAATATTTCGCGTGTCTCCGTTCAAATTATTATGAAAAAATTAGACAACCTTATGGGCGAAATAATGGTAAGAAAAACTACTTTTTGAATTTTCAAAAGTTTTTTGATATAATATAACCTAACAATAAATAATCATAATGTGATATTAAACTAAATTATAACACGACATTTTATGACAATTATAGCTTTTGTAGAAAAGAAACATCATGTGATACGTAAAAGTCCTCGATGTTATTGAGTTTTGCGAATATATTTCATGGTAAGTACAAATTTGTTGTAAATATTTCACACAAATTACGCAAATGACAAATCATTCTCCCAAATAAAAAAGTGAGCTGCCACTTTGACTCCCATATTTCTCATAAGATTTCAATAAAACATTTAGATAAACTGATCAAGTACATATCTCGGCGAGATAAGTCAACCAAAAAGTCAATAAAAAATGGTGGCTGTTTATAATTAAAATTTTTGACTTCGTAAGTAATTGGATCTAGACAAAAAGTATAAAACATAATAAATACACTTAATTATTAAAAAAGATAAATTATAGAAGTATTACAGGGATGCAAATATTTATACGCGAAATTTAAACGGAAATCAGTATAGTGTGGCTCAGGGCTTATAACCTGTATGTGCTGGCTTAAGTGATTACTATACAACGTTCACCAATTCTACCGTAAGAACATCCTCACATTAACAAATTTTTGTAAAAGTTGTATATATTTTCTAAATCCGTTTCTTTCATATATTCGAATGGATTATGCTAGACACTTTATGGTACTTTACTATGAAAATAATACGTAGATTACTCAGCTGGTTATGATACCATTTTTTTTAAATGTTGCATTGTGTAAAGTGATCATTTAAGCCCTGAGCTACCCTATAAAGACTTCTATACACGTTTCCCATGTAAATTGCTTTGTCTCTGTGAGACTTCCATAATTTATCAAAGTTAATAATTATCTCTCCGTGGAAAAAATCAGTAATTGTGTTCACAGAACATATATATACAAATACTATTAAAAACATACATTATCTTTATGTTAGAACATTGTCAGAAAAGATTAAATTTAACTACATCTAACCGCAATTACGTAAATGCTATAAACATTAGAAATAAATTTATTACGCAGCTCGGAGATGTTGTAATTTTCATTAAATACGGAATTAAAAGAGCTAAGGTTTGAAGATGTCTTACTAATAAGTAGACACGTCCTACGTTTATGAGCCTTATCTAGGAGCGTTACGTTATTTTATCACCCCTGTACGTCTCTACGTGCAGACTCGACGTAAATAAATATACGGTAACGTTTTAAAGAGTTTCACCCCCATTGTAATATTCAATACCCGGGCGGGTTGTTTCCAAACCGCTTTCGCTCCGAGGGCGGCTCTCGGGTGAAGAAAACACCGGTTATTACCGATAATAAATTAACTACCATAATCACAACCGAAATTGGCCGACCTTTGGAGAATTTCTGTCGCTCGCTGAGGGCTCGGTATGACTCTGTGAGAATGTAAGTGAATTGTATTAGCAGCCTTGTCCCACCCTCCGGCGGGTAATCACCCCTAGTCACGAAACCTCCCCCGGCTGCCGTAACACCTCGAGGCGCTGCTTGGGCTGAACTTCACTCCCTGGTGTTACGTACGACTATTCCTCGCGACTGTGCGAAATGCAGCTGGAAGAATGCGAGTATTGATGGACACCACCAGTCATTACGAAACAAAAATCCGCTGTTTAAACAAGAATTCTGAAAAGTTTGTCGATCGCAATAACACAGTTTTACATTAAGTTACACTATTTCGCAATATGTCACTCGTAAATGGCAATAACACTTTATATGTCGCTCATAGAACATTCAACTGCTCAGCATCACTACACATTCAGAGGTGTGAAATGGTTCAATGAATTGCCTGTTGAATTGAGGTCTGAGTATAATTATGAGGCATTTAAAAAAAACGTGAAAAAATACCTTAATAAATAATTAAATTTTTATTTTATTGCATATGTACCTATTACTTACTTAATATTATAGATTACTTACTTACTATACTTATTGCTTACTTATTATTATATATATATGTACCTATTATTTAATAATTATAACTAAATTGTCTATACATATAAAATGATGAATATGTACATTTTATTATTTTATTATCTGTAAATGTAAAATGTAAAGATACTCCTCTTCTACACACGAGTCTACGTCACTCATGTAGAAGAGAAAAATCCAACATATGTAACTAACTCTATCTTGTAAAAAAAAAAAATATATATTTGAAAAAAAATTTAAAATAAAAAAAAAAAAAAATTCTCGCACATAGTACTTACTTACTTACTTACCATCACGCCGTTTCCCCGTGGGGGGTAGGCAGAGAGGATAGAATGCCATACTCTTCTGTCCTGACATAAAACTTTCGCCTCATCCACATTCATACATCTTCGCATGGAAGCTCGACGGCTGTTGAGGCTTGTAACGGGACCATCTTCCAGTATCTGGTTAATTTGGTCATGCCACGTCTTCCGCGGTCGCCTTCTCTTTCTGGCGCCGTCAACACTTGCATTATATATCTTTCTTACCACTCTTTCCTCATTCATTCGCTTAACATGCCCAAACAATCTGAGCGACCCTGTTTTAATTCTATGAATTATGCTAAGATCAGCTAAGAATGCTAAGAACTTTACATTTATTCCTAATGTATTTATTCTTTAGTCTATCATAAATGGATTTGCCACAAACATGTCTAAGGGATCTCATCTCCACTGAATTCAGTCTACTTTCGTTTATCGAAAGTATTTATCGCATTTATTTATTTTGCCACTTAGGTAAGTACTCGCCCGATTATTTGACTCGATGTCTTTCGCACCGCTATTCCACGATCGGGCACCCCGGCCGTCGTCCCGTGCTTACTTTGTACTGATCGAACTGTCAAAACACGACTCTCTCGCCGCGGCGTAGTCGCGGTATTTGTACTCAAACGCTGGTTTTATCGAACTCTGGAAAATATTCTTTTCCTTTCTAGTGTAAGGAGAAGGTTTCCGTCGCTTCAAGGTTGTTTCAGGCATTTTCCGAATATTGTAGATATCTCTACTCTATTTTAGATCTGTTTTAGATCCTTCGATAGTGTTGTGACATATTACAAGGGATTGGAACAGACGAAGACTTTAAATGAAGTACAGTGCTATTCCATCTATTTTTTCTATTTCGTAACAATATTGTCACGAAGTCCTAAAAACGAGGAGAACTGCGTATAACCAGTGAACCCTAATGGGTCCTCATTTATTGTAGAATTGACTTTTGTGATTGAGTTTGGCCTCTTTTGACTGCTTATTCTATATTATTATTTACTTGACTGCTTATTCTATACATTGTATTATTAATTAAGATTTTTGATATATTGGATAAATAGTATATTACATTTCTCATTGCTTATTAAATTAGATTAAACTACCTGTATGATTGTAAGTGGTTATCCCTCACCGCACACAAGAATCATAATTCTTTTTGGTGAGGTATAAACATAAAAAAGATTGAATTGTAAACATTTTATAGGTACCATTGTAATAAAATATTATACATGCTATCAATTAAAGAAATAAATAAAAAAACCTTTGGTTTACGAAACACTTTTTAGAATAAATTGAAAATACCTGAAAACTGATTGAATAATTGAAACTGATCGAGAAAACATAATTATTCAAAACTGTGTCGCAGCTGGAGCAAGAGAACAGTGTTGATTATAACAGAAAAAAGCTCACGGATACGAGCGAATAGATAGCGAACTGTGATTCGAGCAAACATAGGCAATTAGCGAATAAATAGTACCCGTGTGTGCTTTCAAAATGATTTATGTGAATGCGTTTACGGTGGAATTGTTGAACGTTGCATTATGTAAAGTGATTACTTAAGCCTGCTTATACAGGTCATAAGCCGTGGGTCATCCTAAAAAGACTTCCATATACGTTTCCCATATAAATAGATTCATATCTATGAGACGTCAATAATTTATTTTTATTAATTTTTTTCCCTCCCCATTTTGTTTTATTTTTTTAAATTTAAATCAATTAAATTTATTTGCTGTTATTAACTTTGATATTGTATAATACGTAATAAATAAAAAGCAATATATGAAGGATTGAATAACAAGAATTTACAAGGTTTCATGAGGCGCTTGAGTGATTTTCTTTCACAAACATAAAAACACTGCCTTTACGAATTCAAATACATATATTTTTCTCTAGTACGATATGCTTCAAAGGGTGCTTGTAAAGGCTATTCAAAGGGAAAAAAATACCTTACTTCTACACCTTAATTCTTGTTGATTTGGTCTTGCGAATTAAACGCCCCTAAAAGAATTTTGGCTGAAGTTGAAAATTGGGTAGATTTTTCGATTTTTGCAAGGGCAGTTTTCCCGGTATTGTTCAGAATCCTGATATCCTAAATGAAATATAATTAATTTGGACGCAAGTATTAAAAATTTCTATTTACTTATGTTAAAATTGTTAAAATGGTCAGTGAATAAAGGCTTTATTATTATTATTATTATTATAATAAAATTTTTTTAGAGATTTTCGAGATTTATTTTGATATATCAATCACTTTAAAGATAGACAAGAGAGAAACATAATTAAGTCATCAATTTTAAGATTTTATGAACGCTTGTTTTAAAATGGAATATGGAGGAGATCCGTGGTTCGAATCCCGGTAGCAGCCAAAATTTTTTTCGTGTTTTTGATTTTTCTAATTAATTAATTATTTAATTTGGTTTTAAATTTCACAGAACTTTGTTCTGAAAAAATTGCAGCTACATAATAAGAATGTGTTCTTGAATATAATATATGTATGTTGTATCAAATGTGTCCAAAAATAAAAATGAATTAAACGGTTAATTTTGGCGTCCCCTAGCGGCAGTTACGCAAAGTAATTTGTGCCTACCGTAACAGAAAAAGTGGATTGCTCTAAAAATTGACAATATATGTAAATCAATTAATAAATGAGACTTACAGATAAGGTCGATATATTCACGGAAATGTACAAGGCCGCTATAGCGTAATTGGATAATGCGCCTGTCCAGGATAGGAGGAGATCCATGGTTTGAATCCCGGTAGCAACCAAATATTTTTTGGTCGATTTGATTTTTCTGTATGTCTTTCTAATTGATTAATTAATTTGGATTAGAATAAAATGTTTCAAACTCATTACAATTTTCAATAATTTTAATATAGTTTGTGTTTAATACGCTTATTCATCAGATTTTCGTAAATGGCATGTATTCTTGGGTTAGATTAGGTTTGCTTAGGTTACAGGTCGATTTTTGCCACGTGGCACTTCAAGGAGGTAATCTATGCTATCCTGAAAAAAATAAACGAGACGTAGGCATACGTCGTTATTCGGTGTTTGTCGTACTCAAATAAGAAGATTTGTATATTTTCACGTATCTCTCGCAAAGTAAATGCCTTTATTTGCGAAGTCCGGTAAGTGAAGTAAAGAAAGTCCTTCACTGATACATCATGATGGAAGAGCAAGGGGTCCATTTGTGACCCGGTACTCTGGTTGCCAACAGATAAGGCTAAGGAAAGGCGAAGTCCGGTTTCTCCGGTCTCACCTGACAGCTGGGCTCTGGCGCAAACGTAACCTCACAATTCTCACGATTCGACTAAAATTACATCAAATAAGTACTAATTACTCCCATAAGCTCGAGCTTTGGCTCATATTATGGGTAGTATAATGTCTGTAAAAATGTTATAATATAGAATCAATTCATTACAAAAAATACATGTATCTACTGTATAAAAAATAAAATAATGCTGTATTTAAAGCTTATAGAAAAAATATTATTTAACATTCTCTCATTAATTTCTACTCCCACAGCGTCCTGATGTAAAATTATGGCAAAATTGTCATTGTCACGTTGGCCCATAAAGAAGAAAAATATTATTGGACTCTATTTATATGCGACGTTTGATGGATAACCGGCATGTATTTCCTACTCCCTCTGACCACACCACCGACGTATACTTACTTCTAGTTTATTTCTTATTTTTATTTTTGTCTATTAAGTGTTGGGATAAAGATCTGACATCCCAATATTGCTATTTTCGGAATAGCACAGATTCACGATACACGTCATTGTAGAATACCTCCTATTCATAAAGTGTGCGTGAACGATATCTATGCGAGAAAGAGACAACGTTATATAACCGATTCACGCTAGGCAGTAATGAAACAACGCACTTGACCTATATATGGCCTGTGTATACCGTGTGCAGCGTGTTGTCGTTTTACATCGAATGTAAATTTGACTTATTGATAATAATAATTATTTTTGACCCATTTTTAAAACGTGATGAAATTTCTTGGTGGTTATTCCGTTCAATTTTATCTAAAAATTATTTTCTTCAACTACTAGTTTCAGCTGACGAAGGACATTCACAGAGTCATCATTATTATTTTACAGATGTGATAAATTGTCACTGAATCGTGGCTGTGGGAGGCAAACGAAACACTAGAAATTAATTGTCGACCTATTACTTATTTTAATAAATTCACTCACTTTAGAATTCAAGTCACTCGACACGAATTTCATCGGAGCATTTTAAATATTCCATGCGTAGATATCTAGAAACTCTGATTCACCAGTTTATATCTCTCTGATTACTATGGAACATTTCTCACACGTCGGTAGGTACTTTCTCGATTTACTGTCGCTGGTTACACTTGCGATACTGCACGTCCGCTTGTATCTGTGTATTCGTAGAAACGTCATTCAACACTATTTGGGCAGCGCGGTGCCCCCGTATTTATAGAGACCCTTGTTCATGTCGCTTTCTCGATGCTTCGAGAATCCAGTGGACTATCCCAGACCCTTCTAGTAATTTCCAATTTAGTGTATATGGTGTTGAGTGCTGTTGAATCGAATTGTTTACGTGCAATTCTTTCTGATAATACCATCTCGCAACAGTATTATTTCATTCCCAATCCATAAAATAATAATGAAATGTTAAGCAAATTTATGTACTGCATGTATTGTTATAAAAAAAAATGTTTGTAGCAGATTCGTCTATGGTCGATTGTATAGTGCCATGAGTAAAAAATTGAGCTCTAGGTAAGTTTAGTTAGGTTTGTTAAGGTTGAGTTACTTTTGTTTCGTAGTACTATTTTACAATTCCATTATGCTCAAACATGAAAAAAAATTTAAATCGCTGGTGTTGCTCTGGGAAAAAGGGAAGATTCAGAAAATAATGTGCTTTGCATCGTGACAATTAGTGGATAAATTCTTAAAAATGAATCAACTGTGTCTCTAAACAGAATGGATTTTTTTTATTAATGTAATCATAGAAATGGTTGTAGCAGAGATAAATGCCTAAAATGAAACTAATATAATGTACAATAACAGCACATACCTAGTTGCTAGTGGAGTGATAATAGCCCACAAATGCCAATACCACTCACTCACTATAAAATAATATATAAGGATGTAAATGTAAATAAAGTGAGTATTTTGGATTTTTTTCTATAAAGAATAAATCATTTTTTTAGAAAACGCACAATTTGCAAAAATATTTGAATTAACATTGTTCCTTTCTTGTATATGTTAGGTATTTTTATGGGACATGGCTGTGGGAGGGAAACTAAAACAATATAAAGTTTAATTTATTACCAAGAAGTCACTAAATACGAGTTGAATCGGAATTCCGTTCTTAAATGTATAGTCAATAAATGTTTCCAGAACATTTCACTCACTTTTTATTACATCGTTTCTTAATTCTAACTATTTTATGCTATTTTTATTGCTTCGATCACTTTCTAGCAAACTCCGTTCAATATTCGCACGTAGAGAAATTTCTTGTCGCGGTAGGAACTTCCTTAATTTATTATCCCTTGAATATACGCTATACACACTACACTGCGCCCCGTTGCTTATATTGCGTCGCGTGACCCCCTTGTATTTATAGATAACACCGCCTTCTAGATCCTTCGAGACTTTTGTGGAACTTTCCAGAGATTGCGAGGGACTTGTTCTAGACGTTTCCATAGTGTTCTTGTCAGTAAAACATCTCGTGACAGCATATTAGCAGGCGAAATATTAGTCCATTAGCAACGTAAAAAAATATTAGCAATAATAAGATAACGTTGTAATAAATATTAATACATTATTATTTTTTAATTAAATCTTCAATTACTAAAAATGATTAAATAAATCTAAGTACGGCGGAGAGAATTTATTGATATATTTATAGGACTATAAATTTTTAGTCAAATTTCGGGCCGGCACGCTTTCGCAATGATTATTCGAAATTCCTTTTACGGAATCTCTTTTCGTATTAAAACAGATTTTTATGATACATTATATTTGATTAAAGGAGGGCTATTACTAATAGCAGAAGGCTCTATATAGCAGGGGGTGGGATATTGAGGTCGGGTCGCGGCGGCGGCGGCGTATCGGAAAGTTAATGCTCAAAGGGATGTTTGCCGACCTAGAGCCTCCAGCGAGGCGTCTCTTCACCGATGGATCAACACAACACTGACTCCTCATCTCCGGGAATAGGACACGAAGACGGAGTATCCTTCCCCAGCATCCATCATTTAATTTTCTCACTTTTGAGAGGCAAGTCTTTAGGGGGTGCACGCGGGGTGCTTCAGTAGATGTTTGCAAATTAATTAAGGTAAATTAAAGTACTATCCCGATACTCTGAGATGGCGGACCACTGTATTGAATATGATCACTTGTTTGACCTAAATAATGTTAGGGTCCTACATCTAGAGGCGAAAGGTCGTAAACTGGATGCTCTAGAAATACTAGAAATTAATAAAGCAATCAAAAATAAAAATAACCTAATAAACATTCAAATACCTGCATCATCCCCATTGTTAAAATAGGCATTATTGTATGTAAAAATTAATAAATAACAACCCTCGCCCCCCCCCTCCCTCTCCATCATCCCTTTACTTTCTATTTGTCGGCCATATTGATATACAATTAGTTCTAATATTGCCTCTGAAGATGATGGTTGTGTCCATCGAAAGCGCTTAGGCTTATATAACTCAAATTAGTGGAATAAAACGTTGTGTATAAATCACTGTGTTAATCATAAACTTTCACTCTGTAAACGAAACACCGCTTAATTTATTTAATAAATTAAAGTTAAGAATAAGAAAATGGTATATGGAAGTCTTTAATAAGATGGCCCAGGGTTTACAGCCTGTGTGAGTTGGTTTAGATGGTCACTCTACACAAAGCAACGTTTACCAATTCCATCGTAAGAACATCCACACATTATCAAGTTTATAAAAGTACTATATACATATGTTCCAAATTTAAACGTTCCATATATTTGAAGAGACCAATCTAGAGACATCATGTAGTCCTTATCACGAAATAGTGTTAATAGATTCCACAGCTATTTATATTAGTATTGTATCATACTTCTGTATTTTTTTAATATGGAGTGTTGAGCAATATTATTTTTAATACAGATATAATGTTATGATACTCTTTCGAATTATTTAACATATATACTAGAATATGCTTGAAAATTAAAATTTCAAATTTTCAACTCGTTTTATAGTTTTTAATGAAATAATAAAATTATTAAAAATTCAGTGCTTCACCAAAAAATTCAAACATTGCCAAATAATTATAAAATTAATATATATAAGTGATATAAGCTCAGAGCGGAGCTTGCCTATGATAAATGCAGGGGTTTAATGACCAACGTTGCAAATTTTGCAACTGGTTAGATCTTTCCATTTAAGAAAGACAATCGAATTAGTATGTGTAAGCCGTGTGTACGACGCACATTGTTTCGTTGTGTTGGTGTTTAGTGGTATAAACACCAACACAACGAAACAATGTGCCTCATACGCACGGTTTACACATAGCAATTTGATTGTCTTTCTTAAATGGAAAGAGATCTAGCATTTAATATAATATAAAATACGTTGATAACATGGAAGGGGAGTACTTGTTGATCTAGTGATTAAAACACGTGTGATACAGTAGACAGGAGTTTGAGCCTCATTCCAGGAGAACAAGTTAGTATAATTATTATATTACAAGCGTTTACTTTAAAAACAGTAAGAGTATTGATATGACACGTATGTAAAGAAAGCCCCAATTTTTTTTACTCCTTTTTCATCAATCAAGATGTATTATTATATGATAAAATATATAGTATATCTCGATTGATGACGATCCGTTCTGTGAACAAGAATCCAATAATTGTGTCTTTGAAAAAAATGAACATATTTAATAATATGAATTACTGAATTCTAAAATTTTGAGTCTTTTAATATATACGAACTGTAAAAAATTTAAAATATGTAGGCTTTTCACAAAAGTGCATTTCCCAAAAGAAATTTACATGCGTTGCTCTTCGGATTCTGTAATGCACCTCACTATGCAGATTTACTCATGTCGGATCGTTTGGTATGTTGCATGCATAGGCTATATGTTCATTATCCAGAGTTATGCGCGGGAAAAGTATTTTCAGGCTGGAATTTAATCAAAAAAATATTTTTTCCGGGACTGCCCTAAAGGATAAAATTTCCATTACATAATGGAAATTTTAGAAATATATATCTTTGTTGCATTACATTTGTATACATCTCCATGTGTTAGCCATTTCATTTTTCAAACCATTTAAGTTTAATTGCGTTGGCTATTGCAAAAAATAAATACATATTTATATTAGGTCCTTACATATGAAATTGGCGTTTAGTACGGGAGGAACATAAATCTGTTTTTTTTTTATTATAATATATTTATTTAATCAAAGTATGTACCATTGCTATCTATGCACTTTTGCCATCTCATAGGTAGTTCATCGATCCCTTTACTAAAAAAACCATTCGGACGGGAATCAATAAAATCTTTGAAGGCGGTTTGGACTGCCCCATCGGAATTGAATTTTTTCCTTTGCAAGAAGTTATCCAAATTTCGAAAAAAATGGTAATCTGTTGGGGCAAGGTCCGGAGAGTACGGTGGATGTCTTAGACATTCCAATTGAAGCTCCTCTAATTTGGTAGCCGTCTGTTGTGCAGTGTGTGGTCTAGCGTTATCATGAAGCAGCAGTGGCCTAGAGCGATTAACCAGCCTCGGTTGTTTAGCAGCTAGCTTTTCCATCATGGTTTGCAGTTGCTGACAATAGACATCTGCCGTAATCGTCTGGCCAGATTTAAGAAAGCTGTAGTGAACGACACCAGCACTAGTCCACCAAACGCTCACAAGTAACTTTTTTGGAGTCAATTTTCGCTTGGGGCATGGTTTGGCTGGTTCGGCAGGGTTCAGCCATTGCGATGAGCGCTTCCGATTATCGTACAGGATCCACTTTTCATCACAGGTAATGATTCGATTTAAAATCCCTTCATTATTGTGCCGGTTGAGTAATGCAACGCAGCAGTCAACGCGCGTTTGTTGATTTGCTTCACTCAATTCGTGAGGTACCCACCTTTCAAGCTTTTTTACCTTACCAATTTGCTTCAAGTGGATTAAAACAGTTTTATCACTAACACCGCAGCCTGCAGCTAACTCGGATGTGGTTTGCGATGGATCCGCTTCCACAATAGCCTTCAATTCTTCATTATTAACTTTGGTCTCCGGCCGTCCACTGGGCTTGTTCTGCAGGTCGAAATTTCCAGAACGAAAACGTTGGAACCAAAAACGCACTGTGTTTTCTTTTCGTCGCACCGTCGCCATACACATCATTAATCCTTCGAGCCGTTTCTGCAGCACTGGTGCCACGGTGGAACTCGTACTCGTAAATAACGCGATATTTCAAATTTTTCATTTTGTAAACTGAGTGACGCAAAGAAAAAAACAATTGAGGAAAAAACAAATGAATTATAATTTTCAAAACACAAATACATGAGTAAATAGCTGTATAAATTTGGATTTGGAATTCCTAACCAAAGAGAAGATATTTGAGATCAAATTTGCCAGTACGGCAAAACGCCAATTTCATATGTAAGGACCTAATATATGCTGCCAATGAACTTTAAAAACTAAAATTAAATAACGTTTTTTTAGTATATTGGAAAAATATACAAATACTTAATTCGGAAATTCTGTCATGGAATCGTCTAAGACTTTTCGGCTGACAATTGATCAGATAATTGATATATGATATAATTTATATATTTCTTCAATCAAAGCATAATATTATTGTAATATTATTATGATAAATCAAAAGAAAAAAATGTATTAAACAACTATTAATTGAATAATTAAAATGTTTTTGTGCAACGGTCCCTTCGTCTGTATACAAAGTACACTAAAATCTTTAATTGGAGGTATATACAAAAAAATAAATACAAGGGAGTTGAATAACTAATTAACTAATGTGAAAAAAATTATTTGAATTTTTTATTATTTTAAGCGTATGTCTCTTATTTTTATGTAAAATATGTAAACCCTTCGTTAAATATGGTTTATTTTCAAAAAATGATTTTGAATCTATTAATTTTAAATAATTAAAAACTTTGTATTAACCATATTGGAAGTTTACCGGTTTCGATACTACTGTATGATCATCAAGTGTAGATTTTTTTGATAAAATGCGCCGTTTGCTTATTGTAATGTTTAAACTTTAGGAAAAACAATGGAAATTATTTTCAAACTGATCTCATTTCCATAAATTTCAAATTTTTTTTCGATACGCTCCATCAGGAATGAAGTCATTTAATAAGAAAATGGTACATTTTTTCGTCCCACTCAAACTCTGGCGTCACGATTATCTCCACCAATCCCGGAGAAGGCCTTTACGGGACAGCACATAACTTCGCCATTTTGAAATGTCCATAATATCTCTTAATGAAAAATATTAATCAATACGTTTCGTAAACAATGATAATAAAATGAATTTTATATGTGTGTATTATATATATATATATATATTTTTTTTTACGTACTTTTAATTTTTATATTCATTATTTACTATTAATTTATTATCCAATATTATTAATTTATCGTAAAAATTAAACATAAACATAATATATGGTGTAATTATATATTTAGGTTTATGTTTGAGATGATTTATATAGCGCCGTTTTTGCGTGAAAGGCGCTTCAAGGGCGCTTTACACATGCGACATCTTGAAAAAGTGAGTTTTTAGTCCCTTCTTGAAAGATTCTTGATTTTTCATGGACCGCAATACTGGAGGCAGCTGATTCCACATAGATGGGCCCGCAATGCTGAAAATGTGTGAGCCGCCTTCCAGCGATTTTGTCCGGGGTACAGAGGTCCATCAAATATTGTGATGAATTTCTTTGAAGACTTTTATACACCATCAGAGAGAGTTTGAAATTTATTCGCCCCGGCAGGCGAAGTCAATGTAGCCGCTCCAGAATTGAAGATATCCGCGTTACAATAGTTACAATAATTCAGCTGCGAGATGACATATCACTTAGCTGTGTCCGGAGGAAGGTATTTTCTTACAGACTTGATCTGTCTTAAAACATAGTAGCCAGCGCTGACAGCTTTGTTAATCTGATTTCTAAGGATTCGATCTTTCACTATGTTGATTCTCAGGAGCTTTACCTGTGACGAGGGTATAATTATAATGCCTATTCATATCAGGTTCAAAATATTCATATTCTCATGTCACTCTAGGACTATCCATCAGGGTCATTAATGACCTGTTAACGGTCTGTTTATTAAAAAATAAAATAAAAGATTGCAATAGCCACAGTTAAGTGAAAAGGGAACTCTTTGTGCATTAAAATTTATAGAAAGTCGTGTAAATATGTAAATAAAAAAGGGAAACAGAGATAATACTACTTATTATTAACACAGTTATTTTAAATTTATTTTATTTAAAATGTTATAAAAAAATAAAAAATAAAATCATTATTGATTTAAATTAAACAACTTTGTATTAACCACTTGACTAGTATCTCTACGTCTACCGGTTTCGATAAAACTGTATCTTCGTCAGAACGGACGCAAACTAAGTAACCATTATCTATTCTAGCAAAAAATATTAATATTATTTTTTTAAATTTTTGCTAAATTAAAAAAAAATTGATTTGTTCGCTAGAATAGATAATGGATAGTTTGTTTACGTCCGTCCTGATGAAAATACAGTGGTATCGAAACCGGTAGACGCAGAGTTACTAGTTAAGTGGTTAATAAAAAGTTGTTTAATTAAAATTAATAATTATGTCCAACCACAAAGTTAATCCTATAAACATCGAAAAAAAATTAAATTATACATCATCCTCTTAAATGTTCCCGTAATATTTCTCAAATTTCGTAATATAATATTTTTTTATTTAACTGAAAGACGTATTTTTATATAATTTTTCAATTTTATGGACAATAATAATATATCCATAAAATAATGGATTATTCATTATGTTTACTTTCAGCAAAATATCTAAGAAATGACGTATATGAGATGTAAAAAAACAAATAGTCAGGTTTCTGATGTGCAGCCGTTTTAAAAGATGACAAACTCAGCGAGAAAATATTCATAGTCTGTATAACTATATTCATTAAAGTTCCGTCGTACGCCAGACAGAGGGTTGTAAAATTTTAAGTTTGTGTTGAAGACTGGTTGAAAGTAAGGAAACTCTTCAAGGTACAAATGCAGGAGACTCAATGTAAAGTACGTGTAGAATCTTAAATAATAGATTAAATCGCTTGGACGATACCTTGCTCTGAAAAGAAAAACGTAATAAAAGAGTGAAATTATGAAACGCTTGTTGCCGAGTAAATTTGTTGATGAATATACTCTGAGCAATGAAGAGGGACCCGACACCCAAGGCCGTTTTATGAGCGATAGCTCCCATATCGGCCCTACACTTTCTCCACCCAATTCGGAATTTATTTAATGCTAAAGTGGTCATCCTCCCGCGCTGCTTAAACTCGTATGAGTACAAGCGGCGCGGGGAGGCGTTCACACAAATCCGCTTCACTGTCATTAATAGCAAACCATGCAATACAATATAAAAGAATGAGTACATATAATGTGTGAGAAAATACCGTAGACACAGTTAAACAAAGTAAAGTGAAGTGGGACCCAGTACAGACCCAGCGCCCTTCCACGAACAAAAGCTCCCATATCGGCTCTAAATATTGTAAATTGTTAAAAAAAGGTTTTTTATAAACTTAGTGGCCATTATGCAGGTCAACTATGTAAAAAGGGTTGAAAAAACTACACAAAAAAATAATTTTAAAACAGTATTTTTTTAAAAACATAAAAAGACATCTCACGAGTCCATACAGCCACAAAAAGACCCGCTAAGTGGAGCAATTTTCTTTGTTTTTAACACATCTTAGATTTGGTAGTTTATTAATTGATTAAATAATTTAAATCCTTTCTTTTTCATCACAATTTCTTATTATTGTATTAAATTAAATGTAACATGCAATTTTTTTTTTTTTTAAATGTTGTGAAAAATTGTTCGTCTATGTTTTACATGTACAATAAGTAGGTAGGATCCGTTTACTTTATTAAAGCCACTTGTATTAGTGTGAGTGATACCCTCTGTAACACGTAAATTGTGTGGTGGTATTCCTTTTTTAAAGTTATTCCATTGTTCACTTCAGTAACACACTGGCAGTCACGCGGAGTGGTCGTTTCTTTGTTTAGTATTTTTTATTTAAAGATACGGTGACTGCAAGTCACGATACGGTGACCACAGACTGAAATTAATTTAATACAAATTTAAATGATGATTCGGAGTCCGACACAAACGACAATAGTTTATCTTATTGATTAAAATAAATTATAAGATTTTAAAAACATTTAACTACATTATACCTGCTTATATATTCTTTATTTTAAACTAGCTTTAACCTATCAAAAATGACGTATTTTGTTATATATTTCGGCCGCTAATTAATGCTGGAAGAACAGTGCGCTATCTAGAGTAGCGTCTTGATAACGTCAGTGATAGTCATTATTAAAAAGAGAATTATGCTCCTTATACCTCATTATTATATTATACACATTATTATTTGAGCATTCTGATAGCGTTGGTGATGGAAATTGTTACGTAGAGAATTATATATTTTGATTAATGATAAATGCCAATGACATATGCGATATAGTAGGTAATGGATTCACTTATTCGCTGTAATTTTCATTTTATTTAACAATTTTGAAATCATATTAATTTTGAAAACGGAATGAGTTTTTTTATAATACTTGTATACTTATGCCAGGGTCGTGCAGTGAGAAAAAGAAGCATGAATTTTATTTAGACATAGGTATATTTGTAAGAAAAATCGCAATTAAATTTTAAAATCAAAATCAAAATTTATCTGGCAGAATATTATGAAATATTAAAATCTAAATAATACGTTAATTATTGTTATAGGAATATTACGAGATATATCTCTAATTTCGGTTTCTTTTCAACATATATGCTTAGGAAAAAGTCATGCTTCTTGTTTTCAATGCACACCCCTAACCTTTGCTTATTTTAGGTTTAGAAATAATATTTATATTTATTTTTTGCGTCTGTCGCTTACTCAAAAAATAATAATGCTACGAGTTTTTGTAAACGCACTGTTAACACTAATGCAAGTGGCTTTCCCAAATTGAACGGACTCTAGGTAGACGCCGATTTCTCGGCAATGAAACAGAATGCTTGACGACTTAACTCAACGTTCATTTATCTTATCGGCTATTTACATAGACCGGCACGTCAGAACCATAACATTATGGCAGCTATTATAATATATACTAGTACTTACTAGTACCGCAAAGGAAACTACATACAGGATGCTGGTTTCAAAGTAATAATGAATAACTTGAGCTCCAACTTATAGCATGCAAAGACTAAGTATTGGTTACCTAATCTGGTGAATTCATATT
The DNA here is from genome assembly GCA_016648135.1 of Agrypnia vestita. Taxonomy (NCBI): domain Eukaryota; kingdom Metazoa; phylum Arthropoda; class Insecta; order Trichoptera; family Phryganeidae; genus Agrypnia; species Agrypnia vestita. The sequence goes on from JADDOH010000462.1 coordinate 95,337, forward strand.
CGCTGGTTTGGCTTACCTGTACCTCCAGCTTACTGGCTAAGTCAATGTAGGTATATCATAATCATTGTAAATGTTAAGAGGTACTTACTATTGGAAAACAAAATTTATCTAAACCGTATTGGATAGCGTCATAGGTATAAGTACAATTACATATATTATATAAAAAATGTAAAAATCTATTAAAAAAATTAAATATCTTCTTTTTCTTCTTCTCGTGTCCTATCCGTTCAACGGACATTAGCTAGCTATACAGTAGACTGGCCAAACCGGTATCTTTGATCTTTCAGCCAGTTTTCCTTCTTCCAGGGCCCCGGCTTCTGATCTTTCCCTATATTATGAGCTGCAACATCTCGCACTTTTCTGAAATCTTTTTCAGCCTTCCCTCTTCTATCGAACATACTTCTAAAATACTCAAACTCATCTACTTGTTCCAAACATTCATTGTCTACGAGTATTTCACACGCTGTTTTACTTTCCTCCATATTGAATGCCATCACCTTAAACTTGTTAACGTAATAATAATAAGCAGATGCACGAAGGTGAAAATAGTAAAAAATATGTGAAAAATAAGTAAATATGGTCATTTTACAGTGTATATCATATAACATATTGTATAAGGTGTGCGGAAAATTGCTCGCTCACCCTTGATCACCAGGAAAGTTGCTTCTCAATTGCGTGACAGGATGTTTTAGTTCTTTTTTACATGAATATAGATTAATTATAATACACGTTTTTTGGAAAACGTATACAATTTCAAGTATAATGTACAAACAATTCTCACCTACCAAAAGTATTTGTAAGGCTTAGGTTAGGTTATATTCGATTAGTTATGGTTAGGTTAGATTAAGAAAACGTTTTTTATGTTAGTATATAACCACTAAAAATTACTTTTTTGTGTACTGGTTTCGAGACGTAACCCGTCTCTTCGTCAGGACAACCACTACACTAGCATGTAAATATCACTACACACCACAACCATAGTGTTATTTACACGCCAATAGCTTCACAAAATACTCTTCACATGCGTGTTCCTTCACAAAATACTTTTCACACGCGTGTTACAAAAAAGATTATTTTGTGATTATTATTATTACTATTATTACTATTGTGTGATGTTAAGTGATATTTACATGCTAATGTAATGATTGTCCTGACAAAAAGACGGGTTACGTCTCAAAAATGGTAGACAAAAAAGTAGTTCTTATTGGTTATATACTAACATAAATAACATATTGTTAACCACATATTGTCTGACCACAAAGTTAATGATTTAAGTATTAAAAATATTGATAATAGGTTAGGTTAACGGGTGGCGATCAACATTCCTGTCGGGCAATTGTGAGCGAGCAATTGTGAGGCGAATAACTTTCCGTTAACCATTATACAATGGTACTTCCACCAGTATTCACATTTTCATATTTTCACATTTATAAACATACTTTATTAAAGTACATTTCTTTAGTGATGAACATTCAATGCATATTTTGATTTGAAACTTATATTAAGAGTATAGAAAACATATTTATATGAAACGAAATCTTTGGTTACCAATTTACTGATTACAATGTCTGTTAATTGTGCGTACTTTGTACATTTTCTCAATAAGATTAATATCACTGTATTGATTCAAGTCTCCGGTAGAACACTGCACTCCATCAATGTTTTGCAATATTTCATGTGTAATATTTTCATTATTTTGTTCTACAATTGCAATTAATAAATTGGTTTCTTTATCATCAATTCCAAACTTTATCAGACTTTGAGTAATATTTTTAGATAATGACAAATTAAACAATATTTCTGAGAAAATGGTTCGTGTTGTCATCGTGCCCCTTTTGGGGGTGAATTCTCATTTAATTTCCGACATTTTTTAAAACTCGTTAATTCCTGTTTTCAACTGTAAAACTGTATTTTTACTTACGTGCGTGTGCGTATTTATTTTGAAGCGATAATTTTTGTCATTACTCTTCGAATCTTTTGAATTCAGCTATCGACGTTCCAGGCTGCCAAGTATTCTCGCGGATTCGTTCAGAATTTGAGAACTGCCTTAGTCAACTAAATGCAAAGATTTTTTTTTATCATTTAGCCTCCATCAATCAGCCCAGCTCCCGAGGAGGGAGTTTGACAGGTGTGTTATCACGGATGGTGAATCTACTTGACACTTGATTAATCATTTTTGTAAAAGTACCTACCCATCGGGCATAATTACCTCAAAGGTCAGAGCCTGATGTAGATTTAACCATTACCAAGAAAACCCAGTTCCGACTGGGCTTGGAAATCAAATCAACTGATTTTTTTTGAAAATTATAATTTTTTGTAATATATATATATATATTTTTTTTAATTTAAAGACTATCGACAGTTCAGAATGACCATAATGGATAGTCATTTAGGACAAGGTGATTAGTACAATTACCGTTTACGATGATACATTGAAATAAAACATTAATACATTATACAATATAAGTATACTACAGTAAGTGATTACAAGATGAAAGAAGTTCACATTCTCCGCACGACATAATAGGCATGTAGGCTCCCAGGTCAACTAAGTCAGAAAATGTGTACCCGCACTTTGTGGCTATAAAATTTTTGTTTAGGTTGATTTCCGAAGAGTCCGTCTTACACGCTCAAACTATTTTTGGTCAGGAGCGATATAATTTCTCTCTTATGAGATATGTGAGAGATATATGAGATATATTTTTTTTTTGTTACGCAATCCGTCCACAACTGGACGTTGTTATGAAAACTAAGATATCTCTATGTGCTAAAAACGTCAAAGCTTTCAATTTTTTGTTAAATTAACTCTTTCGTTAACGTCCACAATTTGTTTTATTATACTTAAATATTAATTAAATAGGCACCCAAAACAATTACATATTTTTAATCCAAGAGAAAATTAAAAACACAGATGACAACTGATGAAACAGACAAACATGCTTATCAAATAAAGTACAGATTCTCATAGAGACGAAGCTACTTATTTAATTTAATTTTGTTTATAAGGAAAGTACGTGTGGAAAACTTTTTGGGTGTTCATAGGGCTTACGACTTATCGGCTGGTTTAAATGTGAGCACTTTATACAATGTAACGTTCACCGAATCCATTCATGATAGACTACCACATCCATCTAATGTTTGGAAGTATATATATATGTTTAATATACACACCTTATTTCATATGTGTGTTGTATACAAGTATCAAATACTGGTATCAAAAAGTTGATAGATATGATAGTCTTTCATGAGTGGAATTGGTGAACGAAACATTGTATAAAAAGATCACTTAAACCAGCCGTACGATAGGTAGCCCCATAAACTCCCAAAAAAACTTTCATACCTACTTTTCCATATAAAAAATAGTTTCGTCTCTATGAGACCCTTATAACAGATTAATAATGTCCCCCTGGGGATAAAATCCAGTATTGTGTTTTTGAAAAAAAAAATGAACGTGTTCAATATATTCTGAAAACAATGTTATTGACTGGTAGATCCTATAAAGCACATGTTATAGAAAAAAATTATAAACATGATTCAAATAGTCAATTCAAAGCATTCGTTCTCTTTACAATCATAGCAAGTTTAGTGAAACGATGTTACTAGGCAATTGGCTAATTACCTTCAATAATAATCAGTTAGGGTGAGTGTACTGTGAGTGATTAATTTGGTTTTAAATTTCACAGAACTTTTTTTGAAAAAAATTGCAACTTCACAATAAGAATGTGTACTTGAATATAAATTAGAACTTGTTGAATTCTAAATGCTTTTAGCTTGAGATGTATGTAGATATGTCAATAAAATACAATCTTGAAAATAAAAATATATTTTTATAAAATTTTTACAGCTGTATACTTTACTACACAACATTTAAGAGGGTTAAAGGATACTTCAAAACTAGTCGGCATTAAAATATACTCGTAAAACATCAGTGGTTAGTGTTTTTTTATGGTTAACTAGTTGAAATGTTAAATATTAAAAATACTTTAGCTAATTATCAGAAATTTGTTTTATTATGTATTATGAAGCAATCTTATAAATAAAGAAATATTAAATTATTATAATAAAATCATTTATAAGTCATTGAATATATCTACTCATATTCAGAAAATATCGAATGTTTCTGTAACCTTTTCAAAATTGAAAAAATACGTTACCACACAAAGCCGAGCCTTCTCGGAATATTTTCATGAAATTAAATATTAAAATTAGATTAGGTAACTAGATATAATTATACGAGAGTGAATACAAAGTTCACGTCAAGGAGCGAGTAGAAATCGATTTTTGAAAAAAGAAATATGTATAATTAGGGATACCATAAAGCGCAACTCCAAAATAGCTGCTCAATAATAAATCTGAAGGAAGACGAGGTAAAGGTAGACTTACGATTAAGGTGGAAAGATAATATAAAGGTTAACAGAATGGAAATTTTGCATCGATTTATAACTGTGACGATAACCAATGTAAGTTCGCTACGCTCCCGTCTCAAGTAGCCAATCGGATGTGGACTTCCGCTGCGCACCCAGATATTTTCTTTGTTATTTTTACTTCAGTACTTGAATACTTTCACTTGTTCCCGGAGCTTTACACCAGTAAAAAAAACATCCACGCGCAAATGCAAGCACTTTCTGCATCAGTTTATGGCTGTGAACGTGCAAGTCAAAGCAATAGTACAAGCTGTGGACAACGAGTGGTGAAAGTGTGCTGAAAAAAGCGACGAATACGACGGACCAAGAATATAATAGCCCTCTGTAGCAACACAATTCGTGCCTACACAGCAGGTCTAATCTTGGCTTATCTTCCCAGACTGACGCCCAATTGTCTCCACATGCGCCACTGTCTACAGCAGGGAATTATACCTGAGATCCGTAATTCGGTAAAAAATATTATATTTGGAAAAACAAATACGGAAATCGTTTAACAATAAAATAAATTTTGATATTGTCAGATTGATAAAATGTTCTTTTGTTCTACTGCAAAGTTCAAAATAAACAAGTCCTTTTGGCTGAGGACCCTTGTTATATACAACTGTCCTAAATGTAATAATATGTGGATGTTCTTACGATGGAATTGGTGAACTTTGCATTGTGTAGAGTGATAGCCCTAGGAAAAAAAAAGACTTCCATATACGTTTTTCATATAAATAGCTTCGTCTCTGAGAGACTTATATGTATCTGCTATAATATTCTTATATATCTCTAATTCACCTTAAGTAATAAATAAAATAAAAAGATTTACGTGCAATTTATCTACAGCGCTGCTTTCCGTATTGATTAAATATTTTTATTTATTTATCAATTAGAAAAGATATACAGAAAAAATCAAATTAACGAAAAAATATTTTAAATGCCGCCGGGACTCGAACCACAGACCTGCAATTCTATCCGGGAATCGCGCGTTATTTAATTTCGCCACGGCACTCTGGTAAGTTAACGAAAATTTTTCAACCTTATATGTAGTCTCTTTTTAATTGATCAACATTTTTATTCCATTTTTAAAGCAATCCACTTTTTATAATGCAATAGTCACGAATACCTTCGCGTATCTACCGCTAGAGGACGCCAGAAATTAATTAATATCATTTTAATTTTTGGAAACATTTGATACAACACATATATATATATATATATTAAAGGAAACATTCTTATTGTGAAGTTGCAATTGCAATTGCAGTTGCGATTTTCTGTATTTCTTTTCTAATTGATTAATAAAAATTGTTTAATAATTCACAGAACTTTGTTCTGAAATTGCAACTTCACAATAAGAATGCGATTACTTTAATATATTTTGTTGTATTTGTGAAATGTGTATTATAATTAGAGTTTCGTGGAAAGTAGTAAATTTGTAAAATGGCGCCAAAGATGAGCTGAAGGGATGGGACAACCAGCCGGAAGCCGGGAGCACCTGCGCACTGTCATAACTCCTGGAAATACGGGACGATGCTGAACCGAGCCTGGGATAGTGTTCGCTCCGCACAGGAGGACTCCTCGCTGCCGCAAGTCACCATTCTCTACAGAAAATTTATTCGAGCAAATAAAAATTAAGCTAAAATAATAGTGTGCTCGCGTACAGATATTGGTTGAAACAATGTTTAATCAATAATTAATATATGCGTAATTATTATTTTGTAGGTGAGAAAAATATCGACTTGAGTTTACGATGCGTTTTTTTTCGTATGTAGAATTATTGTTATTTGTTAGTAGGGATCCAAGTAGACGAATCTTTGTACTATTGCGAAATTTTGTTACGCGTAAGGAACACTGTCTTAATATTAATAAAAAAGGAATAATGTGTAATTATTAATGGAAAATGAACAGAAGTGTTTAGTTGAAAATTAAACATTTTTAATCCTATATTCATATATAATATTTTATCTCGTTCCCGCATTGAAACATAAAATAAATCAACTATATTACGTGCGGTTGTTACAATATATTGGTTGATTTTCAGTGGTAGGCTGTGAGGATAAAACGCCGCACAATTCTGTTCTGGCACACTATTTTTGCCTCATCCACTTCAAACATGTACTTATGGGCGCTCTTCGGTTGTTAAATCTTTTAACAAGGCCATCTTCCAATATTTGGCTTATCTCATCATGCCAGGTTTTTCGCAGACGCACTTTGTTCCTGCCTTCAACATTCGTTTGATTAATTTTTCCAAAATTAGTTATTCATTTGTTTTTCCGACTATGGAGAGAAAACGAAAAGTTGAGTTATTTTCGAATATCGTTGTGGCACTTATGCATGTGATGTGTCATGAATTTGGAAAACTTTTTACAAGGGAAAAATTTTAACTCCGATGACGAGGTAAAAAACGCTTTTAAAGAATTCATCGTATCCCGTCCCCAAAATTTATACAACTTCCATAAAAATGACAAGTTGCACCGCCAAAAATTGCTAATAATTCGATTAATTTAATTTATACGTTTCATAAAAAAAGGTTTAAATTTTTCTACAAAAAACGGCAATGGTTAGAACCTAATAATTCATGTATATCATTTAACATGTAAAATGTATTTCCCAAATTGTCTTTTGAAAACTTGTTCCATCCGTTTGTGGACAAAAATTATGTCGTTTTGCGAAAACACTGCGAAATTCCCTGGCAGCAAATATATTGCTAAAACACGTGAGTAGGTATTCTTCCGGGGTCTGTTCTTTTGAAATAAAAACAGATAAACAAAAAAGACGTTTAAGCTTAGCCTAACGTATGGTTATACAATATATATTTATATACAAAAGCTTTCGCCTGTATCTTAACGTCTGTAGAAACGTCTATTTTTTTTCAAAATATTTTGTACTAAGCACTTATATTATACATGTATGTATATTTGATGTGATGAACATAAATATCATCAAACTGGAAAACCTTCAAAAAGTATTGTAACAAAATAGTAAAAGAGATTATGCACAAAATCCTTCGTAATATGTCAATGAAGATAAAAACATCGAAACCTCTAGGACCTTCCACTACAATCTGGAACACACTACCCCACTCTGGAATCAGCTACATCATTCGAGGAACAACAGGAAAAGCCTAGCAGCGACGAGAATCTTCTTCTAAACACTAGAAAAATCTAGAAGGTTCGATAATCCAGTTTTTGGATATAAATTACGCGGATCTAGGCCGCCACCAGAGTTATCGTGTTTGACAGTTCGTTCGGTGCGAATCATGTGCGAATCGTACGCGACAAAGTGCGAGGCGACGCCCAGTGTGGTAAGTCGTGAATTGCGAAGCGATAAATAAAGCGAATAATCGAGCGAAGTACCTAATTGGCGAAATAAATCAGAGCGATTAATATGAACGAGAATTGAATGCAAGATTCTAATAAATGTTTAGTGTTACCCAGCGATAATTAATTGTTCATTTTCAAGTGAAATAGTGTAATTTAAATAACAGCGTAATGTTTAATTCATTTTAAGTGACTTTGTACATTGAATAATTAATAAAGCTCTGATTCAATTCCCGTGTTTTCATTCATTCCTCAGCAGTTGCATATTTCTCAAAATCTAGTTTAACCTTGCTTTGTCTACATCCATCTCTTACATGTTTCGTTATCAAAGAGTTAGTTTTGTTACTATAATATTGTATTCCGGAAACCTATTTCAACTGTTCCACTAAATTGTGTGGCTGGTTGGAAGAAATTGCCAGTAGTAGATAAATACGTATAATCGTAATCGTAGATAACTGTAATAGTAAGTTAATAAAAGAAATATAAAAAATACCAGTAGTGGCAATTGTCTGTGCTATGCAGGTTGTGCCCTTATAATTTTGGTGCGTAATTCAGAGCTGAGGATTCAGGGGTGGGACCATTAAGGATGCGATGAACTAAAGGCGGCATCCCTTAGAATGCAACTGATAATTAAAATATTTTTAAAAACACGTGTTTGAATATTAAAATACAATATTATTATTTTTTGAATTTTTGATTTTTACAAATTGCTAACTTATATTACTACGATAATTATTATAATTACTGTGCGTGAGGAAAGATTAAACACAAATACATTCCCAAAAAATGAGAAAGGTAAATGTAAGTAAAGCCATCTTTTGGATGGCATTCGGACATCGCATGGCAGGTAATGAACTGATTAGATTACGGTTCTTAAATATTAATTAAATACAAAATAAAATTGCTGCCAGTTAAACTGGTTCGCAATGAAAATATTAAATAAACCACAACATTCACACTTATAATTACACATCAGCTACGGCAAAATATCCCAGAAAACACAAACAAGAATATCCTGGAAAACCTAAGAAAATTCTTTTCCATGAGTTTATATTTTTCACACAATTTAAAGATCACCATGAATCATCCCTATAACCTAAACGCCTAATCCATCAATTATATAATAATTAAATTCCAAAATCCCAAAATCCTTGAATCTCCCAACATTGGTTTAAAGTTTAGGAAAAACTTGATTAAAACTTTTGTCTGGAGTGTGCTGATGCATGGCAGCGAAACATGGACCATCGGCCAGACCATGTCCGGGAGGCTAGCGGCCTTTGAGATGTGGTGCTACAGGCGCATGGCGAGGATCCATTGGTCAGAACATATCCGAAATGACGAGGTGTTGAGCAGGGTGGGCGAAAAGAGGCGGCTCCTTAACAGAATCGCCCAACAACGAGCAATTTGGTTAGGTCATAATATAAGGCATCCGGGTCTGCTTTTTACCATCGTCGAGGAAAATGTTGAAGGCGACAGTCGCAGAGCCCGAGATTAAGTTACGTAGACCAGATTAATGGAGATGTGCGCTGTAGCACCTACCAAGAAATGAACAGGCTGGCAGGTGACAGAGAGGAGTGGAGAAAGCGAATGCATGTTGCAGACCAATCCTAGGATTGCGATCCAAAAAAAAACTCTTATCCTGCAAGAAAACATCTATAACCATGTGTTCGCATATTCACAACTTACTTTTAGCGACGACTAGATCGCTGCGGGCGGTAAACGCGTCTCGCGGGCGGTTATTCAGCGTTTAGGGCACCCCTGCCGGAGATATTACAATAACAGTCGAGGGGCTAATAAGTGCGTTAGTATTCCCGTTAGTACCCCGTTAGTACCGCTGGGACTTTCGACGGAGGGAATTAATTACCTGCACGGGGCAACCCTTAGCACAGCCAACTCCACTGGGGATTGTAATTTCCTTAATCCCCCTAATAAACCCACATTTATTACTAAGATTAAGAACGGATATATTTTATTTTATAAAGTGCGGATTTAATGTAATTATTCTCGCTTAAAAGAGTGGCGACATTTTGCCGAGTGTTTTGGGGTGTTATGCCACGTATTTGACCTCATTTTTTGTTCTCTTGGTAGTGCAATGATAACACATTGTCATAGAGATCACGACAATTCTATAAAGGTCTTTCCATTTGAGAAAGACAATCGAATTAGTAAGCGAATGTTGCCATGTTTCGTTGTGTAAGTGTATACGAATATATATATAAAAACAATATGCCTCGTAAGCAAGGCCTACATACACTAATTCGATTGTCTTTTTTAAATGAAAAGAACTCTATCTTTGGCGAAATTTGATGAAGTTCGCGACTTGGGAGGTTATTATTTAATTAAAATTAAGTTTTCGGCCCAATTACAGTAACATCATGCTTAATAACATCAGTAACAAGAATGCTCGGTTTCATTTGAAGAATTTCTTAAAAATAAAAATACGAAAGATAAAATGCTTTCTCACATTATTTATGCTACGCTAATTTTGCACCTTATTGAATATTTCGTAGTTATATATCAAACGCACGCAATGAATATTTACAATAGATTGGACGACCATTTTCACATAAAATAATTTGAATTATAAAATAACAAAAAAACAATCTACTCTAATCTTCGGATAACACCTTTGCGCATATGTCTGATATTTTTAATTCCGGTGTAGCGCAATATAAAGATTCGCAACTAAAAGCTCTACACCCTGCCGTCCTGAATTCATAATGCAATCACAAATTATTATTCGTATTTGTTTAACCTTGTATATATTTCACATCTCCTTTTTCTAAATTACTGTTATAACTTTGAACAACTATCCATACTATGTAAATTTGGTAATTTTTTGCTGTTATACTCTTTGGATTTCTTGTATATATTATTTTGTAAAAGGTACTCCTGTGCGTATATTGAAATAAATAAATAAGTTATTTCAATTTGGGCCATTTATCTTGCGCAAGGTTTAATTTTCGAAGTCCTCCCTTTTTGAACGAAAGTCAGAGACCAAACTTTACACCCATACAGAGCAATCCTCCGTCCCTTAAAAATCGTCACTATACGTACACATACATCCACACTTAATTCTTACATATTATAAGATTTTTTAAAAATTACTTTATTATGAACTTCCTCTAATAAAATTCTAAAGCACTGTCCTCCTTATAACGCTCTTTTAGCTTATAAATCTAAAAATCCATAGTCTAGATATAAATATAACTATTTGTTTAAGAGATACTATAAGAGATAAATATGCTGTCCGGAGCACTTTTCTTCAATATACACCAATTTCATAATTTGCACCTATCGTCACTACAATATTCGTTGCACTTTTTTTTGTCGCCAGGTTGCTTCGCTCTAGAAAACTCCGCACGCAAATACCTACTCTACACTTGCCTCTGGTAAAACGCATTCCTTTGATAGCGTGTCGCGCCGTCTTGACAAAATAACTCTGCCTCGCGGGTGTCCATCACCTTTTTTATACCAAATGTCGGTTTCGCGATACATCGAGAATGTTCGACCGGTTTCTCTATATTTCTGGTGATTACGGTTTCTTCGAGAAAAGTTCAGTTGATTTCAGATTTATGTAGAATGTTCAAGAAACTTCGAAAATGTGTAGTTATCAGTGATGCAACGAATACTACTTTTACGAATACAAATACGAATACTAGAATATATATGATATTCTCCATATTTCTAGTCGTATAAATTTACCACCGGCAAATTTTTGTTCAAAAAGCCCGATATTTGTATCTTCTCAGGCGTTTGGTGATTTCTTTTATCCGTTTGTACATTCCCAGCGGTCGAAAATAAATATCACTTATTTCACGCTTACGAGTTACGAGTATTAGATTTATAGGTACCGATAATATAGGTACGTATTACAAAATAAAAAGTACATGAAATGAGCACCTAACTTTACTAAAAGCCCAACGAAACTAGAGGAAATAACTCATGTTATGCTGTGAAACAAGTAACAATTGACAACTTAAGAACTCAACAAATTCGTTCTTATAATGTTAAGGGAATCCCCGATAATATAGTACTTAGGTGTGTTCGGATACGCGGTGCACAGCCAAACCGTAATTTACGTTGCGTTCAGTTATAAATAGTTTGTTTTTAATATTCGTGATGATATTTGGCGAATTATTCGGAAAATATCTACTATTCGGCGAATACGAATATTCGTATTCCGAATTAGACTCTCGTGACATTCGTATTGACCTTACAGATTTAATCTCAACATTATTTCTGTCAAATGGTAATAATTTTCTGGGATATCTGTTTGGCCGACGTTTCGGTTTCCTTTACAGGGTTTACCATCAGGACGTGACCGCAGAATACCAAAGAACTCTTACCAGAAGATTTTAATATTTCTGTGCTCCAATCCTTTGACTAAATGTACCCAATTTTTTACTTAATTCGGTATTCTAAACAATCTTTTGTATTCTTTGTATCGAAAGCGAAAGGATGTATTATAGTTATTGCATTTATAATAAATTAGATGAATATTAATAAAGTTACAGAAATACAACACGAGCTTCAGCGGCAGATTAAAGGACAATGATGCTGTCTTAAGCATATAGAATGAGGAAGAGGGACAGAGTGTGTGTTTTGTTACACGTAGTAATATAGTTTCTACACATGTACGTAGTTACATGTTGCTCTGCAAGTATCCGCTCTGCATTATTTAAATATGTGCAGAACATGAGAATATTCTACATTCATGCACCTATTGAGACAATGCAATTACCGCAGCCTCGAGTTGCGTAGACAGGGAGGCCTACAATATATATAAGTCGCAAGAAACTGAAGAAAAAAAAAGATTGTCTCTCCGAACTTACTAGAGCAATGTTTCCCAAACTATGGGGTCGCTGTCACAACACCGCGCAACACGTTTCGTCCAGGTCGTGTCGTGTTTATTATAGATAACGAAGTGCATCCAGATATCAATGAATTGTCTGTAATTTTCACTATTTAACAGAGTTAAAAAATAAATTTAACGCCAACTTCGAAGAAGAGATAAAAAAGTTCAACAGGATAAACTGGATTTAAAATCCATTTAAAGACAACAAACCGACTGAAATGTCAACAAAAGTAAGTGAAGAGTTTATTGATTTATCAGAAGATACATTGCTGAAAAATACTTTTAATTGCAAGCAATTAGCAAAATTCTGGCTTTCAGTTGCTGACACTTATCCCTGCTTGTTTGACGAATTGATGAAAGTCCTTCTCCTCTTCCCTACCTCATGTGAGGTGGAATTTTCTGCCATGGCTTCAATTAAGACTAAATGCAGAAATAAATTGGACCTATCGAATTCACTGGATTAAAAGTGACTAAAATCGAAGTCAACGCTAATGCTGTTTGACGAAAAATAGGCAACAAATTCATCCGTCCTATTAAAATATCACATATTAACATTTTTCGTAATAAAATATTTCGATTATATTCGCAGGTTTTTCTTTTTTTGTAGAGATTTATTTAATATTACTCTACTAAATTATATAACAAACAGCCAATGGAAATAAAAGTTGCAAAAAATGGGAAAGTATTTATGAATCATATTATAAAATGGATTGGGCTACGAAAAATTAAAAACAAACTAATGACATATCTTACTAATTAAAAAATAAAATAAAATGCCCACGTCGACACAAGATTATCGTAGTGAGGGGGCACTTTTATAATTAATAAATAAAAATAAGTATAATTTTTTTATATGTAATATGGTCACTAAAATCTAATTTTGTCGAAGTCTCTCAAACAGTCCACATGAATCTAAATTCAACTGGGCCATTCTCATAATAACTAGAAATATGGAGAAACTAGTAAAATATTACAGTTATTTTTTTATTTATTAGAATTATTAGCGCGCGTAGAAGTATTGTTTGACAATGCGACATAGAAGTCCACATAAAAAAGCGAAACATGGGACGGCGTGTCAGTGGTGTGCCTAGCGAGCCGAGTACCAGCGACAATAAATTAAGAGGAATAATAAACAGGCAGGGGAAATAAGTGCGACCACTTGGTGCAAAAAACGAAATTGTTCTGAATTAATGCGAACCTGTGTGGAACATTTGACAATTAGTATCTATGAATTAAAGGACGGTGCTCCGATATTATTCGTGTCCAGTGATTTTGTGTTATAAATGAAAGTTTTAATTGTTTCTAGTGTTTCATTTGTCTCCCATGACAATATAAATAATATAATATATTGGCACAACGAAATGGCGGCTGCATCTGTTTCCAAGATTCCACGTGTTGTATTTGTGTATTTTCTTTATGGAATGACAGCGAAATTTCATTTTCTCCTCTCCTTTTGGGAATGCCGTATTATTCAACTTATGTAATAACAGTATCACGTATAGTTTGGCAGAAAAAATATAGATTTGTCTTCTTGAAGTTGCGGTGTTCGTCGACTCTCTCCATGACCATACAGACGGTATTCCTCTATTCCATCATACAATTCGAAAATGCAGTGGATATTGCGGTCTTTACTCAGACCGTCCAGGGAATGGGAATTCTATCCTCTCTAGATTCCTCTACGGTGCCAGCCACCACAAGCCCCTCCAGGGAGTGATTTCTTCATTCAAAATGTGCAGAGAATTGAAAAAGCGCCTAAGACCGTTTAATTATATAAAATAACAATACTAATCGTTTTGTTCTAAACTAAATATATTTATGAAAAATTGGATTGTTGATATATATTTGCATTGCCACGAGGCTTTGTGTGGGAATGAAATATTAAAACAATTTAAAATCTGCCTGTGCCATTAAAATATTGCTGGTGTCTTGGAATGAGGCTCGAACCACCGACCACCAGATAACTAGGCGAGCGTCATTACCACTGCACCAACTAGCTACTCAATTATTATAACACTGTTTCTTAATTCGCACGATTTAACGCTGTTTCTATCACTTAGATCACTTTCTAGAATATCCTGATCAATCTTCGCACGTAGGTAAAACTTCTCATTTGTCGGTAGGTACTACTCGCCCGACATCAATCAATCGATCATGCTGGTCACACACACAGTTTTGCGGTTTATCGCTACTAACATTGCATTTATGAAACGTCAAAAATGACTCGCCGAGCAGGAGTTGGCCGTCTCGTTATATAGAAAAATGTCGCGACGCGATAGATCGAGAATTCTCGAGCGTAGCCTGGTCATTTCGAGATTCGTGTCGACATCCTAGGATCTTCTAGAATATTCTAATTTTGGTGTAAAAGGTGTAGATTATTGTAAAATCGACGATTACGTGTAATTCTTTCCGATTACTATCCCGGAAAGAAGAGATTGAGATGTCTTGAGATTCATAAAATATCTCGACTTTCGTTCCCATCGTACTCACATTAGTAACGTAGATTCCACGACCTTCTTTAATATTGGTCCCCTGGTCAATCGCAGAAATGTTGATGTTATGTTTCTTCATAAACCAGCTACTTCTAAGATTGACTGCCCGGCATTGCTGCAGCACATCTCCCTGATAGTACCCGGAAGATCCACTAGATCGGTCGAGGCCTTGAGCCTTTCACATTGTAATACCAACTCCCGGCAAAACTTTTAAAAGTAAATCTCTCCTTTCCTCCCTATTCCTGATTCCCCTTTTACCTTTATTTCTTTGATTCTCATAGTTTGTTCTTAACTTAAACTTTTCATTTTTTTTGTATAAATTAAGTTATTGTTGCTGTATGTTAATACGTAAAATGTCAATTCCGTGGAAACTTGTAAGATGGTCTTATATTATTTAATATTCATGTGTAATCTGATTTTCATTTGTACTGTGAGTTTCCAGTAAAAAAATAAATGAATAAATAAATAAACAATTTAATTGGTGTTCATAGTATACATATTTATACCACGGGATAGGATGTTTGCTTACTTAACAGTTTTGATGCATAAATTTGGTTTTGTTCTGTGAAAGGGTGTAAAATTGTGTAATGAACAGACAGATATACATGCAATATAGGTTTAAGTGCATATAATGTGTACACATATTTAACAAATAATGTTTACATGAAAAGTTGATAAATAAATAAAATCAATACGTTCGATCGAAAGTATTAGAAATGAATGGTGCCCTTCCAATTACCCAAACGATTGTTTGTTCATTATTTCCCGCGATTTTTTATCGCCAAAAACAATCAACGCAAATGAACGCAAATTTCCCGACCATTAGCGTTAAAAGGAGTATTTATTCCAGAATCGGGGTACCGCGAGCCTCAAATAGATTGGTTAAGTCGATTAATTTCCCAGTGACGGTGCCCGTTGCTGCTCCCCTAGTCGAGGGGAGAGAGAGAATCATATTAAACGGATTACTTTTGGTAACTTTTTTTACATCCTGATCGGAACGGCGACCGCCTGTGTGTTGTGGGATGGTCCATTAATAATTCATATCCCCACCGCACTAATTTCCTTTTATCTCCTGAGCTCTTAATGCAATGGAACCGCTAAAAATGGAAAATTCACAAATCGGGGCTTTCGCGTTGAATATAAATGAACTGAGCTTATTTGTACACTACATAAAATAGAGAAGTCGTCCCGGAGCGCAGAGGTGGGAATGGTCTGTGCATAATGCGGGATTTCGCAGACGGGCGTTATTAGCTTCCGCGCTTTGCCCCGTCAGGGTTCTGCCGGCCTGGTAGGTACCCCCGCGGCCATTGTTCCCCGCCCAGGAAATTGATACTCCCGCCGCGTGCCACGTCACCGCAGCGGCTGTACCACATTCGCGTTGTGACAAAAAACATGCAATTTGCGGCGCTTTGAAATAACTCCTGTTTCTTTTGTGTTCCTGGTACACCGTATCTGGGCCGGAACGTGCGCAATCTCCGATTGGACAGTCGCGCGACAAAGAGCAGTGTAGGCAATATGGGTTTCAATGTCATCACGTATTGTTTGAAAGAGCCTCCCGATCGTGGATGAAGGATGCTCTGAACACGCCGCTTTGAAAAAATAATGCGCATATTCAAATCAACGTGGAAACAAAAACCACTCAATATTGCTTTATCTTTGTCCGTCATAATAATATGAGGAGTATAAAAGCAAAGGCAGTAATATCCAAAAAAATAAAAAAAATGTTTTGAATGCAGACACCGAGGAGTACTAATTTAGAATGTACTGAATTCAAAATACCTCTGCGCTTTCCAAAACCAAAGCAATGACAGCAATATTCACTTCAATCAATCAACCCTCGGGGGTTGTGGATATGTTACATGACAAAATTGCCTCTTCATACTAAAGTGAGAATTGATGTCGATTTTAGACTGGAATATCACAGTATTTGGTATCACAGACAGTGCTACCAAATAGTGGAAACACTATTTGGTAGCACCTAAGCAATATCCATATTTAAATATAAATTTTTTATTCGAACACTTATATAAAAGGAAAATTGAGGTGGCAATTGTTTTTAAAAACTTATTTCCAATAAGATGTAAGGTTCACGTTCCAGAGAAATTTCCTACTCGACAGCGACAGATTTTTTGTATTTATCTCGGAAACGTCTCACTGGGATAATGCTGCTTTTGTTTTTATATTATTCATAAAAAGGGGCGCTATGCAGACCTTTTTGTAATATAAGTATTTTTTTTAATGTCAATTTTTTTTATTATAAAAATTAATATGGTCATTTCTGTTAAAAGGGAAACCACAATAAAATTACCTGTATCAATCTTCTCATCACTTTATTATTATTAGCCCTACAACCAGGTATGTGCATACCTCCAACGTCTCTGTACTAGGGTGCTTCACACTAATTCCAACACCAGGCCCTTTCTTCTACCTATTTTTCGTCTTCCTTCGGTCTTATTGGTGAGCCAACTTTTCAGGAAAATAAATAAATAAATTTTTTACTTTCGTTTTTCTCTTTTTAGCAACGTAATATAATAACAGAAACAAAACGGGTGGACCAGCATGGACCAAAATGTTGCGGATTGACCAGGTTATAGAGATAGGAATGATGATGATGAAGATAATTTCCTTGCTATTTGATACACCAACTGATAGAACATGAAAGACGAAGAATCTAAAAAGTACTAATAAATATATATAATCTTTTAAAACCAATTTATTAAAATCAAATATTATTAATGAAATACATTTTACATAAATATTCAATTAAACGAATATTTGATGAAATTAAATATTAGAGTTTTTAAATATATAGCGCATTACATACATGGTTCCAAAATAAACGCATTCAAAAGATATTTTGAACTACGAACTGTGAATTTGTTTCATGAAAGCTTGACTACTTTCAAGAGAAATCTGCCATCGAATTTAAGATGTTAAAAGTTTTGTTTTCTGATTAAAAATTGCACAATGTAAATTAAAATTATTGCACATAATCGAATCGATCTTCCAAAAACTCTAGAAATTTTAACAATCACCTGAAAATCAGAACGTTAGAAGAGAAGAAAATTAGAAGAAAAATAGAAAGTAAGAACACACGAAAATATACCAGAAACTTTGGGGAAAGCGAGATTTGTTGTAAAAATGCGGTGAGATAGTCTTTGTTTGACAGCTGCGAAAACTACAGACGAAAAAGTTACAGAAACCATGAGCTGTGGTTCTGTGCAATAGCAACAACATGAATAAAATATATCAGAGACAAGTGGAATATTCTAATGTGATGAAGTGAGAATTACGGAATGTTGTTTCAGATACTGTTTGAGTCTAATAACTTTTTGTATTAAATAAAAGTTTAATTGAATTTTAAGCGTTTCATTTCGATCCCACCACAGTGAATCCATGAAAATATTTAGAATTATTTACATTTCCATTTAGATATTTACTCTTCAAAAATATTAGTTATCATAATATTAATTTTGGTTAAATAAATAAAAGATATTAATATATAAATATTGAAATATATATATAAATAAAACATTTAATGAAAACTTAAAACTTTATGCATTTAATATTTCTACTTTCTGCCATCTCTTGATTTTAGCATAACTGGGAGAAGAGTTAAACGTATATTTTTAAATATCTTACGAAACGCCATCTAGCCAGAATTTTTAAAAAACTTATATTAACTCTTTGAGATGAGTAAGATTCTGTTATGAATTTCTTTGCGTATTAAGGTTTTCTACAGCGTTGAGGTTCCATCTCACTTCTGACAATGGCAATCTTGAAACTTCATATCTTTCACAAAAAATGCTGACCGAATTAAAATAAGTTGTGGGGCAATGATTTATGCAAATGAGTGACAATGGATACAAACAAAATTTCGTGCCCCACAAAATGATGACTCCGATTTTCTGCAGACTGTTTTAAAAACCTTAAACACTTTGATAAAAAAAGTTGAAATTGACGTTTTTAAAATAATTCCGAGCTCGGAAACAATTCAACGAAATAATTAAATTGAATGTGAATGATATCAAGCTGTGCATGATGTTGGCGAGTGACCTATTGAAGACATGGAAAATAATTGAACCTGATTCATCTTAATTTCTAGAGAAAAGACCCTGAGCTCACACAATAACAATGTATGGAGGAGTGCCATTTTTGACAACATTATTCAGGCCGTATTCTGAAATAAGAAATATTGATATTTTAGTATCTCAATAATCTGTATTATTGTATAACAATGTAATGCCGTCAATTTGACCTTTTAACTTTGAAGTATTTAAAATGAATGAATTCAATCAATCAGAAAACTCCTAAACGTAAACAAACGTTAAGAGGCCCCAGTACGCGATTTTCGTATTTGCTCTCGATTTTGCTAAATTTAACGTAAACTTATTAAATCATTTTGCAAAACTCATAGCTAAACAGGCTTTAAAACAATTTTATTATGATAGATTCATTAACTTTTGAAGCATTTCCTTAAAAAAATATGAACAAATATATTGTTATAATATCAAAAAAATTATAGCCCCGAAACACTATTTTAGTTTTCATGCAATAGAGTTATCTTTGGTACACCAATTAAATTAAATAAAATAAAGTAAATTTTCAAATAAAATATATGGTCTTTATAACTAGCTGTGCCCGCAGCTTCGCCCGCGTGGAATTCAGTTTGAGATTATAAGAGTATCAGTGAAAAATCAATATAATCTAAACTACTCGTCCAAACAATATTGTGTACAAGACAATTTTTATCTACATAAAATTTTACTTACGTCAAAAATTTTTATTTTGATAAGAATTTAACATTACGTACTTAAATTACCCCCGAAAGATTAATATTAATTTTAAATATATATTTTAATCATATTTTATCGATTTGTGAATTAACCTTAACATATAGATATATGTTATTGCAATTTTTTATAGGCCATTTTAAGATGTACAACTTCTCTATAGAGAGCATTTATTTATCTCTTACCGTAAGGCAGCGTTCGTAAGAAACGCATCCGCTCGATCGTTTTTTTTAAAACTTTATTTGTAAAAAGGGTCACCACGAAAAACCCTTTTATTTTAACTGGATAATATATAATCTAAAACCATTCTGTAAGTCCATTATAAATATTGGTGAAAGAATTTTTGAAATCGGATGAGTAGTTTCGGAGATTACCTCCTACATCCAAACTGACAAACTTATAAACTTACAATCTCACAAACTTTACGTCTTTATAATTAGTATAGATAAGCTTTTTAATTGATTGAATTCACTGTCAAACATAAAAACTTCAAAATTGACAGCATTACAATGTTATACAATAAATGTCGAGATACGCTTATTTCAAAATACGGCTGACTGTCTTGCAGTACAGTAGCCATGCTTTTTGAAACGGTGTGCAATTGGTCAACTACGTAGAAGGGAGGATTTTGTCCGAAATCTTCGACAGCTTCTGATCCAGACGTATCATAGCATTATCAGGAGAGTGCCCTATACGTACTGATTAATTCTTGCGTGGTCGCAGATTGTATGCACTGCGTAGGGGTGTATTGCTGATGACGCTATCTTGATGATGCTGTGATACGACTTCAGCGAAACCTCAGGAATCGAATCCCAAAACATCCATGTTGTGCTATAAAATATCCATTGTTTCAATACCTTAACATGTCAATCTACCTTAAATAAACCAATCACCTTTAGATTTATTATATCTTTTATTTTAAAAGTCTTCATTTTCGAAAACTTGTAATTTATTTTATTGTGATAAAGTGAAGACCAAACTGCACATTCGTATAGAGGGCTATATATTTTGGAAAAGTATTTAGGTTTGTGGAATAAACATAAATGAGTGTTTGTTTCTAGATGTATATTTTTCATCGGAGAAATGCTCCGGGAGTAAGTGAAGATATTACAAGTATGCTATAAGTCTGGGCATGAAACGAATGTTCGCTAGATCTGATGATGGAGACAAGATTAATTACAGCGTGTGTTACCCCTTGTCTCTCTCCTTTGTTCTCGGAAACCGCTTTGCGCACGCAAGAGGTCGATGATGTACGGCAGATAGCAGAGACAACGGAGGGATATGAGGGAAGTCTGCATCCAAAACTGGACGAAAAGTGGCAAAAGAAGAAGAAGAAGAAGCACTTAGTACACAATCCTTTCATCATCTGTCCTCTCAGATAAAGTAGATTGGTCCGCCTAAATCTGCGTCTCTGAATTATGAAGAAAGCAATCAAAATTGGACACTTTCAGAATAATTGAGTTATTATTATCCTTGAAATAATTGGATGCCGAGACAGTCCCAGAAAGAAGGCGCCCACCGGGCCAAGCGGGCCCGCAGATTCCTTGGGAATTAATTCTGGAAGAAGATTCCTCTCTGTTATTTCTGTACAGGGGCTGGATGATGAATATTTTAATAATGCCAGAAAGTTTCTAAGCCGATTTTTGAATCGGTTCGAATATTCTTCGCTATTGTTTTTACAAGCGAAGTTTATCGTAGGCTGTGGTTTAATCTTAAGTGCAAAATTATCGGCGGAAGTCGAGTTAATAATAATTGTGCGGCGAAAGTTTTGCGCCGAACAACACGACGGGTATCGGAAAAATCAATACAGAAGACCGGAGATGCAAAACTTCATTAAAAGTTATGGATCGTGAATTAGCGAAGTTCGCGATACACCTAAAATAAAACGGGTATTTATTGTAGTTGAACCCGCATGTGAAGTTTCCCCGGCTAAACCGGAGAATCAAATGTTTGCATTAATCGAGAAATTAATTATTTTCAATTTTTATTTATTTATACAAAATATGTATGCAGTTATTATATGTGCGGTTTAAAAGCAAAGGCAGCAATATCCAAAAAAAAATTAATGCTATATATCCAAGAACATATTCATATTTGTGAATATATAATTGTATAAATGTATGTCCAAATAAAATGAATTATTCGGTTAATTCTGGCGACAATCTAGCGGTGGCATTGCAAAGTAATTTGAACTACCGTATCAAAAAAGTGAATTGCTCTATGGACAAAAATAAAAATTAATGAGAACTACATATAAGGTCGATATATTCACGGAAACATAGAGGACTGCTGTAGCTTAGTGGTCAGATCACCGGCCCCGGAAAGGAGGTGGTGACCTGGGTTCGAACCTTGGGTTTTCATTAATTAGATTTTTCTGTATGTCTTTCTAATTGATTAATTAATTTGGTTTTAAAAAATTAATGCAGTCACCGAGGATTACTAATTTATAATGTACTGAATTCAAGATTTAAAAAAGAAACGTATCCTATAAATCTAGAGGAAATATGATTTTGGAAGGGATAGATACATAAAATCTAGAATTCGGTACATTTTAAATTAGTTATCATCGATGACTGCATTCAAAACATTTTTTTGGACATTGCTGCCTTTGCTTTTATACGCTGCATATGATCTAGCTATGACCCATTAAAAATGACGTATTTTATTGTATCTATTTCAACCGCCAGTTAAGACTGTGAGAACAGCGCTACCTAGAGTAGCGTAGCGTCTTGATAATGTTAGTGATGGACAGTTGCATTTTGACTACCGGTACCTGCAGTCGAAAACTTTGTCACTGTCGGTAGTAAAAATACAACTCACACACGAAGCAAGAAGTGCAAGTTAAAATGATATAATTAGTGATAGACTGTCGTATTTTGACTACCGCTACCTGTAGTCGAAAACTTTGTCACTGTCGGTAGTAAAAATACAACTCACACACGAAGCAAGAAGTGCAAGTTAAAATTATATAATTAGTGATAGACAGTTGTATTTTGACTACCGCTACCTGCGTCGAAAACTTTGTCACTGTCGGTAGTAAAAATACAACTCACACACGAAGCAAGAAGTGCAAGTTAAAATGATATAATTAGTGATAGACTGTCGTATTTTGACTACCGCTACCTGTAGTCGAAAACTTTGTCACTGTCGGTAGTAAAAATACAACTCACACACGAAGCAAGAAGTGCAAGTTAAAATTATATAATTAGTGATAGACTGTCGTATTTTGACTACCGCTACCTGTAGTCGAAAACTTTGTCACTGTCGGTAGTAAAAATACAACTCACACACGAAGCAAGAAGTGCAAGTTAAAATGATATAATTAGTGATAGACTGTCGTATTTTGACTACCGCTACCTGTAGTCGAAAACTTTGTCACTGTCGGTAGTAAAAATACAACTCACACACGAAGCAAGAAGTGCAAGTTAAAATTATATAATTAGTGATAGACAGTTGTATTTTGACTACCGCTACCTGCAGTCGAAAACTTTGTCTCTGTCGGTAGTAAAAATACAACTCACACACGAAGCAAGAAGTGCAAGTTAAAATTATATAATTAGTGATAGACTGTCGTATTTTGACTACCGCTACCTGTAGTCGAAAACTTTGTCACTGTCGGTAGTAAAAATACAACTCACACACGAAGCAAGAAGTGCAAGTTAAAATTATATAATTAGTGATAGACAGTTGTATTTTGACTACCGCTACCTGCAGTCGAAAACTTTGTCACTGTCGGTAGTAAAAATACAACTCACACACGAAGCAAGAAGTGCAAGTTAAAATTATATAATTAGTGATAGACAGTTGTATTTTGACTACCGCTACCTGCAGTCGAAAACTTTGTCACTGTCGGTAGTAAAAATACAACTCACACACGAAGCAAGAAGTGCAAGTTAAAATTATATAATTAGTGATAGACTGTCGTATTTTGACTACCGCTACCTGTAGTCGAAAACTTTGTCACTGTCGGTAGTAAAAATACAACTCACACACGAAGCAAGAAGTGCAAGTTAAAATGATATAATTAGTGATAGACTGTCGTATTTTGACTACCGCTACCTGTAGTCGAAAACTTTGTCACTGTCGGTAGTAAAAATACAACTCACACACGAAGCAAGAAGTGCAAGTTAAAATGATATAATTAGTGATAGACTGTCGTATTTTGACTACCGCTACCTGTAGTCGAAAACTTTGTCACTGTCAGTAGTAAAAATACAACTCACACACGAAGCAAGAAGTGCAAGTTAAAATTATATAATTAGTGATAGACAGTTGTATTTTGACTACCGCTACCTGCAGTCGAAAACTTTGTCTGTCGGTAGTAAAAATACAACTCACACACGAAGCAAGAAGTGCAAGTTAAAATTATATAATTAGTGATAGACAGTTGTATTTTGACTACCGCTACCTGCAGTCGAAAACTTTGTCACTGTCGGTAGTAAAAATACAACTCACACACGAAGCAAGAAGTGCAAGTTAAAATTATATACAAAAAATAGACTTGCAAAAAATTGATAGAAATATGTAGTCTATCATGGGTGGAATTGGTGAACGTTACATTGTGTAAAGTGATCGCTTAAGCCAACCGCACGATAGGTTGTAAACTCTATGAAAAAAAAGACTTCCATATCTACTTGCTTATTGGTGTAGTGGTCATAACTCTCGACTAGTTCTCTGGTGGTTCATGCCCCATTCCAGGACACCAGAAATATTTTCATGGCTCATTCCGTGACGTGGCGTATTCCGTGACACATATCTGTGTTGAATCTCTATTCAAAAAATAAAAAAAATACTTTCCCATATAAAACAGCTTCGTCTCCATGAGACATCTAAAATATATATCTCGATTAATGATGTGGCTCTAGGTTAAAATCCAGTATAGTGTTCTTGAAAAATTTGAACAAACTTAAAATATTCTAAATATATTTCTGTGACATTTCATATATAACACACATAATCGGCGAATAAAAAAATGAGTTTTTGCGCAATCTACTTAATACAGGAATTCGTAAAATATACCATATAATGATTTCCTTAGTTTATTATGCCTTATACAATATACAAAGTAGCTCTAATAAAGCCAGGGCATTAGGGGTATTGCGAGTAACGAATATCATTATTACCATAGAAATCGCCATTGAAGCCAATATTGATGCCTAAGTAGGCTAACCAATTTATTTTTATTTTCAAACTTCCATAGTCATTATTATCATAGTACCTATGTAATTCGGTTTGGTATTTGTATGATTAAAAGTGGGGAATTTTTAAAATACGATATGCGAGGGGTTAAAAGCAAAGGCAGCCAAAAAAAAGGATTACTAATTCGAGATTTTATAGAAAATGTCTGTACGCGAAAAGAATAATAATAATAAAGGACACAATAAAATCGAGTTTTGTGTTTAGTGTGTAGAGTTGTTCTTTAGCTACATACATATCTCGCAAAAAAAAGTTTGATCGAGTAAAAAATAAAATATAATGTGACTATTTTTTAATTTTTTGAAGCAAGACAAATGACATGATTAATTATTTGAAAACTTTGTTATGAAACAGCGACATTAGTCAACTTGGTTCTTGTGCAAAAAACAAAACTTTTACAAAAAACAAAAAAAAAAACAAAATAATTATTAATTTTTATGATTTTCTAAATTCACTCTTGCAATTTTAGTCACTAAGTGACTTTCTTACGCTTAGTATTGTAACGAGATGCTAAAAAGAATTTACGCACCGAATCCCTGGTAGTATGTCACTTGGAACAACACCACGGAAACATCGAGAACGGTCTAGAGAAATATACAATTATCTACAACCTACGCGAAATGTCTATAAATGAGTGGAATAGCCGAGAAGAAACAACCTTTTCCTTAACACTAGAATAATCTAGAAATTCGTTAAAAGCAGCGTTTGCAGATATAAATAGCGCACATCTAGGCCGCCGCGTAGTTGTCGTGTTTGACAGTTCTATTCAATGCGATGTTGGCCGCGAGCCACGACACGACGCCGACGCCTCGGTTGGTCAGTCGTGAATTGCAAAGCGACAGATATCGAGCGAAATAATCGAGTGAAGTACCTAACTGGCGTTGAAATAAGCGATAAATACTACGTGCAAGAACGGAATATTCTAGCAAGTGATACGTATTACTTACTAACTAACTAACTAACTTACCATCACGCCGTTTCCCCGTGGGGGCAGGCAAAGAGGATAGAGCGCCATACTCTTGTGTCCTGACATACAACTTTCGCTTCATCTACATTCATACATCTTCGCATGCATGCTCGATGGTTGTTCAGGCTTCTAACAGGACCATCTTCCAGTATCTGGTTAATCTGGTCATGCCACGTCTTCCGTGGTCGCCCTCTCTTTTTTGCGCCGTCAACACTTGCATTATATATCTTTCTTACCATTATTTCCTCATTCATTCGCTCAACATGCCCAGACCACCTGAGCGACCCTATTTTTATTCTACGTATTACTAATCATTAATCAATAAATCGCTAATTAATTTCCAGTGCTTTTATTAATTTCCCCCTAGCCACGACACGTGACGGTATATCGATTTGCAAAATAGGTGGATCGAACGAAGGCTTTAGTAAAATTAAAATGCCAAAACAATAAATCTAATCCGAAGAAAAAATCCAAATATCAAGCGACCATTAATTTTTGAATCTCTTAAAATGAATGCACTACCTGTAGAGTTTGTCATTAAACCGTGATGTGTGAAATATTGGATTTCATCCCTCGAACACCGTGGATCCATTTAAAAAATATTTCGATGAAAATATTGTAGACAATATTTTGGTTATTGGTATTTTTATGACCCACCGATTCATGATTGGTTCAATAAATCAAATTCTCGCATTTTGGGAATTTTTATCTTCTACGGATTTCATGGACATTGGCCATCAGTATTTAATTATTTATTTGGTGAATAGATGGTGACAAATATAGAAATTAAGACACATTTTTATATAATCAAACTTTAATACCATTAATGAATATTTTTAATTATTCAGACATTTTTCGTAGTAGCTAACAATGACGCCCCCATGATCGAAAAAATACATATAGTCTTAAATTATAGAATTGCATGAAAATATATTTCGCTACTGATTTTGATAATATATATATATAATAATGATTTTGCCATAAACTTGATGTAATTGCAAAAAACCTATTTAAAAAACCTATTATAAAATTAAAATTTAAATATAATTTTTTTTTTAATGATAAACATACTAAATTATGAGTTACGTGCAATTTTTTTTAATTTTATTTATTTATACAGTAGATACATGTATTTTTTATAATGTATTGATTCTATATTATAACATTTTTACAGACATTATACTCCCCATAATATGAGCAAAAGCTCGAGCTTATGGGAGGGGTATTTACAAGCTAAATTATAGTACAAAAGAAGAACTAAAGAATGAAAGTATAAAAAGAATTAAAGTACAAAGTAAAAAAGAAGAACTAAAGAATTAAAGTATAAAAGAGACATGTGGGCAATGTTACAATTCATCGTTGTCGAAAATCAAGGATTTGACTTCTTTCTTAAACTGTTCGTATTTTGGAATGCTACTTTCTTGAAATTTGTTTTGCAACAAAAATGTATTGTACCATTTAACTCCCTTATTTGAGTTATATGAGATCCTTAATTGAGTTAAGAATGTTCTTAGGATTTCACGGCCACTCAGAATCTTCTGGTGTATGTCTTCTGGGGTATTATGGTGATCACACGATGATAGACCTTGCAATATGATCCGAAGCGTCGGCGTCGGCCAGAAAGGTCATAAAATACGGCATAATATCTCAGAAGATATAAACCAGAACACTAATTGAGTTCTCTACACGACTTTACTATAAATAAATAAAATATCAGGTTTGTATATTACGAAAATTGACAAACTATATGAATTTTAATATGAAAGGTGTATTGAAATAAAATTTGAATATTAATTGAATATTTTACATGATTTTTACATCGTTTCAGCATATATATGATGCTGATGATAAAAAATACTGTAATGATTTATCATTTTAATAATCAAGGATTATTTTTTTTGTCTGCGACACCAAATGACTCTTATGTGAAGGATTTTTAATTCTTTTATTTCATTTTTTATATTCTGTTACTGTTTCATTAGTATTTAAGTTAGTTAACACAACAGTTACTTTTTATGATGTAATAAATTATGTGTTAATTAATAAATTATATGTGTTGGACTGTATCGACGTATCTGCAACATCTATTAAGATAATTTGTAGGTCTAGCTCATCATATTATTATTTAAAAAAAAAATCCAATACGCCAAAATAAAATCATAAATATTACAAATATCCTTGAGCAGTCAACTTTTAATGGCAGTATATTACACTTTGGCTCAAGCCATCATTGAAAATGGAATAGTAGGATGGGGGATACATAACAAAAATGCACTAAAACCTCTTTGTGTTGCAGAAAAACTTTGCTGAAAGTCATCTTCAAATTACCAATGAGATGCACTTTCTCAGAGACCACGGGTAATGGACATTACCTAGATTTATTTATGCGGGTAATCTCCTAACGTACCTACCTATCCAACAACAAAAACTCTCTCTAGGGGGGCTATACAAGGCCAAAAATACCAGAATTTCAGAGAAGAAACTCTTAATAATTCCCAGCACGAGGACAGCATACAAGAATATTTAATTCGCTTCCCAATTAAATACAAAATATTAAAATACCAAATAATTCAAACGTCTCACAAAAAATGTATGTAGTAAATTTTGTTCGTGTTTGGCGAGTTGTACGTAGGTGTTAGGGAGGTGATGCCCACCCGTCCAGAGAAATCTTCTTGTATCGGCATGTGTTTTGTGTGAATGTCGCGTGGTATGTGTGAGATGAATGAACGATGAGTTGATACAGGGCGCAAATGATACTCACGGTTAACTATGATATATATTGGTAACAATAGTGTAGATGTATTGTTGTGGAGATGTAGTGTTGAGTACAGAAATATTACTTACTATTGCTACGATGGAGAGTGGTGGAATCCATTGGTGACCGAGACCGGTTTAGCCGCATCGAGCCCCTGATTGGAGAATATCGTTCGAAGCGTGCGGCTATAGTCGCGATGGCTCTGGACCGCCACAATTCCAAAGAACGGTCATGTCTTCATGACTCTTCTAATGAGTCTAAGTAGTGCGTATGCGTGAGCAGATACTGCCGAACCAGAGCAGAGTATCCGCTCTAATACTAATCACATCTTGTTATTATAAACTGTGCCACGTACCCATCAATTTTCTTAATATTATAAGTGCGCATTTTAAGTCTACACGTAATTATTAATTATAAAATTTTAATTTAAAAAATTATATACAAAAAAACTGTAAAAAAATTGCCTCAGTATAGGCGTGGGTCAGTTAGCCGAACGTTATAAATACAATATTGTAATGTTATATAATGTATCCAAAATTGAACAAAAGAATAAAAATAAAAATATATAAAAAAATGTATGAATATTTTGTCCCAATTAAGCGACTGGCCCAAATATGCCTTCCACACAAAATTAAAAAAAGTAACACATAAAAACCAAGTTTTTATTATACTCCCTTTCTTTGTTAAATATAATAACAATTAAAGACGAATTAAAACATATAACATAACACTAAACTTACAGTAATTGAATATATTTCTAAAATGTCAGATGTTTTGAGCTTTGATAAGACACTTCATGCTTTGTGTAGTGAAGTACTTATTATGTATACCGACGGAGTAATTCAAATTTAGAAAATATTCCGCGACGTTATCGGGCCGCCGCGCCATTGCTAGTAATCAAACTTTTGTAATGATTCCAATTTGAAAACACTGTTAAATTTGAAAAATCCAAAATTATACTATAATTATTATTATTTTTTAACGAAAATTTGATAGATCTTCTTGATCGTCGCCACGAGTCTGCTTGCAAAGTTTCAGCTCGATTGAATCACGGGAAAAGGGTCAAAAATTGATCCAAAGTTTTTTCGACGGCAAGCCGGCAAGCAAGCAAGCAGACGCCACGAGTTAATATAAAGGGAGTAAGAATGAATAATTTTTTTACGCTTAAATAATTACTTGAATAAAAAAATACAAAAAAGAAATATCGTAATAAGAACACGGAATAATTAACGATGTCTACGTGGGATTCCCAGGCCAGGTAAAAGTTTTGAAGATTTTGTAGATAAATATGTTATATTTTTTAGATTTTGCAGACATGAGATTTATGATGTGACCTGTCGTTATAATGAACGATGTAATAAATGTTTAATGAAGGAATTATTTAAAAAAATTATCGTGTTTTTAATAAACTGTAGTGGTTCGGCGTACTGGCGTACTATTGAAAGCCCTCATTGGACTCATCGGGTATGAAAGCGGATATGATAGGGAATATTTTCTTTCAGAGGATTTATCATGGAGATCATAAACGTGCAGCATTATGAACTAGAATGAATCCGGTTATGAATTATTAAACTGAGAAATTAATTTAATTTTATACATGAGTGCAAAATATGTGAAGTATAAATATATAAAATTATGTATAAGGTTCAAAAGGCGAGGTTATTTTACAGCTTTTGAAGCAATGGGGTAAGAGAAGTTATTATTTATTTTGCTGCTCGTGAAAGAAGCAGACATGTTTGTTTTTGTTTCTGGTGAAGGAAATAAAATTATATTTGCTTACATTTGAAGAGTACTTGATAAAAATAAGTTCGTAAACATTTATATTTGTTCAGTACTTGAGTAACGCGAGGAATTCTTTGGGTAGGGTTATTTAATTTTGTATATAATGGTCGTAACCGTATGATGCACGATATCGTCGTTAGATGGAGTTGGCATGACAGTCGGCCTTCGGCCGTGAAACGTGACGTACGTGTGTTGTGTTACCGACGGATTTTAGTAAATTATTTTTTTTTACATTGAAAAAAGGTATTGTGAAGTGTCGTGGCTAGGGAGGAATGAATGAAAACACTGGAAATTAATTAGCGATTTATAAATGAATGATTAATTAATTATTAAATGTAAAAAGTCACTTAACAATTCTATAAATTGCACTATTTCGCAGTATATCACTCGTAAATGAATGCCGTAGCTAATTTCAGAGTGAGGTAGTGTGTTCCAGAAAATAGTGGAAGATCCTAGAGGTTTCGATGTTATTATCGTCATTGAGATATTACGAGGGAGTCTGTACGTACCTAATCTCTTTTGCCATTTTGTTACAATTTTTAGGAAAAATTCTCACTGTTACCACTGTTAGCAAAATTGCCACCCCTTGATTTATAAAGTATAAACTCTATCTCTATTATATTATATTTCTTCAATTTTTTACTCTTCTCTAGGGTTTGAAACCATCATCATTTCTGATTTATAAAATTCATAAATACTTTGGTTAATGATCTAAGTTGCTTATTGAATCTCTGTATGAACCAAAATTACTTTCAATTTAACAACGTTTTGTATAATCAAACAGAGGGACTTCCTACGGGAGCACCCACGAGTCCATTAATTGCAGACATTTTTGTAGATAATTTAGAGAAAATTATTTTTAATTGTGATTCACCTTTGTTAAAAAATATTTTGTTATGGAGAAGGTATGTTGATGATATATTATGTATTTGGACAGGATCAGAACGTTAACTGACATCATTTTTACAACTAATTAATTCATTTCATAATAGCATAAAGTTTACTTTAGAAATAGAAAATAATTCGACACTTAATTTTTTAGATTTAACACTTTTTAAAAATAATAATAAAATTGAATTTAAAATTTATAGAAAGCCAACTTTTACAGATGCTATAATACATAGTACATCTAATCACCCACTATCACATAAACACTCGGGTTTTCATTCAATGATACACCGTCTTGTCAATGTACCTTTCTCTCTTTAAGTTAATAATCATGGTTTTTCTGAATTTTCAAATAATTTATTTGAAAATGATCACGGTTTTGATAAAAATTTAGGATTTTCTATTTTACACATAAATAATTTTGGTCTGAAATTGAATAATTAAGAATCATTAGAAATTAGTAAAGCATGTAATAGTAAACAAAATATTAATATAATTAATCAATTGAATTTGACTACTAGCCCAATTCTAATTTTTTTCCAATAATTGCGAGTTATCAAGAACTTCAGTAATAATATTTTTTTAAATAAATTTTCAAATAATTTAGAAAAACAAAAAACAAAAGACATTATTAATTTTGATATTTTGACATACATATAACACCCTGATGATGGAAAGGTATTTCCGAAACATGTAGGTGAAATACTAATATAAAAGTCGATATATATTCAAATAAAATAATCAATATTTTTAAAAATTTCAATCTACAATGTTGCTCAATCAATTGAAAAAAAGAACCATAAGAATTCATTTCAATAGTTGCAATGAAACCAGCTAAGCTCTTCTACCAGGAGAAGTATTTTCTTCCTTCACAGCATCTTTATAAGCAAAAATTTCTTTGTAGAATCTCTTTACTTTTTGAACATGAATAATTCATAATTTTTTTATTTTG
Source organism: Agrypnia vestita (assembly GCA_016648135.1). Classification (NCBI taxonomy): domain Eukaryota; kingdom Metazoa; phylum Arthropoda; class Insecta; order Trichoptera; family Phryganeidae; genus Agrypnia; species Agrypnia vestita. The sequence continues at coordinate 127,743 of JADDOH010000462.1, forward strand.
TTTTTAGAAAAGTCATCGCTCCTGCTAATATAAAAGAGATCAATTGGAAAAAATAAAATATTGAAAAATTTCATGTTTCCCTCTGTACTTTTAATATAACCACTAAATTAATCAATCACGATATAGAAAATTAACGCAGAAAAATATTCTAATCACATCAGACAGGAAGACTTATAGGCAATACATAAAACCTACATCTGGAACATACTCAGCATATTGTATGGATAGTTCATTAGAGAGAATCAAAGAAGGATGGAAAGAATATGTTAAATTGAGAGATAAAAAGGGACGAGGTTCTGAAGAGAATGAAAAAAAGAGGCCCATAACCTACATGAAAAAAGAAAGTAAAAAGGGAGAAATAGATTCCACTATGTTCGTCCATGTCCGGGAGGCTAGCAGCCTTTGAGATGTGGTACTACAGGCGCATGGCGAGGATCCATTAGTCTGAACATATCCGAAACGACGGGGTGTTGAGCAGGGTGGGCGAAAAGAGGCGGCCCCTTAACAGAATCGCCCAACAGCGAGCAATTTGGATAGGCATCCGGGCTTGCTTTTAACCATCGTCGAGGGAAATGTTGAAGGCAACAATCGTAGAGGGCGCCCGAGATTAAGCTACGTAGACCAGATTATCGGAGATGTGCGCTGCAGCAACTACCAAGAGATGAAGAGGCTGGCAGGTGACAGAGAGAAGTGGAGAGGGCGAGTGCTTGTTGCAAACCAATCCTAGGATTGCGACCCAAATAAAAAAAAAAAAAGATTCCACTGTAGTAACCATCAGATCTCTATACATTGTATCCGCAATTTTAAAATAGTGACCTTGAATAAAGATATTTAGAAGATCGTGATCTTTTGGGATTACCTAAAGTGATAGGATTGGAAGTGGAGACAAAGCCAGTCACAGTAGTAAGCCAGATTAACAACCAGCTTAGAAGATTCCCACTTGTGTCGATGCTAATCAACGTTTTGATTGATTTGCGGTATATCGATTGAAAGCTTTAGCTCTGCTTACATTGATTAAATAATTCATAAAGTAATTTAAAGAGCGACACAATGAATCCATACATTCAATTCAAATATATTTGTGTGACTTTTTGCAAGTATACTTGTGTTTCTGTGTACCATAGGGTTGATGCATAATCCACGTTTCTTAATAATTATATTGTTACAGAAATTATATTGTATTAATATATTGTATCGGCCTTGTTGCTTGTGCGGGATCCATTCGATTAATTTTAACACCTTGGCGTGTTGAAGTTCTCAGACAGTAAGAATTTTCTAAGGTTTTGACGGCCACTCGGAATCTCCTAGTTTCTGTCTTCTGAGGTATTATGCCGTGTTTTTACGACCATTCTGGCTGACGTTGCGGATCCCATTACAGGGTCCATCAAACCATCAAGACATCAGCCCTGATGATGGACCCCGCAATAAGCCAGAAAGGTCGTAAAAATACGGCATAATATCTCAGAAGACACAAACCACAAGATTCTCAGATAGTGTTCTAGAAGTGTAACCTTGTCCACAACCTGGCCAGCAGGGCCTGGTCATGAAAATCCGAAGATCGACACTTTTATTGATTTGTAGTTTATGCTGGTACGACCAGCTTTGAAGCGAACAAGTTGAAGAAAATTTTGTCGCAATAGAAAAGCATAATTTGTAATAAAATGTCAATTAAATGTCAAATTGAAAAAAAAATCTTAAAAAATGGATGATTCACCCGCCTACACACAATAAACTAACGAAGATGATAATTGATGCATTTTCTGATATAATAATTTACTTAAAACAAATAATACTCGTACATATTTAAAACTTTTTCTAAGACGTTGCGCTTATATCTGAGCAGATAGATTTTTGGTCTTCTTCTATACGCTAATATTGAATTGCTTACCTCCATTCTCCGCGGTCCTAGGCCATGTAGTGAGTCCCCGATCGTTTTCTGGAAATGTTCTTCATATCCTATTGGAGATCAGCCTCTTGTACTTCTTCATTGAACTCTCTTGTAACGTTTTTCTACCGCAGGGTGATCCAGGAATGTGTTTAGTAAAACTTAGCGTGAATTTATTCCCAATATAATTACAACAAGGTGTGTCACAGTACCTTTGGCTATTATTTTTGTTTCTTTCTACTTGTCCCAAAAATGAATTTACTCCGAAAATAGTATTTTTCACGTTGTCATTCCTTTCTCCTTCTCGGATACCATCCCTTTCAACTTGTTAATATTAATAATAAGGTCACTTTCCTTGCATAAATTACACATTTTGCTTATTAGACTCTGTATTATTTGACCTAAGTTAATATAAGTTATACTAAAAAGACTAATTCTTCGCCAATAATCATAATTATTATTTATATTTATCTGTGAATTGTACAAAATAGGTTAGCAATATTTTTCTTAAATTTATTTTTTAAAATTTTATCAATTAATACTGTACTTTACCCATTATTAAATGTATTTTATTTTATTTAATTCAATTAGAAAATAGTTCGACTCATGATACTAATGATATATACGATATAATAATGGATGCACTTATGTTTTTATTTTCATTGAACTGAAATATATTAGGTCCTTACATATGAAATTGACGTTTTGCCGTACTGGAAAATTTGATCTCAAATATCTTCTCTTTGGTTAGGAATTCCAAATCCAAATTTATACAGCTATTTACTCATGTATTTGTGTTTTGAAAATTATAATTCATTTGTTTTTTCCTCAATTGTTTTTTTCTTTACGTCACTCAGTTAACAAAATGAAAAACTTGAAATATCGCGTTATTTACAATTACGAGTTCCACCGTGGCACCAGTGCTGCAGAAACGGCTCGAAGGATTAATGATGTGTATGGCGACGGTGCCGCAAAAGAAAACACAGTGCGTTTTTGGTTCCAACGTTTTCGTTCTGGAAATTTCGACCTGCAGAACAAGCCCCGTGGACGGCCGGAGACCAAAGTTGATAATGAAGAATTGAAGGCTATTGTGGAAGCGGATCCATCGCAAACCACATCCGAGTTAGCTGCAGGCTGCGGTGTTAGTGATAAAACTGTTTTAATCCACTTGAAGCAAATTGGTAAGGTGAAAAAGTTTGAAAGGTGGGTACCTCACGAATTGAGTGAAGCAAATCAACAAACGCGCGTTGACTGCTGCGTTGCATTACTCAACCGGCAAAATAATGAAGGGATTTTAAATCGAATCATTACCTGTGATGAAAAGTGGATCCTGTACGATAATCGGAAGCGCTCATCGCAATGACTGAACCCTGCCGAACCAGCCAAACTATGCCCCAAGCGAAAATTGACTCCAAAAAAGTTACTTGTGAGCGTTTGGTGGACTAGTGCTGGTGTCGTTCACTACAGCTTTCTTAATCTGGCCAGACGATTACGGCAGATGTCTATTGTCAGTAACTGCAAACCATGATGGAAAGCTC